>CAJQZJ010032273.1:4351144-4383439 GCA_907164525.1 Lophiomys imhausi | reverse complement strand
GTGTGTGTGTGTGTGTGTGTGTGTGTGTGTGTGTGTGTGTGTGTTTTGCCATCTTTCCCCTTTGTTGTGCTGGCTTAGGTGTCTCCAACCTTGTCTCTACTAATGGGACACAGACCTGGATCTTTGTCCCTCACTGGTTGGAAGTATGTCAACTTGTGCAGGCCCAATTTTCCTCAATGGCGCCTCTACCTAGCCTCTGTTCTCACCTGACCTTGCTGTTCCACTTAGTGAAGGGCTAATATTCTTCTGGAAACACATCTGTCTTTGCAGATATTTTGTCTATTGCTTATGATGATAACCTCTTAACTGGTCTTTCTGCCTCTACGGAAGACAGCATTGGTGGAACTATGACACTCTTGGTAGTGTTACTTCATACAGTAATTGTCCAATCCATGCTACTTCATTATTCTTTGCTTCAGTGATCTTATCTAAGAAGTTGGAAGGTTTAAACTAGATAGCTTTCATATCCAACCTTAGCCTGAAGTTATGTCTCTAAGAAATAAAAGATGGAGTTTTCATTTGAGGTCTGCCTGAAATCTTATCACTGATAAAGCTAGCCCTAGTTCCAAATAGTGAACCCAATATATGATCTCATTTTCACTCTAAAACTTTCTTTCTACCTCATGGGCTTAGCCATTGTCACAGAATCTAAATTTCAAAGACAACAATGCTTAGAATATAAAACAGACTCTAGTGACAGGACATTGGGCAACTTTCTATGGAGTAAATGATTAAAATACCATTGCTAGAGATGGAGAGTTGCCTCAGTGGATAAAGAGCTTTCCGTGCAACCATGAAGACTGGTGTTTTCATCATTGGCACCCACTTAAAAGCTTATAATGTTGGTACACTCTTGTGCAGACAGGTGGGTTCCCCAGATCTTATTGGCCAGCCGATCCAGCCTAGATGGCAAGCTCAGTGTTCAGTGAGAGACATGTTTCAAAAATTAAAGTAGACAACAATTGTAGGAATATGTAGAAGGAATATGCCCTGCCCTAGCAGGCATGAGCCCACCCTGCCCTAGCAGGCATGAGGCCCACCGAAGGCAAGATGTGAACCCTGTTATCAGGCTGTGCAGATGGAGCTGGTTGCTAAACAACGAGCATGTGTGGCTGGGCTCCCAGAGCCCTTCCCTGTCCAGACCTGCCTAGAGACTGATGACGTCACTGGGCAATGAGACACGAGCCAATGGGAGGAGCCACAGCAGCAGCTTGCAGCCCTGGGGGCTGATGGGACAATGGGTGGGGGATATAAAGGGGACTTCCTCTTCCTGAAATAAAGGAGTCTGCTTCTGCTTTGCAACTCCCAGGGTCTGCGTGTTGACTCTGCACCTTCTTACCCACTGCCCTCAGAGCCAGGGTGGTCAGCGGAGTGCAGGCAACAAACAATAGAACAAGACACTCCATATTGACCTCTGACCTCCACATGAACAAACACAGGCAAGTAAAGACCACACATCAAACACACACACACACACACACACACACACACACACACACACACACACCATTTTTCTATTTTTAAAGTATGCTTTAGGGTCTGTCCTGCTTCCAAATAGTGTGTGTGTCCCTAGAACCCTATTTTTACCCTCATGTCCATGGGCTGATCTAATCTAGACCATTCCTCAATGAAGGCTTTCCTTTCAGATGACTCTAGGCTACGCCTATTAAAGCTAACTGATACATGTACCACAGCCCTTAGAAAAGGGCTCACATGCCCCTTTGCCCTATTCTTTTTGAGGACACATCATCCTTACCCTCCAGACAACGCACTGCCAAATCTCCATCTTAGAAACAGAACTTGGACCCCCAGTAGACAATGGAACTCCTTATGCCTTGACCTTGAACTTCCCAGCATCCAGAACCGTGAGGATTACATTTATGTTCTTTATTAATTACCCAGTTTCATACAGCATGAACTAAAATAAGCATCATTTCTATGTTTCCAGTCTGTCCTATTTCTACTTACTTCTTCCTTGTCACCCTTTCTTTAGAAAAATTTCCCATAAATCACAAGACAGTGTATCACATTGATGAAAAAAATATTACAGTCTTTTATCTCTTATATAATCTTTGCTTCCTAATCTTTTCTACAATCAACAAGTAATTTTTTTACAGCATCAACAATGATGATGTAACAGATGAGCTGTCAAACATCTAAAGACCCAGATGAGTTAATGGGTCAAAGAGTTTCTGTTGCAGCTTGTCAATTCTGCATTAGGGCAAAAGCTGCAGATGAGACCATACAGAAGAGAGGATCTGTTTTGATGAAGAAAAACAATCAGTGGGAGAGTCTAGCTTTGGTGCCATGGTTTATTGATCATTTGTCTGTCTGTCTGTGTCTCTCTATCTATCCATCCATCCATCCATCCATCCATCCATCCATTCCATCCATCCATCCATTCCATCCATCCATCCATCCATCCATCCATCCATCTATCTATCTATCTGAGACAAGGTCCTATTGTAGCCCAGGTTGGCCTCTAATGCTCTATGTAGCCAAGGATGACTGCGAACTTTTGATCCTCCTGCCTTCATCTCTAGAGTGTGAATGCCAACACTCC
This sequence comes from Lophiomys imhausi, assembly GCA_907164525.1. Lineage (NCBI taxonomy): Eukaryota > Metazoa > Chordata > Mammalia > Rodentia > Muridae > Lophiomys > Lophiomys imhausi. The sequence goes on along the minus strand of CAJQZJ010032273.1, from coordinate 4,380,876 downwards.
TGATTTATACAGTGCTGGGGATCGAGCCCAGGGCTTTCCTCAGGCTAGGGAATTATTCTGCCAATTGAGCTAACATCTCAGCCATGATCAGTTGTTTAGGCAAAGAAAAGACCCTATCTGAGATCTAATCTTTGTCTGAAGAGGGATTTCCAGATTCCACCCAGTAGGGTCTGGAGAAGGGAGTCCAGGGACTCTCATGAAGTGGCAGCTGGAGCAGAGCACTCTAGCAGGCTCCCAGATAAAGTGTTTTCCCTACCTCTGTTGGCCCCAAGGGACAGGCTGTAGAATGTGTGAGAAGCTCATGTTTGTATGCAACTTCATGGGAAGAGCTGGCTGTGATGTACAGAGAGGACAACAACGAGGCTGGCAGTCATGTTGTGCTCTTTTGCTGCTGTCAGGCATGAGTTAAGTAGGTGGCAAAGCCTTCCCAGTGTGCTTTTCCCATTTAATTTTGTGGCTGCATAAATTTTCATAGCAAATAATGAGTTGGGGCTGTAGCCCAAATGTTATGGACTCTTTATGTATGAGGAGAGCCTGCAGAATGCAGCTCTGCATTCTAATAGCCTGCTTTACCAGGCTCCGGCTGGGCCAAGCAAGCTTGTTTTGGCTAGACGAGGGATTCTGGAGAACTCAGAGGAACCCACCACAGAGCTCCTTGGCCTCACTGCCATCCTTCCATCTCGGTGGAAGCATTTTTTCCTCAAGACTTGACAGCTGTTCCTCTTGGGCCAGAGTAAATTTGTCCCTCAGCTAGCATTCTAACTGTGTCTGTCTTGATTTGAGTGTTGAAGGATAAATTCTTACCTAGGAGTTCTGTTTCAACATCCGTGCTGGTGAGTTCCTGATCGCTGACTACCTATTCTCCAGCCCATCTGCTGTGGTGGCACCATGCCTGATTACCGGCAGAGTGAGCGCTCACTGCAAAGGACTGTCATTTCAGTGCATCCTGTGTGGAGGGGTACCTGACAAGACAGGGAAGAGGAAGCTTGTAGGCCTGAGAGAAGAGCCACTTTTTTCTTGCACTCCTCTTAATCTCAGGCTCCTGGACTCTGCTGTGCTCCTCTAGGAACACAGCCGTGTAGAAACTTGGATGTGAGAACTACTTTGTGCCTGGGGGATCATCAGCGCTGGAACCAGCTCCAGTGCTCACAGCAGCTGCAGACATCTAGCGATCAACACTCAAGATGAAAAGAGTGCTGTGGAGAAAAAGATTGCAAAATGATAATTTGTAGTGTTGTCCTATTAGAATGTATGCATGTTAGCATGCATGTGTGTGTGTGTGCATGGGTGAGTATATGTGTGTGCGTGTGTGTTTGCGTGTTGGTATGTGTGTTAGTACTTCTGAAGGTTGGTGGTAGGATTATATATACTTCAAAATGTTTCATTTCCTTTTTCTGTTATCTTCAGTTTTTAGGATACATCAACAACAAAAAAGGGAAAAAAGACAAAAATGACTGTAAAATATTAGCGATGAGACTAAACTTTATTAAAAGCCCTAACCTCTTATTGAGGAAGAATATGTAAGCCCTCTCTGAATTGCCAGGCAATTGGTGCTGAGGACTTTCAGAGCGCTAAAGGTTCTGGAAGGAGAAAAGGTGGTAGTGTGGCAGCTGGAGCAGAGACATGTACAATATTGATTCTGAAAGATGGCAGGGTGGGGTGCAGCTGAAAATGCCAACAAAGTCTGTGATTCTCGAGGCCTCTTTTCACTCAAATGATGGAATTAAACTATGAGCCGTGGGGCTTTTATGAAATCCTTGGAGGTTTCCCTTGCAGATAGAAAATAATTTCCAACACAAACCAGGGTCTAATTCCCACAGGACTCAGGATGATGAACCAAATTGTTTTTGTCTAGGAGGAATAGATAAGCCTTGAGACCACACCTTAGGCATCCTGGCCTGCCTTATCTTTATTCTGCCTTTCTACTGTTCACTTTATCAACTGATAAAATCAGTACAGCTCCACGGCAGTGCCAGCAACCATCTATTATACCAAAAGGTGTTTCTGGCCCTCTTGGAAATGTTGCACTTAATCCCCTCAGATCTTTTGGGGTATATGTTCATTTAGGATTTTATGATTGAGCACTTAAGCTTTCTGCCTGGAGTCACCTGGTAATCTGATTGTGTCTGTGCAATAAAACATCAAAATTCTTGGGTGTAAGGGAAGTCGAATCTAATAATGTCTGCAACTGGGATCAAATCCATGCCCCTCAACTGCCACTCTAATGTGCACATGGAAGCTCACTCCTGTGAGATCCTTCATGTTTCCTCCCAGATGGGCTGTGAGGTCTTTTTGGATGGGGTTTCATCTTCTGATTCATTGTCCCATCGTGCCTAGGATAGGATAAGGCTCATAATAGCAAGGTAGTTAAGGGAATGGACAATACCTATGACATAAAGAAGAACCTATGAAGAATGAGCTCCATCAGGTTGTGTGATTTCTAACTAGTAATGAAGTTGGAAAGGTTGTTCCACTAATTATCTGTGTGGTGGAAAAGGTATTTGGGGTTTAGAACAACAACAAAAACAACAGCAACAAAGGTTTAGATTTTAACCCACTTGTACAGTTTATGACTTTGAGATTAAGGGCAAATGATTAGATTCTCAGACTCAGTTTTCACCTGTGTAAAATGAGGGGATTAATACCTGTGTCACAGGTCTATTATGTAGAAGTGGCCTTCCCAGACCATTGTGGATACAGTGAACATTAGATCCTCCCTACTAAGAGGAAGCTTCTTTGTCACCCTGATAAAGCAAGCCCTCTTCAGTAGATGAGGCAGCATTGCTGATGCTGTGGTGGCAGCAGGTCAAGTTTTGGATCACAAATATTTCTACTCCTAGGAAATCAAGAAAAGTATAATTTCACCCCCTTTTAATGGTACATTATTTCCAACAGGTAAGAAGGGAAAGCAACTTAAAGGTCCATTGATGGATTCAGAAACAAAATGTGGTATATACACTATGGAATATATACATCCCTAAAGGGAAGGAAATTCAGACACAGGCTACCATGTGGATGAACCTTTGAGGTCATTATTCTGTATGAAATAAACTAGTATTAGGCCAATATGGTATGAGTCTACCTGTATGAGGGAGGTAGAGCCACTGAACTTTTAGAAATGGAAAGTGAAACCGAGCATGTAAAGGAAGGAGAATTCAGAGATACTAAATAAATAGTTTCAGTTTTTCAAGATAGAGTCCTTGAGATCAGTTGAGCAACAGTGTAAATGCACCTAATTATACAGAAGTGTTTATTTAGAAATGTTTAGGTGGTACATTTCTGTTATCTCTATTGTATCGAGGTTAAAAATATTAAGAGCTGAGCCTAGAAGCAAAGGCATGCATCATCAACTATAGGGGAGGCAGAGGCAAGAGTATTGCATCTGTAAGGCCTGCATGGGCTGCAGAGTGAATTCAAAACCAATCTGGGCAACTTAAACGAACCCTGGCTTATAAAAATGATAGTAGTATAGCTTAGTGATACTGCCTACTGGTGACACACCAGACTTAATCCCCATGCTAGCAATAAATGAACAAACAAATAAATCGTCTCTATGGCAATTTTTATTTTATGTTAGATGCACATTAAGCCTGCTTTATTTTCCATCTGCCCTGAAAACCTGAAGCTTTTGCTTTGTAGACAACTCTTCATCTCTGCTGCAACAGGTGGGAAGTAGCTTTGGAATTCTCAGACTAGCAGCCGTTCTCTGCTAATGTCTTTCTAATTATCGTGTAGACCTAGCATCTAACCATAATTATTATCAGTTAATTAGGCCTTAAAATGTATCTTTGATAACACCTTTGGCATTTAATTATGTAACTGGAAATGTAGGAGTGTCATTAAGGGGACATACGACTACAGTAAAGTATAATTAGATCTTATTTTTGTTTCTTGGTATCCTATTGATTATGATAATGGTTTTGTAGTTTTTACACTTTCTTTGGAAATGGTCACATGAAATTGATAGTTTAACAAAGAAACACGTTTTAGTAATTTTTTTAAAATAGCGATAAAGAGACTTTATTTGTTCTCACACCCCCTAAACTCTGACCCTGCCATGAAAATAGCCACAGACAATAAAAAACAAACAAATATGGCCATATGCCAACAAACCTTTCTTTACAGGTAGGAAGCACTCTCCTTTTGATGAAAACCATGCAGAAACCATTCTTGGAGCAAGTCGGACACAGGCCATGTCTGGATTCGGGCTGCAGGTTGTAAATGTTTTAAAAGGATATATAAAAAGAGAAATCAGGAGAAAAAAGAATCATGGCTGGTTGTTTCTGATGCCATTTAACAAAAGTTCACAATTAAATTGCTTGTTTTCAAGTTTTTTTTTGGGATTTGTATTTTTTTTATTTTTTTAATAATTTATTTTTTATTTCTTCAAGTTACATCTCAATCACAATCCCCTCCCTACTCCCCCCTCCAGTCCCACCCTTCCACCCTCCACCCCCTCAACCCCCCATCCTCTTCCCTTCTTTTTTTTTTTTTTTAGTTTAAGGTATTTCTTTTCCTCCCCAACAGCTCTCCCTTTCAGTCCAAAAAATGGTTCTTTTTCTTATAACTATAAATACAATACAAAACAGCAGAAATAAATAGGCCAAAATTATAAGAGTTATATGGCTTAGCATACATTCCCAATGTCCAGTCCATATGTATTTGGCACCTGACTTTAACATTCTACTATCTAACCATCTCCATGAGTTTAAAGTTCTATATCTAACTCAGCTTTCATACTAACTTGCCTCACAATTTTAAAAATATCTTCTTAGATCCAGAACACCCTCTTGATTCCTAAACAACTCAAAATTTAACATGAGACTCTAGCTATCTATTCTTCAACCACCTCAGAGACCTGAGAGGGATAAATATATCTGATTATATAGGAAGTGCAGGGCCTGCAGCTTCCAAAACTAAGAAATGACATACCAGTGGCTGCCTGGACAGTTCCCATTTTCTCTCCATACATTACAGCATCAATCTTCAGCCATTTGGCCCCATTTCTCTGACGTTCTTTTTTTTTTTTTAACCTAAAACAAATTAAGATCTTATGTCATTAAAAATTAATTCTTGCTGTTAGGAAACAGAAAAAACAACCACCAACAAACTATTTTTGTTAATTGTGAAAGAACCAAATATGTTTTCCCAAAAGTTGTGCACACTTTTAATTCCTTGGGATCCACTCTGAAAATGCAATGACTCTGTGTTGAATAGGTATCCTTTTTAGAACAATGAAGTTCATTTCTTTGTAGGAGAATTAATGATCAGCTTGAAGGCAGTTTATCTGATAGGGTTGGTTGGTAGCTGTAAGTCTGTCCAATACAAAGGCCTGTCCCCTTTGCACCTTCATATCTTCTATGATGTCTAATGATGTGGTCCATAGGTACTTAGTGAATATTCATTGTCTGTCCAGTTTGAGAGCTTGGACTTCCATGTGGACATTGAAGCATACCTTGATAAGCCATGCCTAGATTCTGACCTGGGGAGTATGCTACCGCATCTTGTACACAGAAGGGGCCAAGGAGTGGGGGAATAATGGTACCAGAGAGGGAGGGGTCTCTGTCAGCAACACCAGGTGGGAAAATAAGCTCCATGAAACACACTTCCATTTGGAATTTATATGACTACTTTAAGATGGATAGATGAATTGATTTATGGATTTTTAACTCCATGTCCTGATTTGTAATAAGAACTTGATAAATTAGCTGGAATTTGGGTACTATTTGAAATATAACACAGATGAGCAAGCACATTGCTCAAAGCCACAAAGATAGAAAGAGATCATTGGGTAAAATCAGCCAAGTATGAGGTGTCTGTCATTAGCTGTAAGTTTTGGTAAACACAATTCTCATTTTCAATTGAGATCAAATGAGGAGATATTAACATTTATTTTGGTACTGAAGCTCTGCTAGTCACAGAATGTCAACTGCCCTGATGCTTTACAGAAGTTCAGTGGTTATATATAATTTAAGGAACTGAATGCATAAACATTAAAAGAATTTTTTTCTAACATGGTTTTTCTTATTAAGGGCAAACAGCTTTGATTGGACTATTTGAGTGCACTAACTTACAGTTTTCTTGTGTGAGAGGAAAGTATATAGACAACATATCTGCCCCAAGAGCTCTGTTGATAGATGTGGGAAAAGAGGTAATCTGGCTGAGACATCTGTTATCCCATTGGTTGCCTGGTTTGGTTCAGAGGATCTGCATGGGTGGGTAGGTGTTTCCTTCTTCCCTAGCTGCTTTCCATGCACATCCCTCCTGAAGCTGAACTTTCCATTAAGGAGGAGGATCTTCCCTGATAGAGTAAGATCATTCTTTGGTCAATGGTACAACAATAGGTGCACTTCTAAAACCTCAGAAGTAAAATCTCAGAACAAAGTATCAAAGGGCTGCATTGACAACCATGCCCTCATGTAAAATAGAGCAATCAATATCTCCAATGCATGGGTGAGAGAGAAAGAGAGTGTAGGAGTTAGATAAATTAGATTTAGGAAATATATAGGAGTTTCTGATACTGTCTCTGTAGGAGTTAGATAAATTAGATTTAGGAAATATATAGGTTTCTGATACAGTCTTTTAATTCGGGGCATGAAGATCAACTTTGCTGTGAGCAATTAGCTTATCAGCTTATGGATGAAGTCAGGTGAAATGAGGGGAGTCTCTTTGGACTGAAAAACAAGGTTGAAGCCAGGTGAAACAAGGAAAGACTTTATAACCTGGCATTGCTTTCAACTGCTAAGTGGGCAGAGCCCAAATTAAGCTGAAGCAGGTGGAACAAGGAGTGATCCTATTTAAGGACAAGTGGATGACGCCAGAGAGGCGCGTGCGTGCTAAGGGCCCCCCGATATGAGAGAGCTCCGAGAGTCCTGCTGGAGAAAGTTCTGGTAGACCAATGGCCAGATCTCCCTGAGGCAGAAGGAAGCTGGTGAGCAGAGAAAGCCTCGGCAAGACAGCAAAAGGCCAAGGACTAAACCCTGTGGCTCAGCTTTTGCCTAGAGGGGTTTGACCTGTCCGAACAGTGGCCTGAACGGAACTGTGGCCAGCTTTAAAGACTGAGGCAGAACGGCAGAGTTGCTGATACGAAGGAAGTAAGGTGGCCTACAGACGCTGAGGTCTCCCAGAGAGAAGAAAGCCTCAAGCCTTATTTAAAGTGAGACTTCGATAGCCAGTTTACCCTGACGAACCTGCGTCTGAGCTATTCCAGAAAAAGGACTGCTAAGTGCGTTAAAGAGTCTACCCCCGAGACTGGTTTCCTGACGACTGAGGACCTGCCCCAGAGACTGTATCATTCTAAAAGGGTATGAAAGTAGTTGTTATGATTATTAATAGGTTTAGTGGATAGGTTAAAGGGGTTGTAGGAATTTATAGGATTAATAGTTAAGAAATTAATGGTGTTTGTTATAAGTGAATTTAGTAATAAATAAGTGTTAAATAATTACTTAAAAGTTCGGCTACAGAGAGGAGAGAGAGGAGCATTTGTAAAGCATGGCTTGGTGTTAGCACCTATTTTTCTTTTTTCTTTTTTTTGACTGGAGCTGAGATGTGAATTGCCCCTGAAAAGAGAAACCACAACTTATGAAGAAACATAAAAACAGAAGAAAACCCAGAAAGAGCAGACTGTGAATCATAGAAGCTATGGCTAGGCTTCCTTGGAAAGGAGAGATTGCATTTATTTTGGGGAAGAAGAAAAATAGTATTATGTGAGGGTGCCTGGATGAGAGACCAGGAACTGGTTCTGGCACATTTCTTTTATGGATTAAATAGTCTTGAATGAGTCATTTAAATTTAAAGTAAAAACATTGAATTACTTGCTAGGAGGAAAGGGTGGTCCACAAGAAGAGAGAGATGCAGAGATGCTGGGAAGAACTGTCTGGAATGAACAAGAGTGAACTGTGATGATACATGCATATGGGAATGCCACAATTATAGACCCTTCTTTAAATGCTATTCAAAAAAATAATGAAAAAAGAGATTGAGTTAATATCTCATATTCATTCTGGTACAGTAATAATGGAGGTTGGGGGGGTAACAGGAATATTACAATGTAGAATCATATATAAAGAGACATCTCTAAATTTGAATCCCAACTCTGAGTCTGTTTCTTTTTGTAAAGTAGAATGAAGATCTACATCTTGACAGCTATTAAGGAAAATAGAATACCAACATATGAAGATATCTCATGGTGTGTTAATGTTACTTCCTTGTCTCCCTTACCTTCTTCTCGACCACTTTATAAATCAACGATGGCAGCTCAGGCTATTTAGTTAGAAATACACTGATGAGTGTTGCCTAATAACGAACTCCCTTCTGTAAGGCCTTACCTACCTAGAACACTCTGTTGCAGCTTACGTGGTATTTCATCATCTCCCTTATTTGTTTTAGTTCCTTCTAGCAAGCTATTGGGTTTAGATAATCAAGTTTAGGCACTGCCTGCAAAAGGACACATGTTACTGAGAGAGTTAAGGGTCTCTGAGATGTGTACATTGTGTGTGTGTGTGTGTGTGTGTGTGTGTGTGTGTGCGTGCGTGCTCTGTACTATTCAGATAATTTCAAATTAAGTATTTGTTTCTTGGGAGAAGAGAAACACTTAGCAGAGAGTAGATGTAAGTGTAGAGTTAGTCAAGTTAGTTAAAATCTAATCCTCTCACCAGCTCCTACTTGTGTCACCCTTAACCTCCTTAAAACAGTTGTGTCATCTCTACAGAGGGGTGAATTAACAGTATCTATCTCATACTACTGCAGAGATTAAACGAGACGATATTTGTGACACACTTTGCATAATAATTGGCACAAAATAAGTGCTTTTCTTTGGGGGTTTATTTTAGGCAGGGTCTTGTTAAGTAACCCTGACCAGCTTAGAACATGCAGCTATCCTCCTGCCTCAGCTTCCTGATGCTGGGGTTGCAGGTGTGAACTGTTAACCAAGACAATGTTTAAGAAGCAGAAATATAAGGGTAATCTTAGGCAAAACATTTTTTTTTTAAAGATAAAGTGAGCTACACAAAAAATTAGGTAACTCTTCTAAGCTGCTTTACCGAAGGGAAAATGAGTTCTTTGTCTCCTGCTTCTCAGGGCCAGGACTTCCTGTTGTCTTTCAGAAGTGCTTAAGAACCATTGCGGGCTGGAGAGATGGCTCAGCGGTTAAGAGCACTGGCTGCTCTTCCAGAGGTCATGAGTTCAATTCCCAGCAACCACATGGTGGCTCACATCCATCCATAATGAAATCTAGCGCCCTCTTCTGGCCTGCAGATATACCTGCAGACAGAACACTGTGTACATAATAAATAAATCTTAAAAAAAAAAAAAAAAGAACCATTGCAGTGTGGTGCAATACACTGTATTTATTAAATAAATTATATTTTGACTGATTTTTAAATTTAGTACCTGGGAATCATGAGTTATAAAGAAAATTGTCCTGGATGATATTAATAATAAAGGAAGAAGTAAAAAAAAAATTAGATTGCCATTATTTTCCTCCTACAGAATCTTGATACTTGTGTCTGTGGTATCAAATGACATTTAATGGCCATTGTGTCCACTCTAGTTTTAAGTGAGATGTTGATGAAAATTAAGCATGTTTCTCTTCAAATTGGGTATTCGAATGTTTGTATACTTTTTTTTTTTTGGATTGAGGAAAAGTTACAATCCAGAGACCACTTATGTATACCAGAGGGTATCAGGCAGACTTCACCTTTTAATGCAAAGAAATCAGTTGCTGAGAAATGCTCATGGGCGATGTGCTGTGAACTTCTTCTTTAACCTTTTGCTCTAATTTATGTGATTAGGCCACTGAAGGAAGTGGTTTCAAGAGCATGATTAAAACACTTTGAGGAAATAATTTCTGTCTTCAAGGGCCTCGTGTGCATTTGGTGTGTGTGTGGGTAGGGAGTGTTTGTCCTCTGTCATCAGAAGAAAAACCAGGAAACGAAGAAATATTGACTTTTAAACATTGTCTTATGCGGAAATGAAAGATCATGAGACAGCAGGGTTTCTTCTAAGATGAATACTGGCACAAGGATGGCCCAGTGCAACATTTACAGAGAAAATTTTACCTACTTACCAGGATTGTTTCTTTATACCCTTCAAAGTCAAGAAAAAAATTAATTTTTACTAATTGCAAACTTACTAAAAACAATAATTCATGGTCACCAAGAGGAGTGGGATGGAAGGGTTAGGGCGTAGAGGGTGGGAGGGTGGGGGTAGGAAGGGGGGAAAGAGGACAATATGATGGAGATGTAACCTGAAGCAACAAATAAATAAATTTATTTATAAAAAAGAAATTATTTTTATAAAGATGTTTTAATACCAGAAAAGTAGGAAAGAATTTGTTTTATATCAACTGATACTTATATTCAAGAGAAGTCAATTGCTTTTACCAGTCTTTTCTCTTTCCAAGAATAAATAAGGCCACAGACTAGGCCTAGAGTTCTTTATTGGAATAATTCTAACTGGTGACATTTGCTAAAAGGCAGTGCCTCTTTATTTGGATCTATAGGGTAACTTAAAGCAGGATGAAAGTGTGTTATCTTTGTCTTCATTTGTGCCTGTCTCCTTCACTATGGGGTACTACAGGAGTGATCCTAACCCAGTGATCCTAAGTGATCTCACCCCTACCAGGGAAATCAGGCTTCTCTTTGTGGATGCTTAGTTTTGTCAATCAAATAATTTAGAAATGGACTTGGAAGGTCAAGGAGAATTATATTGGGGGAGTACTATGTATTCTAATGCTAATTACTGGTCCCAGACAAACATTGTCATGAATATCTGTCTTTGTCATATAAACCTTGCTCTACCTATTTTAAAATTGATTGCCTAATAAAATTGCTAAAGCCTGGGTGAGAGAGAGAGAGAGAAAGAGAGAGAGAGAGAGAATCCAAGGTTGGAGGCCTTGGAGGTAGCAGAGGATCACTGAGGAGAAGGAGAGGAGAGGAGCAGATGCTGTGGGCTAGGTGGAAGAGGAAAAGTGTATGTAGCCAAAAGCTGCATGCTCTGAGGACCAGACCATACGGAACACACAAGTAATTTTGATGGTTATGGCTGGGAGGTTAAAAGCTAGCTTAGAGGGTTAAAATTGCCCAGTCCCAAGCTTAAAGCTTACTAAAACTAACAAGTTTCTCTGTGTTTATTTTTAAGTGATGGGTTAAGGGATAACTCTGCCACCCTAGTAATCATATATAACCAGTATAATTATTGACATTTCATGCAACAGAATTACATCAATGTTTGCAAGGAAAGAAACAGGGAAGGCAATCTGTAAATTTTGTTAACTTCCAAGAGAAGGTTGATAGGGAAGAGAGAAAGTCATGTCTTTTGAGTTAGCATCCAAACAAAGCTGGCATGTTGAGTAACAGAAGTTGGCAAGCAGCTGTAGAAAGTGGGGAAGGGTCTTCAGGGAAACAGTGAGAAAGTCCAGAATGTCAGGGAAACCATGCTTAGGGTTGTGCTGGGTATCTGAAAAGGAGATAAAGATGATAAAAAAGGAAAGTTGCCTTTTTGAGTTAGAAATATTTTTTAAAAAGGAACTAAAAAGAAAAAAATGGGCGAGGTTAGCAATATTTATGGGGGAAACATTGTAAGCAAAATACATCAGGGAGGAGTTTCTTGAAGGGATAAGCACAATATTTCATTAAGGGGATAATTATTCCTCCCATCTCCTTAACATGCTTCCAGGTGAATCAGCCTATTTGAGGAGTTGTTTCCTGGCTGGGCAATTGACAGACCCAGATGGATTAATCTTAAGGGAAGAAATAATATGATATGTAATGTCTAATCTTTAGAGCAGATAGGAAGCTCATGTCTCCAAAAAGGGCTAGAGATGGAACTCAGATTTTATTCTTTTGACCAGAGGAAGTAGCTTTTCCTTAATTGGCCTCAATGAAGTTCTGATATCTTCACTTTTTTGTATGATATTTCATATGCTATGTTTATTCCCCCAACATAGTATTTTATCAATTTTCATACAATGCACTGTGATCACACTTACTTCTCATTTTATCAGGTCTATCCTTCCACCCTTGCATCCCCCCCCAAAATGCACCAAGTCCAATTTGTGTTGTCCATATACTCATTGCAGCATGGTCAAACTCCCAGTGGCCAGCCCCTTAAAGAAAACTGGGTCCTTCCCCATCTCCCCACCAGAAGCCATCAACTGTGAAGAACTGTACTTCAACATCTTTATCACAATTTTAAGGGGTCGCTTCAATAGCTTTCTGTCTGAACTGTTTCATTTGGGGGTGGGTTTGACACAGAAAACTTCAATGTCTCTCATTCTCAGTTATGAGTCTACAGTCATCAATGCAACTGCAAAAGAAGCTTCCTTGTCCATAGCAGCTGGTGGTAGCACAGACTACAGACCTCAACATGGTGGCAGCAAGGACAATGGGCATCAGCGTGGTCCCCTGTGGCAGCCCTGATCACAAACATCAACATGGTTTCCATCAGCAACACAGACCACAGATGCCAGCATCGCCTCTGGCAGCAGCTCAGACCAAGGAGGTCTTTTGAGGATGCTTAAACCAGGAAATGAACCATTCTTCATCTTGGATATCCTGTTGTTGCTCAGAGTCAGGGTCATCTTGCAGCTGGGCAGCACATCTGGGGGCAGGATTCCCTGGGAGCTACATGCTGATGCACACCTTCTCGTTCTTTGCACCAGCCACCCAGCAGGCTCACAGGTATGACCATGGAGTGTGTAGCCTATAGCCCTACACTCTCGTCCCCTCAGCAGGGCAAACAGTACATATAGCAAGAGTGATGGCTCCATCCAGTGGGTGGAAACTGGGAAACGTGTGTTGGTAGTGTCCCGAATCTCCCATAGGCCTGAGGACTGGCTCCATTAGGACATGTTCCCGGGTCCACTACAGGATAATAGTTCTGCTTCTCTACACTGTTTTCACTGCTTTGTTCTGCTAAATTTCTTTTTTCCAATTCCATGAAAACACTTTTTAAAAGCATCATCCCATAAAAACTACTTTTTTGTTGTTGTTTGTTCAGGAGATGCTGAGCACTCTGCAGGCTCATCCTCTGTTGCTGTGTCTTGCCTTAAAGTCTCTGTGTGTCTCTCAGACTCTTCACAGTGTCTGAGAACACACATTTGAGTGCTACCAGCCACCACCATTTTGAATTAGAAAACTTGGTATTTTAATATTAAGCAGGGATAATTATGGTATTTCCTTTTCCAATATTGCTACGAAAAAGTGGAGTCCATTCTCCGAGGCATATAAGACCACTAATCCTGTCTATCTACCTAACATTATCCCCTGAGGAGTAGAGCTGAAAAAAATACTTTAGGAGATGGTTCCTAATATATAGCTACTTGTGGCTAAAAATGGGGCATAGGAAGGTTTGGGATCTCTATTTTTGTTCACTTTCAGGCCTGGATCAAGGGGAACCAGATAGGTGGGGTCAGATTGCTGCAGGACTATCTGAATGCATATTGACTATAAATCATACGAAATCAAATTAAGACAATCATTGACTATACAGGGTCCAAAATTGATGGCATCACTACTAAGATTTTGGTAGACATAACCCACCCCAACCATTAAAATCCAGTGATTTAGTTCCAAAGCTGATGGGTATCTGACTGACATGGAATTTGGGTTGTATCTCATGTGTGGCTCCCAGGCAGCTGTATGAAAAGAGAGGGAACAGAACAAGAAACTTGAGTAGAAACTAGAGTTCCCAAACACTTCGGCAAGAAGCAACACCATCCCTCAAATGAGGATAATTTTCTGTGATTGTAAGGCTGCCTGGGGGAGCAGTAGGAATCATCTCATAGAAGCCCAAGTGATCCCATCAAATAATGACAACCATAACAACTTCAGGCCACCATACAAAACCGGAACTAAAGATAATGATCCAGTAGACTGCTTTCTGATGATTACTGCTTAATTTGGTTCCATTTACTTCTGCTCTAATTCTTTTTCCATTTAGACTAAGGCTGGGGGTCAGTGCTCCATAGCAAATTTGGTGTCACTGATCCCCTTTAACTGTCCTTTTTCCTTTTGTTCATTGATTACATTTTCTTTCTCTACTTTCCACCAGCACATGAAGATAAGATTGCTTGAGGTTGATTAACTGCTGGTCTGAGGGTCTGGCCTGAGAAAGAGAAGATATTTAGAGTTATGTAACTGCCAGTTTGGAAACCCTCCCTGTCTATGATCAACTCATGATTGCTCCCCCCACTCCCATCTTATGATTAAGTTGTGATTGTTGACTAACTAGGCCAAACGTGCCCTCAAATTTTCCAAAGGTTGCCTGTGCTTTTTCAGTTTGAATGCTCCAATCATGTTGGAGATTACCTAATGCACCCAGGAATCTGCCTGGATGCCTTTAAAGGAATCTTCGACCTCACCTCGTGGTGGCTAGTTTTCCTAAATGGTGATCCCTGCATGCTGGATTTCTGCAGAATAAATGCTCTTTGTTGTTTGCATACTATTTGAGTCTGGGGTGTTTTCTTTATCGAGTTCCAGACCCTATCACACTCATCTCTTTAACTGGAGTATTGGAATGGGTGGCTATGTTTAGTCTGTTGGGACTAGATGAACTGGTACTTTTGTACTAAAATTCTGGTGGCCCATCCTGCTCAAATTTTGGTTAATTTTAGGCCCTCTGAAAATATTTTCACTGTTGCCTTTGTTCCTCAGATTACGTTCAGAGGCTCTGAAATTAAGTCTTAAAATGAATCAATGTAACTTGTAGGTATTTAGGTATCACATCATCTCATTATAGGCAAATATCTATTGTAGGGAGCAGTGTTTGAAAATGCAGCTCAATGTAGTGAGAGTTGCAAATCTGAAGATTCTGAGTCATCATTATGAACTTTATGTCCTTTGTCATTTTCTTCAGAGGAACAGACTCTTGTTCCACTACCTCATGGTGCTTTACATCTCAGGAAGATACTTGTAGAGGGAGTAGGTTATGGGTGACCTGTCTGAGTCCATTGGTTCACTGAACAGTGATTAACATTTAGAATGTATCCAAAATAGACTCCTAATTAAAGTCCAATAATCTAAGACTTTGAACCTATTCACTATCCTTGGAAATAATCATAGATGACTGCTGCTTATCATGAAAACATCGTGGGAAATGACCAACTCTCCCACCTCCTTTTCATTAACTGCAAAGTGATTCTCCATTGCAAAGATCTGCAAATAGCACATGCTGAAAAGTCAAATGTCTCCTCCTAGCTATAATTGTTATGCAAATCATCCAGATTACAGAGAGAATGAAAGTCCACAGAGCTTCCAGTCTAGGTGAATTTGCCAAGTGTGCACCAAATTAACAAAATGTGGAGTATGGTGCTGGTCATCTAGGACATGGCAGTTACCCTGCTTTTCATCTTCCTCCTTTTGCTGGGCTGAGTAGGTATAAGAGAGAAGAAGGCAGAAGCCTACTGGCAGTGTTATGTACCTGTAGTAACAATTTCAGAATCAGTCAGTTAATCAAAAGCAGATAAGAAGATTTAAATGTTCAGGAATTAGATGCCAGCTGTAAATCAAAGAATCAATGTATTTGCGCACATGCACACAAGCACATGCACACACACATGCACACACACAGGGAGGGGCAAAGTTTCACTGGAGCAAAAGGGCAGAGACAATTCATATTTCTTGGATGCTAGATTTTGTATACATATCATTCTTTTTTTTTTCATTGTGTCAATGGGCATCCAAACCAAGCATCTTAGGCATGCTAGAAAAGTATGCTACCATTCAACTACATTGTTATCCCTTTCTTACTGACCTATGCAATAGCCTACTAAAGAGGGTTGCATTAATTTACTGGTAAGAAATTTGAGGTAAAGGTTGGTATACATGAACTTAACATTTCGTGGTTATTGTCAACTCTAAATCTACCTGATTTGAAAATTCATGGTCTTTGAATAACTTCCAAGTTGCCTCTCAAAATTACTACTACTCTGAGAAATGAACTCACAGGATATAGAATTTCAGACGTTTGATGATATGGTTTAGCAAATAGTCTCTTTTAAAAAGCCTTGAATGTTGAAGGATTGGTCCCCAGCTGGTGGTGCTATTGACCAATGACTGGCTCATGAAGATATTCATTTTATTTGTGGGTTACTTCATTGATGGATTCATAAATGAGTGGATTACTAGGTGGGGCCTAGTTGGAAGAAGCAGGTTACTGGGGGGTTGTCTTTGGAGGATTTGTCATGCCCCTAGCCCCTGTTTGTCTTCTCTATCTGCTTTTTGGTTGCCATGAAGTGAGTCACTTTACTCGGGCATGTCCTGTCATGATTCTTCTGCATTATCATGGGCCTAAAAGTAATGGAGTCAGATAATCATAAACTAAACATGTGAAACCATAAATTAAATTAAATCTTTCCTCCTTTAAGTGGAATGTTTTTCTTTAGGCATTTTGTCACAGTGATTATAAACAAAATAAATAAGCAAACAAATAAATGAATAAAAACATGACACAAGCAAAACACTAGGCAACATCCCTAGACACAGAGACAATGTGGATACAATGGCTGTCTATTGGGTAAGCAGCTGCTAGCATACCAGGTTACCATGGCCCTGGAACATGATGCAAAAGGATTTATGTCTACAACAGAACTCAGGGAAGCTCTTCAGTGTTGTTTATCTACCTCTTAGTCTGCCTAGTAGATGTAGACTGGGTAACTTAATATGTATTTGTTCTTTGTTTTTCTTATTCCACTTGAGACAGAATTTTTCTTATTCCACTTGTGACCCTGGCTGTCTGGAACTCACAGTCCTTCTGCCTCAGCCTCTTGACTACTGGGATTCCAGAAAGACATCACTATGCTAGGCTAAAGTTTCCTTTAGTGATGCCCTCCCCGACCCCCCAACACACAGTCAGCAAATGAATTTAGCTTCACCTTTGGGAAGTCATTCATTTGATGATGACTTTTAAGAAATTAATGTTATTTTCTTCAAGGTTCTCTTTGTAAACAGAGAAGTGATTATGAGCATCCTTGTAGTATTAACTGCTCTCTAGCTACAACATCCATAGGCTCTAGTGGCCATAGTTTAATTTTCTACTTTGCTAAAGTAAATGTTTTTGGTTTCCATATAAAGAGTGAGATATGAGATGGGTGGTGGTATCGCACACCTTTAATCCCAGCACTCAGGAGGCAGAGGCAGGCAGATCTCTGTGAGTTTGAGGCTAGCCTGGTCTACAAAGTAAGTCCAGGACAGCCAAGGCTGTTACACAGAGAAACCCTGTTTCTAAAAACAAAACAAAACAAAAGAGAGAGGGATATGAAGTATTTGTCTTTTTGTGCCTGAATTATTTTTCTTGACCTCCTGTCCTACTGTTCCATCCATGTGAAACACATGATGGGGTCTCATATTCTCTCCATGTCCCTTCCCCTCTGTTTCTGTCTCTGTCTTTCTTTCTCTCTGATTCTGTTTCTGTCTGTCTCTCTCTCCTCTATTTATTTTTTAAGTACTCTAAATTAAACATAGAGCCTTGCACATGCTGAATAAGTACTCTACCAATATGCCACAGCCCCATCCCTCATTCTTTATGGTGGACGAATAATATCCCATTGTGCATATATACTACATTTTAAACTGATAAATTATTTGTGTGTGTATATGTGGCTGTTTGTGCATGGTTGAGCATTTGCATTTGTGTGGAGGCCAGAGGACAACCTTGGCTGTTGTTCCTTAGAAGCAATCTTCTTGTCTTTGAGACATGAGCTCTCACTATGGCCAAGGGCTTACCAACTTGGCTGGGAAGGCTAGCCAGAGAGCCATGACATCTCCTTGTCTCCTCCTCCCTGAGATTATAAGAGTGTGTCACCATAGCCAGCATTTTATGTGGATGCTAGAGATTGAACTCAGTTCCTCGTGCGGTAAGCACATTGCCAACTGTGCTACCATCTCAGCTTACCCATTTTCTATATCTGTTCATTCACTGACAGACACCTGTGTTGTTGGCGTATCTATAGTGAGCAATGTTGCAGTAAACATAAGAATGCCGGTATCTTTTTAGACATACTGATGCCTTTTCATATGTTTTCTTATTACAAATCAAGGCCCACTCCATGAAAGAACATGGAAACACATGCACCTGTGCACACAGACATAGCCACACTCTAAATCAACTGTAGCCCTGCTTCTGAACAACTCGACAGAGATTTTGTTTCCCATTTTTTTCCATCTTCCACCACAGTTATGATTCCTTTAACGAATGTCATATTTTATGTAAAAAAGTACAGTATATAGTTTATGATGTAACTTTTACTGTTTTTCTACATATTTTCTTTGCTTATTTATTAATCATTTCATTATTTAAAGACAAACAAGGAAATAAAGGTTTGCTTCTTGGTGTGGGTTTATGCCATGAACTTAACATTACAATAATAATAATAAAGTCATAAGACACAGAGAAGTTAGGGGGGTGGCAGGATTTACAGGATTTATGGAGGGAGTCTGCACTTTATCTTTAATTTCTTCTTGGTATATATAATCACATCTGCACTTATTTATTTCTTTTGCAAAGATGGGACTTGCTCTCAGAGCCTTGACTCTGTGTGTTCTGTCTCTGAGCCACCTTCTCAGCTCCACTGCTGTTCACTATCTGGTACCTGAATGAGCTACATGAAAAAAAGGAAACTTTGTTTTGCAAAATGAATGATTCCAGACTGTGGATTTAGGTTTCCTGCTTTTGATTTATAGATCTTCTATTTGGCACTTGGCTGTTTATAATAGGCTAGGAAACAGGTCTCCAAGGAAGACCCATTTCTACTGATCCTTTGACCAGTAACTGTTGCCTTATAGAGCAAAACCATCTTTACAATGAGATTACAGATTTTTTCCTTTTTATTGTTTTTTTTTAATTTTGTGAATTTCATATCACAACCATGCTCTCTTTCATCTCTCCCCTCCCCTCAGACCCACCCCTCTACCCTTGAAACATCTCTCAACATTAAAAAAAAAAACAACCCATCTCATTGTGGAAGCTGTAGCATTTCTCAGTGTGTCCCACAATATTCCCTTTTGTCCATACTTTTTTGCTTGCAAATGTCCAATATAATGACTCCTTGGTCTGGCATGAGGACACTGGCTTGTGCTACTTTGCCAATACTGGAACCTTACTGGGACTCCTGTCAGATATTCTGTTATTGTCCAGTGTCATAGAGATCCTGTAGTTTTGGGTCTGTGGAACTGACATCTTCATGTTCTCCAGCAGTTCATCCATGAAGTATATGTTTGGGTGGGCCAACTCAAAGCCCTGGTTCTGGTAAGGCAACCCCCACCACATCCAGGGCCAGTTCTACTATGCTACCCAGGTGAGGCGCAGGGCCTGCTATCCTGAGTGCTGCAGCAGGTAAGGGACTAGACCAGCTCTCCTGCTTTCATGACTCCATCAGGGTCAACTCTCCCCATCAGATTGTGGAGGGATCTCTCCCTTGCCAACACCACTGCAAAGCAGATAAAAGGCAGGGCTGGCTCTCCCACACTCACTTCCTTGGAGTGAGCTCACCCACAACCCCCACATCCAGGGCCAGGCAGAGTTCTTCTAGTTTCTGGCTTGCTTCTTGTCCTGGGAGCCCATCTGGTGCTTGTCCAGTGCTGGACTGGTGGTTGTCACAGGCTACCTCCCTGTCCAGGCCCCATGGTGCCAAACTGGTGTTGGTCCCTGACTTACTTTTTTGCAGGAATGTTA
This sequence comes from Lophiomys imhausi, assembly GCA_907164525.1. NCBI lineage: Eukaryota > Metazoa > Chordata > Mammalia > Rodentia > Muridae > Lophiomys > Lophiomys imhausi. Next base: position 4,361,205 of record CAJQZJ010032273.1, on the reverse strand, counting down.
GTTTACTATTCAGATGTTCATAGGTCAGATCACTGAATGTAAACATAGCCTTTCTTTCCTTTGCCACCTCCTGATACAAATGTGACACTGCAGCCACATCTGCAATGCCTATAGGGACAGGAAGATTACAGATTTTGAGATGAGATTATCCTGGAGTTTTAGAGTGAATCCTTTTATACACATATTCTTTTAAGAGGGCATGGAAGAAACCACACACACATGCCACACACACATACTCACAGGCACACACAGACAGATACACATACCAACTCACATGTACACACACACACACACACACACACACACACACAAACACACATACCACACATACACACACATGCACATACATACACACTCATATGCCTACATTGGCACTCATGCATACACACACACACACACACACACACACACGGAAGCAGAGGAGTCTAAAACTACAGGAAATGGCAGTGCTATAAGTTGGAAGAAAGCTAGGTCTCTCCACCACTGTATAGAAGAAAGGAACCCATTGATTGCAAACACCTGCATGGGGATGACATGGGAGTAAATGGAGATTTATTTCTCTTTACTGCAGTAAATCATTAATTTGATGATGCCTACTGTTAACAGTAGCCAGCACTTCCCTAACTAATACCATTTAAGAGTTCCTCAGGTTTTCAAGGAGCATGAAGGTCACCAAGCACCTTTTCCAGACTGTAGATCTTGTTTCAGGAAGAGTCTGCCCAGAAGAAGTTGTTGCTGCATATATTCAGCAGTTTTATTCTTGAATTTATTGGAAGCAAATGAGCACAGAATCCAGAAAGGCCATTTTCAGTGAGTCACTTTTCTGATTCCAGTTGCATTCTAATTAATATCGTGGAGCGTTAGCAAACTAAGTAAGGAGCAATTATTAGCTATCAGATTCTGGGTCTGGGAGAGAAATGATAGTACATTGTGCATAATTTTTGCATCATTAAAAATTAAATCCCATAAGCATAATGACTCAAACATCAGACTCTGACAGTATCTGCAGATGATAAACTGTGGGATGTAAGAAAACAATTTACTAGGTAATGGTGCAATATTTTTTAGTTAGACAGAATTTCTTCAAAAAAAAAAAGCAACAATATATTACATACCAAATTGTTTCTAGAGATGGCAGAGGAAAAACAATTATTGAATGTTGTTTTCTTTCATATTCAAGTCTGCACACAAAAAGAATGGACTATTGTACAGAGAGCTTTTGTGGATTTCTATTTTGTAGAAGGTAATTTAATGAGAAGAGCATGGCTTTCACTGTCGAACAGACACAAGTTTTGAATATCAGATCTGTGACCTTTGTCACTGTGCAATTTCCATAGGTTTTTTAATCTTACACATTTTCAATGTTGTCACCTACCTTCTTGGCTAGAGTTTTTTTTTTTTTTTTTCAAATTAAATGAGAAGACATGGAGCATGTAGTATTGCATCCAGCATGGAGCAGACACTTAGTAAATGACAGTATTTCTCTTCTTTTCTCTGCCATGCTGAGCTAAAAGGGGTACCTCAAGTGAGACTCTGCTGTTGCTGAGAAAGTCATGTTTCTAGCTTCAGCCACAATAGGGATCAAAACCTGCTTGCTGAAATCTCACAGGAGTTCCTGAGGACTCATCTAGATAGTGGGCCCACCATAGGCTGCCTCTCTGGAGGGACTGAGAAAGGAGTTTCGGAAGTCTGTGAGTCTTGGTTTGCTTTTTCTTTGCATTTGTTACTTCAGTTCCTTCAGGTTTTCAAGGAAATAAGATGTAGCTTATATCCAAGCCTACTAACACCATTAAGACATGTACTTACGTGAACAAGATAGTTACATCTGGCTCTGGTGCCAGAGCCATAGTACTGCCATGCCAAATCCTGGCCACAGAAATGCCCAAGAGATTCTGGGTTGTGACTTGTAACTAGTGACAATAACTACTTCTACTCTGAGGTGCAGCATTTAAATTATATGTGTATGCATATGTGCCTGAAGAGGGTGCTGGGTCCCTCGGAGCTGTTGTTACAGGCAGTTGTCAGCTGCCCAACATGGGTGCTGAGAACTAAACTCAGGTTCTCTAGAAGAGTAATAAGTAGTCTTAGCTACTGAATCATTTCTCCAGCCCCTTATTATTATTTTTAAAATTTTATGTGCATTGGTGTCTTGTCTGTGTGAAAGTATCGGATTCCCTGGAACTGGAGTTACAGATAGTTGTGAGCTGTCATGTGGGTGCGGGAAACTGAATCCAGGTCCTCTGGAAGAGTAGCCGGTGCTCTTAACCATGGTACCATCTCTCCAGTTCTCTTTATTTATTAAAAAATATTGTTTTTAATTCTGTGAGAATACTTAAAATATATTTTGATCATTTTCACCCTCAAATTCTTCTCTTATCCACTTTCCCTACCCATCCAACTTTTAGTCTTTTTCTCTTTCTCCTCTTCCTCTTTCACTCCCCCTTTTTTTTTCCAGTTAAGTACAGTTTCTATGGTTCAAATAGTCTTAATGTGAGTTTTGCTCTCTAGTATGGTAAACCTACCTGGGTTCATGCCATTAGAGAAAGATGATTCTCCATCTCCCAGTAGTTATCAAATGCCAATAGCCCCTCAGGTAGTAGAAGGATTTGGTGCCTACATCCTCCTCACATGTTGGAATTTTGTGTGATTTCAGCTTTTTAAAGTCGTGCCCATGTTTTTACAATCTCTGTGAGTTCATATGTGCAGCTTCTCTGTTGTGTCTGGGAAGCACTGTTTCCTTTAAGTCGTCTGGCTCTTACAATCTTTCTTCCCCATTTTTCTTGACATTTCCTGAGCCTTGGGACGTGGCGTGTTTGTGTGTGTGTATGTGTGTGTGATATGGATGTATCATTTAGGGTGAGGGCTTCTCAGTCTCTCACTCTCTGCATGTTAACCAACTGTGTGAGTCTCTGTATGAATTGTTAGCCACTTCAAGAAGAATTTTCTTGGGTGAGGGTTGAGAGATGCCTGATTAATAACTTATTAAAAGTCATTTTAATACTACTTCCACTGTTCAGATAATACTACAAAGTTCTAGGGTTTATGAACTATCTAGCCTCATGTTCTTTTTGCAGTTAGCAATGTCATGAATGGGTTCCATCTCATTGTATGGGATTTAAATATGGTTCTTTATTCCCACAGCATTCATGTTCCTATTGTGCTGGTGGGCATATCTAGCCCATATCATTTTGAAATGGATGTCCCATGCTTGCAAATATTTTAGACTCTTAGTTTTCTTTCACTTGCCGATTGCCTCTCAATCAGTATGGTTGTATGTGTTGGGACTGTGTGGTATTGAAGAATTCACATTTTTATTTATACTTTATGAGATGGAAAGGAAAAGAGAAAAATCATAGATCAAATAGATTGTAAAGAGATGAGACACAATGAAATTGTCTCCTCCAGCCACATGAGTTTTGAAGGAAGTTTTGGGGTTTCCAAAGAAGAAACAAAATAACAAAGATGAAGAAATTTAGCTTGATAATGGGGATGTAAACTTCCTCCCAGTTCTGTCATTCCTGGCTTGTCATCTGGCCAGCTTGCATCAGCCCTTTGGACTTGGGTTTTATGTTCTATAATATGGTTGTGAAGAAAGACATTACGTAGATGTTTTTACTTGTCTTGTTTGTGTCTTGAAACCACTAAGGTCAACACCTAATTAATCAACTGTCTAGGAAAAATGCTGTTAGAGGTTTAAAAGTAGGTTTCTAATACTCTGAAGAAGGAGGACAGAGGGTGAAATTCCAGAAACAGAAGATGATGTAACACCTTGTTAGGAATAGTGCTGTAGAATATGAATAGAGTGTTCTGGATCTAAGAAGATGTTTTTAAAATTGTGAGGCAAGTTAGTATGAAAGCTGAGTTAGATATAGAACTTTAAACTCATGGAGATGGTTAGATAGTAGAATGTTAAAGTCAGGTGCCAAATACATATGGACTGGACATTGGGAATGTATGCTAAGCCATATAACTCTCATAATTGTGGCCTATTTATTTCTGTTGTTTTGTATTGTATTTATAGTTATAAAAGAAAGAACCATTTGTTAGACTGAAAGGGAGAGCTGTTGGGGGGAAAAAGAAACAACTTAAACTAAAAAAAAAAAAGAAAGGGTAGAGGATGGGGGGTTGAGGGGGAGGAGGGTGGAAGGATAGGACTGGAGGGGGGAGTAGGGAGGAGGTTGTGACTGAGATGTAACTTGAAGAAATAAAAAATAAATAATTTTAAAAAACCTTTAAGCTCAGTATGACTGAACTGCAATGATCACATAGACCCATTCAAAGAGGGATCAGAAGGAAAGTATGTCCATTTGTAACAGCTTCTGTCTGGTGTGCAACCTTTGCAGGAATAGATAAATAAGTAAATTGATTTAAAAAATCAGGCCAATTCACCAACTACTTTACATATACACACAAGCACACATTTTTAAAAGCTATGATTGGATACCAATAACTTAATAGGATCATCCAACAACAGGTTGCAGAAAAAAAATGGAAATAGAGTGCTTTTAGACTGAGAGAGGGTGAAGGACATTGCCTTACATCTTTGAACATCTGAAATTTTTGTGTCTTTGAAGTTTTGTTTTTTCTATTATAATATTAATGGAGAGAATAGAAAAGATAGCAGACATTTATTCTTTTTTTCTTAGAGTGAGAAAATTGTAGCTTTCAAAAGGCAAAGGCCCAGGAATTTGGAAAGGGTAGAAAAAAACAGATTGATGTTGGCATAAATAGAGATTTCATTCCCTGTTTTATTCTATGAATATTTATCAAGGGTTTATTAAAAGCCTCGTCTTAGATCGTCACAAAGGAAAAGTGAATGGGAAAAGATAACACAGTGTTTATAATATATCTGACTTGATGTGGAATTACATTGGCAATATGTGGAATTTCCAGGGAGCACGAGAATGAAAGAGTAGAACAGGGTGATGAAGGGGAGGCTGCCTGGGAATGAGGTGTGGGAAATGGCAACTCCAGAAGCCATGTAGGAAACGAGTAAAAGGTTCTGGAATGTTTTAAAGAAAAATATTATTTGAGAAAATAAAGAGAAGAGAGGTTGTTGAAAGCAAGGGGAAAGACTGTGGTGAGCAGGGAGCATGCCGACAGGGTTAAAGGAAGGCATAATTGCAATGCTTGGGACTGGAATCGCCATGTCATGGAGCTACACGATCAAAGGTGGAAAAGAAGAGATCCTTTCATTCTCAGCAAAAAAAAGAGCAAAACTTTTTCTTTCTTCCATGAATGGAAGAAATTGAACCTATAGAAAATGAAAAGGAAAGGGTCCCTGACTATGCTGTTACTTGATGGAGATTATCTCATTAATCTACACAACTCGAGGACATTATATTCACTTTGTACAACATAAATGAGAACTCAGAAATTTTAAGTACTACTTGGGCAAGTCCATACACCTGCTAAGCAGTAGGACTAGAATTCTGACCCATGCACATATACATGTGCTTTGACAGTGAAAATGGATGAAGCAGGTGCGAGTTAAGCCAGGAGCCTGAAATCACAGCAACTAATTTTGAAGAAGTGATGATAAAAATTGTATCAGTGGTGTTAAAGGATATGAATCTGTGGGCATTGTCCCGAGAATATGTGATACCTTGGGTTTGATCCTAGCAACCAGGTGGGGAAACGAGTACAAAGTGCAAAAATGCGAATGCACATCAAGGGCTCGCAGAAGTAGCCACTGTTGGAAGGAGCCCCTGCCCTTGAGGATGAGAGAGGAAATGAAGGAGATTTGAACTAAATTCTACAACTCCTGTAGGTGGTGCTGGCTGTGTTGGTGTCTGTGGGAGTTAGGAGTTGAGGGAACTGCAAACTAGAATTACCTGCTATCAGCTATCATGGTGGCTTTCTCTTGCCAGAGGCAAGAAACTTCACACGGGTTGAGTGATGCTTAAAGAAACTGAAGGTGAAGAGGCCCTATCTATCTCTTATATTAGGATAAGCAGATGTTGCTTGTCTCTTAGCAGCTTTATTTCTGATTAGCTTAGAAAATAACTATAGTAGGCTGTCATAGTACCTAACAAAATGACCAGCTTACATAACTATTAGTTTGCATTTCTTAATTACCCTAAACAGTTTATGACAATTAGTAGTAAAAGGACGAAACATCACATTTCATTTTTTTTTCTTTACCTCCTATCCCTTCCACCCCATTTCTCTGGGGAGGGGTATCCTTATATAACAGTCCCTCATCTCAGTTGAGAGGTCGTATGAAGGCCAAGAGCCTCCTCATTCATTGGGGGTCTACAAGGCAGTACCATCAGTGAAAAGTGTCTCATTGCCCGGGAGAGAGAACTAAAAAACAAAAAAACAAATAAGCAGACAAATAGATAAAAAAGACTAAAAAATAGAAAAGAATAAAAAAATATAAGAAATAAATAAAAAAATAAAAATAAAAATAAAAAGTCTATGTCCAAGTTCCCTTTGGTGTGTTAGTTGTAGTATCGATACCTTCTACTATATAGCTAAAATCCTATTATAAGTGAATAGATGCCATATGCATCCTTCTGAGTCTGGGTTAGCTCACTCAGGATGTTTTTCTAGTTCCATCCATTTGGCTGCAAATTGCATAATTTCATTGTTCCTGAGAGCTGAATAATATTCCATTGTGTAGATGTACCACAGTTTTTTAACCCATTCTTCGGTTGAGGGACATCTGGGTTGTTTCCAGTTTCTCAAGAGATCTGCAGAATATGGCATTCAAAGATGTTTTCGTAACTTTAGATTTTTTTATATCGAGACATATCATCTCCTGACAGCACCCCCTATTCTACCCCAAGTAGAAGATGAGCTTCGAAGAATCTCCAGCGGGAGATGATTGAATTAGTCGCAAGCCTATCTCTTGGTAGGAAAAGCCCCTTGCTCCAACTGTAGACAGAATGCTGTCCAAAAAGGACAAAACCTGGAAGCAGGTAAGTCAACAGCCTAGCTCTGCAAACACAGGGTAGGCAAGTCCTTCATAACCCCTGCTCTACAATCAATGTCTGTCAGAGAAATGGGGCCAAACGACTGAATATCGATGCTGTAATGTATGGAGAGAAAATGGGAACTGTCCAGGCAGCCACTGGTATGTCATTTCTTAGTTTTGGAAGCGCAGGCCCTGTAATTCCTATAAAATCAGATATACTTATCCCTCTCAGGTCTCTGAGGTGGTTGAAAAACAGATAGCTAGAGCCTCATAATTAAATTTTGAGTGGTTAAGGAGTCAAGAGAGTGTTATAGATCTAAGAAGATGCTTTTAAAATTGTGTTGCAAGTTAGTATGAATGTTGAGTTAGATACAGAATTTAAACTCATGGAGATGGTTAGATAGTAGAAGGTTAAAGTCAGGTGCCAAATACATATGGACTGGACATTGGGAATGTATGCTAAGCCATTTAACTCTCATTATTGTGGCCTAATTACCTCTGTTGTTTTATATTGTATTTATTATTATAAGAGAAAGAGCCATTTGTTGGACTGAAAGGGGAAACTGTAGGGGGAAATAAGATATACCTTAAACTTGAAAAAAAAAAGGGAAGAGGATGGGGGGTTGAGTGTGGGAGGGTGGGACTGGAGGGGGGAATAGGGAGGGGACTGCGATTGAGATGCAACTTGAAGAAATAAAAAATAAAGGAAAAAAAAAAAAGAAACTGAAGGTGAAATACCTCTAGTTTGTTTTTTGCGCCCCCTGTTGGCGAAAACTGCTGACACAGGAGGAAGGTGCTTCAGAAGTTTAACCCTAGGGACAATAAAAGACAGAAAAGAAGGTGGGTCTGAAGCAGGAAGATATCTTGGTGACTTACCTCAAAGATAAGGGTAAGAATTACGGGTTCACCATGCCCGTTCCCAGCAGTTCTGAAGGGTATTGCGCCTAACAGAAGGAGTAACAGATTTTAATACTGGCTTTGGAGAAATTCACAAGAGCATTCAAGTTTCACTAATCTCTCTGAATTAATGTAAAATTCGAAACTACAAAATACATTAGAAGGAAGCATTTAAATATATACAGGACCAATTTAATTGGATGTTAAATAAAAATGAATATTAATTGCCCTGTGCAATGAGGTAGAAAAAAAGACAATTAATTGTTTAGCTACTGAACACTCTATGTTGGGACATAAGGACAATTAAATTAAAAGCATTGCTCAAAACATATACTTTTCTCCCCTCCCTCCTCAAATGTTTCTCTTTTCCAAAAGAAAAAGAGAACAGAACAAAGCAAACCCTTCCCACAAGAACAAAACTTGTGAAAAACTAAACAAAAATGAAGAAAGAGAAAACATTCCAAAGCCCACAGGAATGGCAATTTCTGGTTAACTGTAAAAAATGGAGAATGTAATTGAGACAGATGACCAGATTTAGGAAAAATAAACCTCACCATTAAAATCTAATTAAATATTTGCATTTCAGCATTAAGTTTCTTCTCAAAAGTTTTACGAGCAGCAGGGTGACAGTGAAGATTATTGACTATAATTTGCCCAAGTTTTTTAAGCAAAATTAGTTTTGTGCAATATATGGAAGGGTGGGTTTACCACACTTACCCAGCGGCTGCTTTATTATTCTTTTAAAGTGAATCATTTATAACTGTTCTCTCAGGTCTTTTATCAGCCACTTATCTCCTTCAACTGGACTTGTGACGCCAAGGGATAAAATGAATTGCTGCCTAATATTGTGGGAATTAATCAGACCACAACAGCGGGAGAGTAATGACTTACTTACAGTGAGATATTTGCATTTGGCAGTGAAATCAAAACAAAAATATAAAGGCATTTTATCTTTGGCTTCACTGTGAATACTGGAACATGCTGACAGTTCAAAGAGATAAAAATAAATACAAAACTGTCTTTTAATTCTGGATGATTACATAATCAGAAGCATACATTCTGAGAAGGGAGCTCTTATTTGATATAATATATATGTTTTATTCTATAATACCTTTGAATGAAAGTTGTCTAGGTTCTTGAGGTTCTTTCTCCTTCTGTTAAAGACTTGAGAATCCATGAAACAAGATTTTTCCCTTCATATTAGTTTCCACTTCTTTCTGTTTCTTTCCTGCCTTTTAGTCCTTAGCCCCACAAAGAATTAGAAGAAATGGTAGAGATATCCCCATTGATGCTTTGTTAAAACATTTTCAAATACTGTTTTCTCTTTTCTTGCCATCTGCATTCATCAGAAATTAAGATTAAAGTTTTGGTTGCTATACACATATCCAAGCGCATTGTAAAAATAATATAAGGAATCGTTTCCTGAGTTCAATGACTCCAAAGCACTGAGAGTATTTGTTATGACCAAAAGCCACATTCTTCCACTTCTATGTCTGCAGCTAGCATGGTAATGATCTCCTTTAGTTCTGCTCATTTGTAGAAAGACAGCTGTTCTCTGTAGTCATGGTCTTGGTCTTTGCTGGGGACATATCTATGTAGACCAAAAGTGGGTGAGTCACCTGTTCATCAAATAAACAGATTTCCCCCTCCTCTGATGATGTGTTGTGTTGTGTAAAACACATAGACTATAAAGTATTCACATTTAAATCCCATTTCTATTCCTTAAATGCTGCTTCCTGGCCATGCCACATCATTTCTTGAAACTTAATTATTCTTGTGAGTAAAAGGAAGACTAGTATCATATCCTGAGAGGCATTGTGAAGAGCAGAAATTGTAAATTAAATGTGCATGGTAGTTATTTAATGAATAATAGCAATGGTCGCTCCTATTATGATGAGAATATCAGACTGTCTGTTTTCTGTAGTTCTAGAATGTGTTATATATAGCAAAGAATGAAGCCTACGCACTTGACTGTGGCTGTCCTGGTGTTGGAGCTGTGAGAACTCTAATCTGCAAGACTGTGCTTACACTAGTATAGCTGTAGCCAAGGAGAGATGGATCTTGGAAGAATCTTGTGCATCTTGTATATTTCCCCATTTCTAGAACAATTTGTTGCCTCTTTTTTTGTAAATGTAGATTCATCAAGGTTAGAGACTGTGTTGTAATTTTTATTGTTTCTTTAAGATTTATTTTTTATTTGTGTGTGTGTGTGTGTGTGTGTGTGTGTGTGTGTGTGTGTGTGTGT
>CAJQZJ010032273.1:4318256-4351134 GCA_907164525.1 Lophiomys imhausi | reverse complement strand
TGTGTGTGTGTGTGTGTGTGTGTGTGTGTGTGTGTGTGTGTGTGTGTGTGTGTGCAGGTGCCTGTGGAGGTCAGAAGATGTCAGATCCCCTGAGGGTTGTGATCTGATAGGGATGCTGGGAACTGAACTCTGGTCTTCCGGAAAAGTAGAATGTGCTCTTGACTTCTAAGCCATCTCCCCTTTCCCTATTTATTTTGCTGTACAAATATTGTTCAAGCTGGCATATAGTATATAGTAAAGACTAAATAAAACATATAGCTAGGGGGGGATATTATTAGTTTCCTTTCTGTTGATGTTATTTAAAATAAAAACCACCCCTTTCAAAAGCTAATTAGGAGGGCAGAGGGTTTATTTTTGCTTACACTTCAAGATAGCAATCCATTACTGAGGGAAGTCAGAGTAGAAACTCTAAGTAGGAATCCGTAGAAACTATACATGGATGCTATATGCTGGCTTATGCTCTGGACTGTATATAGTCCAGGAACACTTGCCTAGTGATGGTAGTCCTTACAGTGGACTTAGCCCACTTACATCAATTAGTGATCAATACAGTGCCTGAAGATGCCCCCACATGACAATCTTCTGGTGGAAGCAAGGTGAGCCCAGGAGGGGTGGAGGGAGGGGACTGTGATGGAGATGTAACTTGAAGTAATACATAAACTTAAAAAACCAAACCAAAACAAAACAAAAACAACCCACTCCCACAGCAGTCATTGAATCTATAGCCTCTCCCATAAATTTTAAAGGGAACTAATCCTTCCTGCTTATAACTCATGTTCTGATGTCTGAATATTCAAGGTTCGTATTGATGATATCACTGATCATTTCCAGGTTCCTAGTGAAAAGTAACTATCTGTTAACTCCTCTTCAAGACAGCTAGGTCACAATGATTCAAGTTTTGAATCTGACATGCATTGTCAAGCTGTCTCGTGGATTGTCTACTAGAAGTGATAATTTATACACTCAAACAGCATGTAGTATACACCCAACAAACTCAGATTTTGTTAGTTTTTTTTCTGGTTTACCAATTTGGTAGGTGAGAAATATTTTTTAAAAATTATAAATGGGTCAAGATGATTTAAAAAACACATGATAGTGGTGGAAATCAGAAAGAAGAGCAGCTAAGGAATGCTTGCATGCTGGAGCTCACAAGTCGTTCAGAGAAAATCATTTCCACAAACACCACTTGTATCAAGGAGTTCAAGGTAAAAGCACCAGAGGAATGCCATTAATCTTCTATATGTAAGGTATATACATTACACTGTGGGATGCTTATAGTAGAAAATGAATGCCCTGCAGATCAAGGGAATAACCTCTTTAAGTTTCTGTGGACAATTGTAACAAAATGTTCAATCTAAAGGAATTATTGCCCATTGGAGGTCACTTCCTTAACCAAGGGGCAATACTGTTTCCAATTATATATTTCACAGCCAGGTTGTATACTAGGCTTTTGTTCATTTATAAAAAAAGAAACAAAATACCATTTTATATATTCTCTGTCCCATTTGCCATCAGCCAGGCCTATTGAGTTATCTAATAGAATTATGTGGGGCATGGCCAATTCCCTGATGAAAGATAAAATGGCTTTGGAGACTTGAATGACCCTAAACAATAGTTTAAGACTTCAGAAAGTCAGACCTTGTCCCATATTTTACCATCTCCCATTAGTAGCTTTGATTTAGAAATATCAAATTTTGCTGTGTTATTATCAAAGTGGTACATGTTTATTTATAATATTTACTTCATAAAGTACTGTACATAGTAAATTGTGAGTTCCCATTCATGTCAGTATAAGAATAATTTCTTAGGTTCGTCTATGAAGCATTACATGAAAACATTATTAATATTTTTTTAAAAATGAAATTGGGTTTTTATTCTTCTGAAATTTCATTAAAAATCCCTTATTCATACACATTGCAAATTTTTATCGTGGAAGTAGAGATATATTTCATCTTAATAGCTGCAGTATACACCACTGGAAAATATATCATGTTTAGTTTTTTCCCCTATTGATTTGGGTTGTTCCTGATTTTTCAACTCTGCAAAAAAAATTCACATTTTTATGTACGATATCTAATTCTGAAAGCATTTTCGGAGAATAGACACTTAGATGATCAGGTGCTGAATCAGGGAGTAAACTTGTGTCTTTACACATTGGTAGGTAGACTCTTCTAATTCATCCTCTTTCTTCCTAAGGAAGGGTCCTCAGGATTTCTTCCCACTCACATTGTACAGATTTGTGTTTTACTTTGTATTTGTTTTGGTGAATTCAACAATGTCTTTGATTACTTGAAGCCAAGACTTCTAGAGGTCCCCAAAACACAATTTGCAGTTCTGGAAATTCTTTTTGCCTATGTCTTCTTTCCTTGCCCTAAAGTCAAACAGATCCATTAGATGCCTTACAGAACAGAACATCCAGGAGATCCATCTGCCCCACTGAAGGATTTGGGGATACTCTATTTAAGGACTGATCAATGCGGGAGCCTAAAAGCAGCTCTTACTTTGGTGTGTTCATGCTCTTGGAAGGTGCTGTTTGCACAAATAGACTTCACTTAGCAGACTGTGACAAATGATGACAAGAAATATTCATTGAATGTCTACCGTGTACCAGGTATTATGCATACCTAATTTCATTCTCACACACAAAAATTTCTCTGTCCATTTTAATAGACCCAAGTCTCAGAGAGAAGACACTTTTTCACAAAATGGCTGAACAGCAAGTTCAGGATTTACATACCTTGTTTAAAGACAAAGCCCACATTCCTTTAATGACACCAGGCTCTTTCTCAGTAGCCACATCAGGCTTCAGTTAGCTCTAATTTTTTGCTTTTCAGGGAATCTCAGCATAAGGTACAGGCTGATCTTGAGCTTGCTATTCTTCTGCCTCAGCTGATGGAATGCTGGGATTTTAGGTGTGTGCCACCACACCCAACATCAGTTGATTTTTAATTGTTTAACTAGAGTCCATTTTTGGAGATTTTGCACACACCAGCAGATTTTTTTAGATTAATTATGATACACCAAGCATTTATTTTGTCATTTTCTCACTCATCAAGCATTAATCAAACAAATACCATATGTCATATGTTTAAAATGAATGGGTTGGAGAGATGGCTCCACAGTTAAGAGTGCACACTGCTCTTGTAAAGGACTGAAGTTTGGTTCTCAGGACTCACATCAGGCTGCTCATAACTGTCTGGGACTACAACTTTATGCAATCTGATACATTCTTCAAGACTCTGTGGGCACAGGCACTCATGTGTACATAATCCACACAGATACACACATAATTTTAAAATATCTAAAAAAAAGTAGTTTCTCTTCCTAAGGATTTCAGGGCTAGATAGTGCTATAAATCAAATACGGACAGAAGACATAGCTGCATGATGAGGAACATAGTTAAGGTACCTAGAGGGCCCAGACAGAAAGAGCCTATTCAGTATATTAGGCAACATCTGAGTAACTATAAAGGCCAAATCTATCTCCCACAAAATACCCCATGATATACTTTTTGAAAGATTAGTCTATTAGACTAGACATGTAACTTTCAGAAGGAAAGAACAGATATTTAGTGTTTGAAATAGACAAAAATTATTTTATCTTGTAATATAGTTTAAAATTTTCAATGATTCAAGGAAACAAAAATCACTGGTAATTTTTTGCATCATTTCAAATATTCCTGTGTGCACACACACTCACAGAGAGATACATGTGTAATCTATGTAAATGCAATTCTATTTGTATACTCTCCTGAAATTTTTTCTTCTTTCCAAAATAAAGAGTATTTTTAGTCAAGATGTTCTTATCTTATCATATTCTAAATAGGTATATACTGTTTCAGTATGTGAGCTTGTCTGTGTTAAATTCAGCTACAAAGGACACTTTGTTGGTTGTCAATTTTTTACATTGCAAAACCACTGAAATGAATCTCTGTGTGCACTGTTTTGGAATTTTGTTGTATTTTTCTCCAGATTAGAAAAGATTTATTTGTAGTTACTTATATTTGTACTATATACTTATGTGCATGCATGTGTATGTGTGCGTACCTGTGTGCGTGTATGTACATGTGTGTGTGTGTGTATACCTGTACATGCATTTGTACACATGAGTACAGGTGTCCATGGAGGTCAAAGGTGCTGAACTTTCTGGAGCCGGAGTTAAAGGTGGTTGTGAGCCACCTGACACAGGCGCAAGAATTGGATTCTTTTCTTCAAGCACTCTTAGCCATTGAACCTTCTCTCTAGCCCTCTCTCTGAGAAAATTTCTAGAAAGAGAATTGTTGAACTTAGCCAGGGCCAGAGAATGCATATTACCAGGCTGTGCTAAAAAGATCTGTGCCAATTGCACTGACTCTTGTGTGCTGTAAGAATTTTAGAAATTACTTAGAAATCAGAAGAATTCAGTACAGATTCTGGGTTAACAACTTTCTACATCTTATAAAGTTGGCATGTCACAGAAACCTGCATTCAACTCCCTCATGTCTGAAATCCTTTAGCAATGCCTATAGAATTACGTAAGTGGACTGAGACAATATTTATGAATAAGAGACTAGGTGCGTGCTTGGCATATAGCAAGAGTGTCTATATATATGATAGTTCCTGGGTCTCTCGAAGGGCTAGAGTGCTAAGAACATGAAAGCCACATTTTATCCTCATAATGAAGCAATTCTGGGCCTCAGGTCTGTTTGGTGAATGATCATATGTACAGAAGGATTTTAGAAGGGTGTTCACAAAGAGGTATGAGCCCTGGCCACACATGTCTCTATATTCTGTATCCCCTGCCCCTTTCCACCTGTTTCTCAGTGTATGAGAAAACACTGTGTGCCTGAATGGCTAGGTTTGAGAATGCATTTTCTTTTTATATCACAAAGGGTGCTGGTGATCTATAATCTGGGGCTGTTTCATGAAGTCCTAGATTGCTTGAAGTGAGATAAATTGGATCTGCATAGTAACACATTAAAGACAGGGACATCTGCACAGCTTCCCTGGTGCTTTATAACTGGTCGCTTCCTTTAAAATCTGCATCTGTTATATAGCTCCTGAGTAAATGGTGCACATTTTGCTTAAAGACAGGACAGACTGTAAGGACTAAATTTTATTTTTTTCTGACCATTAGTGCCTGTCATCAAGCAGATTGTGAAAACATGCACATTTTTGAGCTGTAAGCAGGCATTTTGTGAGCATCCCCACAGTCGAAACAGATAATCCCCTTAAAAATGTGTGCATACGCTTATTTGTTAATATACCTATCTATTCCTTTATTTAGGAAATATTTCATGATTCACAGCAGGGAATTCTAAATTTACACATTGTTATATGATTTAAAAAGGTGATTTATAAAGCTATCTTATTTTTCCTTCCAAGAGTGGTCTAATCTTAATAATAGTTGAAGCTGGGTGATGGGTACATGAGGGAATGCTGTAGTATTCTCTTTGCCTTGAACATGTTTAGAACTTGGCTAAACACAAATTAAACTGAGAAGATTATGTTTTCATGAGCACAAATCTATCTAGTGTCACTATGCTCTGTAACAGAATGATAAAACTACACATTAGATTAAGAAGAGATCCTAAGTGCTCAGTGTAAAATCAAATGACTGAGTGGAACCTTTGTTCTTTTAGCCTTTGGTTAGAGTCAAGTGTTTTTCTGGTATTATTACTCTTACTGCGAAGAGTAAGGGTAATTTCCTTTGAATTGTAAATGTCTATCATAAGATTTTTATCTTAATCGGGTTCTGTGTTCTCATCTTTTCATTGCATTTTTAGTCTATGGCTCATTCATGCTTTCTTTTTTTTTAATAATTTATTTTTTATTTCTTCAAGTTACATCTCAATCACAATTCCCTCCCTACTCCCCCCTCCAGTCCCACCCAACAGAAATAAATAGGCCACAATTATGAGAGTTATATGGCTTAGCATACATTCCCAATGTCCAGTCCATATGTATTTGGCACCTGACTTTAACATTCTACTATCTAACCATCTTCATGAGTTTAAAGTTCTATATCTAACTCAGCTTTCATACTAACTTGCCTCACAATTTTAAAAACATCTTCTTATTTTCAAATGATGTAAGCCAAACTTGGAACATTTGAATTTCAGTTGTACATAACTTTGAGAAATATCTGATTTCTCTGAAAATCTGTGTATTTTTTTCCATAAACAGAATTGATGTGAAAGAATTCTTCCAAGATTTTGACAAAGATTAAAACAGAGTGAATAAGATAATCTTTACAAACTGTAAAGTCCTTGTAGAAGGAAGATGTAATTGTGTCCTCAGAGAACTTCTAAGAATAAGAAAAACTATGTTGTCCAGAGTTCAGAATATACATAGGTCAGGATAATACTTTCCATCTGTGGGAAGTAGAGGGAAAGAGTTTGACAACATTTTTCATATCAAGTATTAGTTTTTAAATGTTAGCATGCCCCTGGAAACTTGCTGAGATTTCTGACTACAGACAAATTCCCCAGGAAGCTGATGCGGAAAGTTTAGGGTGAGAGCAAGGATTTGCATTTTTTAACGAATATCCGTGGTGATTCTGATGTAGATAGTTCAAAGATAGCAATTTGGAGAACACAGCTTCTAAGGTATAACATGTTACGTTTTTGAAGGTTTTCTTTCCTTCCTTCTTTCCTTCCTTCCTTCCTTCCTTCCTTCCTTCCTTCCTTCCTTCCTTCCTCTCTCTCTCTCTCTCTCTCTCTCTCTCTCTCTCTCTTTCTTTCTTTCTTGTAGGAAGATTCTGGGAGAAGGAAAAATGTAATCCAAAGGAATAAATCAACCAGAAGGAAACGTCAAATAAGGCACATAAGAAATCTATTAGAAGAGAAAGTGAGGAAAACCCTCGAACTCATCGGCACAGGTGACAACTTCCTAAACAGAACACCAACATCTCAGGCTCTAAGACCAACAATCAATAAATGGGACCTCATGAAACTGAAAAGCTTCTGTAAGGCAAAGACACTGTCATTCGAACAAAACAGCAACCTACAGGTGGGGGAAAAAATCTTCACCAACCCCACATCTGACAGAGGGCTAATATCCAAAATTTACAAAGAACTCAAGAAATTAAATGCCAAGATACCAAATAATACAATGAAAAAATGGGGAACAGAGCTAAACAGAGAATTCACAAATGACTGAGAGACACTTGAAGAAATGCTCAACATCTTTAATCATCAGAGAAATGCAATTCAAGATGACTCTGAGATTCCATCTCACACCTGTCAGAATGGCTAAGATCAAAAACTCAAGTGATAGCATATGCTGGCAAGATTGTGGAGAAAGGGGAATACTTCTCCATTTCTGATGGGAGTGCAAACTTATACAACCACTATGGAAATCAGTTTGGTGATATCTTAGAAAACTTGGAATAGCTCTACCTCAAGACACAGCCATACCACTTCTGGGTATACATCCAAATGATTCCAACCCAAATCATAAGGAAGTTTCCTCATCTATGTTCATAGCAACCTTATTTGTAATAGCTAGAAACTGGAAACCACTCAGATGTCCCTCAACCGAGGAATGGATAAAAAAACTGTGGTACATCTACACAATGGAATACTACTCAGCTAACAGAAACAATGAAATTATGCAATTTGCAGGCAAATGGATGGAACTAGAGAAGTTCACCCTGAGTGAACTAACCCAGACTAAGAAGGATGCACACGGCAGCTATTCACTTATAATCAGATTGTAGCCATATAGTACACGATAACTATGCTACAGCCAATGCACCAAAAGGAACAGGAACATAGACTTTATTTCCTATCAATGAGACATTTTGCCCTAGTGATGCTGCCAGTGTATGAGGAAGCTCTTGGCCATCATATGATTACTGAACTGGGGTGGGGGACTGCTAGGTAGGGACACTCCACTCCACAGGAGTGGGATGGAAGAGATAGGGTGGGACTGGGAGGGGTGGAAAGAGGGCACTGTGATGGAGATGTAACTTGAAGTAAAAAATAAATATTAAAAAAGCCATAGAATTATCCTGTGTACCAATTAATAAACATTTTTAAAACACACACAGAAGAATTTTGAATGCAAACCCCCTAAGGTCCTTCAAGTGGCATCCCATAATCACAACTAAACTTAAATAAGAAGATGACTACAAAAATTGTCTCCTGCCTTATACTGATGGCTCTCCAGGAGACTCTGTGTCTACTTGGTTGTAGCCTTAAGGGAGTGTTACTGTGGAGATTTTATTTGTATTTTCTGCATTACTTTGAGTACAATTATTGTTTTGTCAGGAAACCATAGCTTTTCCTTTAGGTAATTGACTTTAGAGGGGTTTGTTGCATTGTTAAATGTGATTTTTATTTAGACTTAGGCCTAAAACATTTCCTGTGGGGAATACATCTTTAGCTTTGTAATAGAAAAATAGGTTTTGATTAAAAGAAAATTGCTTTATAGTCAATTTTTTACAAGGATTGGGACAATTGCATTAGATGAGATTGCCCTATGTGACTACTCTCCAAATGTTATTCACTTTTAAAAAATAATATAACATTATTCAGTGTTTTCTTTATTTTCTTAAATTTGTCTTCTTTATTCAGACTGTTGCAGTCTGATTTCCTAATTATGCAATACTTAAACCAAATAATATGAAGGATATAAAAGTGTTTTGGAAGCTATAAAATTATAAACATGTAAAAGGTTTTAAATACTGCAGAGTTTTGTTCCTCATTGTACTCTGTGAGCCATCTCTAAATTCTCTGAGGGCTTTCATGAAGGATATTGTGTACAAACACACACACACACACACACACACACACACACACACACACACACACCATTCTTTTTATAGAGAACTGTGCAAAAATCCCACCTCCTGCTGTGTAGGATGAAGTGAGCAAGCTAGAATGCCATCCTAAATTTCCGTTTGTCCTCTACATATTTCTAGGTAGGAGATGGAACCTAAAGTAGAGGTTGGTAGTTTAAGGAAAAATGACCCAGCTTACTTATTTTCTTTAATATTAATTTTTGGAAATTGAGGAAGTATTTTAGTCTATATGATAGGTTTTAGTGATGACCTCCTTTCAAAGTATCCAAAAGAATGGCATAAGGACCTTATTTCCTTTCCATTGTTGTTTCAATTCAGGTTTGATCAGGAGGATGAATTTATTCCAGATGGCTTTGACTAAGGGACTCTAATGGCACATTACTTTCAAAGTGTGTGACTAGGGTCAGAAACATTGAGATACTCAGACACAGAAAGATGAGGAATAGTTACCTGTAGGGACTTAGAATAATTAAACTAGATTTAGAAAATATATAGGGGTTTCTGATATAGTCTCTCAATTCGGGGCATGAAGATCAACTTGACTGTGAGCGATTAGCTTATCAGCTTGTGGAAAAACAAGGTTGAAGTCAGGAAAAACAGGAAAGACTTAATGGACTTAAGAAACAAAGTATTTGGCCTGACATTGTTTTCAGCTGCTAAGTGGGCGGAGCCCAAATTAAGCTGAAACAGAGTTCCTCCTATTTAAGGACAGTGCATGGAGCCCCATCAAAAAGAGAGGCCCCTGATGCTAGAGAGCCCCAAGAGTCCTGCTGAAAAAAGTGCTGGCCATCAGTTGATGGCCAGCTCTCCCTGAGGCAGAAAGAAGCTGGTGAGCAGAGAAAGCCTCATCAAGACACCAAAAGGCCAAGGACTAAACCCTGTGGCTCAGCTTTTGCCTAGAGGGGTTTGATCTGTCCGAACAGTGGCCTAAAGGAAATTGTGGCTGGCTTTAAGGACTCTGAGGCAGAGCAGCTGAGTTCCTGATGCGAAAGAAGTAAGTTGGCCTACAGATGGCTGGGGTCTCCCAGAGAGAAGAAAGCATCAAGCCTTATTTAAGGTGAGACTGTGATAGTCAACTTACCCTGACGAATCTACATCTGAGATCCAGAAAAAGGACTGTTAAGTGCGTTAAAAAATCTACAACAGAGACTGTATTCCTGATGACTGAGGACCTGCCCAGAGACTGTATCCTTCTAAAAGGTTAGGAAATAATCAATAGGATTAGTGGTTAGGTTAAGGGGTGGTAGGAACTTGTAGGATTAATAGTTAAGAAATTGTTGGTATTTGTTATAAGTGAATATTGTTAGTAAATACATAATTAATAATATTAAAAAAGTTCGGTAATAGTTACCATTGAAAGGATGGAAAAGGCAAGGGAAAGAATAGTGTCATAGTGTTGTGTTAGTTCTGTAACAACCAGATTACTGAGGGAGGAATTATTGTCTGAATGAAATTGTCATAGTGGAAGGACATAGAAATAGAAAATGAAACTGGCAAGAAGAAGGAATAGATGGCTCAACTTCTTTTTCCATTGTCTCCAATCGGTGTATCCAGCATCAGCCAGTTAGCAAGAAAGCCCAGATGATGGGTAAGCAAGGATTAATGCCCCGGGATGCGTAATGACAGGAAAGCAGAAGAAGACGAGGGGAGGTGACACACACAGCATAGTTATTCTTTGACATTGATTGAAGATCACATCTCCTCATGTTCTTATTCTTCTACCTGCTTCTTTTCACGTAAAATTATTTTATACTGCAACACCTTGGACTATGACTGATTTTGACTGAAATTCATAAGCATGGTGATTGATTGACTTGAGAAATATTAGCTGATCAAATTTTTCACATGAATGAACTGGAAGTTATAAAATTTGAAATGAAATGAAAATATGTTATGGAAGTCAGTCTGGTGATATCTTAGAAAACTTGGAATAGCTCTGCCTCAGGACCCAGCCATACCACTTCTGGGTATACATCCAAATGACTCCTCACCGAATCACAAGGAAGTTTCCTCATCTATGTTCATAGCAGCCCTATTTGTAATAGCTAGAAACTGGAAACAACCCATATGTCCCTCAACTGAAGAATGGATTAAAAAACTGTGGTACATCTACACAATGGAATACTACTCAGCTATCAGAAACAATGAAATTATGCAATTTTCAGCCAAATGGATGGAACTAGAGAAGCTCATCCTGAGTGAGTTAACCCAGACTCAGAAGGATGCACATGACATCTATTCACTTATAGTGGGATTTTAGCTATATAGTACAGGATATCTATACTACAACCAACACACCAAAGGGAACATGGACATAGACTTGATTTTTGTTTGTTGTTTGTTTGTTTTTTTCTCTCCCTGTGAATGAGACACTTTTCCCTAGTGGTACTGCCTTGTAGGCCCCCAGTGTATGAGGAGGTTCTTGGCCTTCATATGACTGCTGAACTGGGGTGGGGCACTGTTATGTAGGGACACTCCACTCCAGAGGAGTGGGATGGAAGGGTTAGGGGGTAAAGGGTGGGAGGGCGGGACTGGGAGGGGTGGAAAGAGGTCACTGTGATGGAGATGTAACCTGAAGCAATAAATAAATAAATTTTAAAAAGAAAATATGTTATGTGTAAGTTTGCATTTTGAATTGCTACAAGAATAATTTGAGTAACAGATTTTTAGGGAGGATGAATTAGTAATATGATGATGCTTGGCACACTTTATTATTAGTTATGAACATTTGAATGAAGATCTCTCAAAGTGGATTTCCCACGTAGTTTTTTGATCCCAGGTTTTTTTTTATGTTTTGTTTTGCTTTTGATATTTTGGTTTTGACATATCTCCTTTGAAGCATATTTTTTATCATAGCTTTTTTTGCTTTTATTAGAAGAAACACCATTAAAACTATTTAGCTTGGCTGGGTGTGTTGGCTCATGCCTTTAATCCCACCACTCGGGAGGTAGAGGCAGGCAGATCTCTGTGAGGCCTGCCTAGTTTACAAAATGAGTCTAGGACATCCAGGACTACACAGAGAAACTCTGTCTCAAAAAAAACCAAAACAAACCAACCAACCAACCAAACAAAACAAAACAAAACAAAACAAAAAAAACCAACAAAAAAACAAAAAACCCAACACAAAGCAAAACAAAAAACAAAAACAAAGCAACCCCCCAAAAACAAAACAAAACAAAAAAAAAAACCCAAGAAAACTATATCTTTATCCTAAATCCAAGCCTCATACTGTTGCTGAACCCTATACGTAGGAAGGTATTGTACATTGAGTGAATGAGGGGATGAAGAATGGGAGAAATTTACACAAATAATCAACATGGCACCATAACTCTAAGGGTGCGGTGGTGATATGCATACTTTGACATACTTTAACCCTCAGCTATCTAATTGAACTTAGAATCTGTTCAACTAGAAGGAAACCATGCTAAATAATCTGGTACTGGAAAACTAGATAACAAATCAGTGCTAGTGAAGTCATGGTTATTGGAAAAGAATCTATAATCACTAATTTACTAAAACAGCCTAATCACTAACAATAAGCTATAGACATTTATTCTTGAAGACAAATAAGTGCAGTCTTCACCCCTCATCAAGGAAACTTCTCTTTGTAACAGGCAGAGACCACTACAGAAAACCACAACCAATCAAAACACTGAGTTGTGGAGCCGCGTCTGCATGAATACATCTACAAATCTCTCCTATATCTAAGGCTTAAGAAACATTGTGGAACAGAGGTGGGAAGAGTATAAGAGCCAGAGGATCAAAAAGTTTGCTATGAGATTGTGTCTCTTAGTAATGACAGAAGCTACACCCATAAAGCCTGTCATGACTGCCTAAGTGTGAACTGAACAAAAACAACACCAACGGACAAGCCAAAGCAAATAGGAAAAGCCCATTAGGCCTCAACCCTACGTGAAGAACTACAAGCAACAGAAAAAAGCTGGGCTTGGGAGAGGTGGTGTTCCCTAGAGAAGAGCACACCAATTGGGTGTCCATTGTCAAATGGTCAGCCCTGAAGACATACATACAAGTAACCTTTTATGGATTGAGCAGATTATACTTAGCACTATGTATGTATGTATATATATATATATATATGTACACACACACACACATATACACACACAATGTTATTGGAGAATTTATTCTTTTGTTATGAGATTATATATACTATATATACAATGCATGTGTATGTATATATATATATGCATTATACAGTTAGTGAAATAAGAGGCCATGAATTTAAAGGAGAATGAATAGGAGGTGCATAGGAGGGCTTGGGGGAAGGAAAAGGAAGGAAAAATGTTATAATTATAATACCACAAGTAAAATTTTAAAAAGTTTAAAAATATATAAGTATGGGTGAAATTAAAAAAAGTGGGGACATAAAATCTGTGTCAAAATGGTAGGGTGAGATTTGATAAATAAAGAATGAAAACAAAGATCTTGTTTATTTGCATATTTTATTCTACCCCAAATTGTAAGCAGTCTGGCAGAAATTGAATGTGGATTTTCCATTTAAATACAAATCAATTAAATACTAAGTAACTAAATTGCCCTGTTGCCTCTTGTCTCAGTTAAACAACTTGGATTAAAGGAGGAAGAAAACAGGAGAGTCAGTGTTAGCATTAGATGTAATTAGAGGCCTGAGGTGATTGAGAGGCAGATGGGCTTCTTAGTGTGGTTGACAAATAGAATTGGTGATGATGACACATACAGGGAAGATGTGTTGCTAATGATCATCGTGGTCTGCAGCTGATATTGGTAGTTGAATTAGTATTATTAGTGAGAGATCTGACAGTGTCTGTGGTGGTAGAAGTACTGGAAACTGTCATGGTAAAGCTGGTAAGTTCGAGGGTTGCTTGTAATGTAAGTAAGGATGTTGATGGTGATGTGAATGGTAGTGAAGTTACCAGTAGTGCTGAAGGTGATGAGAAGGCTTATACAGAGAGGTGATGCCACATGACCTTTACAATTTTTAATGTGTCTGTGGTTGAAAACAAATAATGAAACTCAGTAAGTTTACTTGCAAGGAGATTTATCACACTAAACACTCACTTTGCAGATGCTCTGTAAGCATTTCCTTAATTACAGATATTAGCCAAAATCACACTGAGCCAAAAAGCACCCCTCCTGTCAATTTCAACACAATGCACAAGTTCTTTCAATCAATTTTACTCAACTCCAATTACTGAAAACTTTTGGAATAAAATTGATGTCTCCTATTCAATGCAATGAACTTGAAATGTTTTTTTTTTGTTGTTGTTATGATGGTAATGCCTTTCTTTTGGGGGTTATCCTCTATCTCTTTTCAAAACACCTCGGATTATATCTTCTGAGACTTGGTATCTGTCTCTGGCCCTTAATTGCCAAGCAAAATAATTTCATTTATAATCAACTTTCTTGTTACTTCATAAATTAGCATAAACTTATATCATTTGAAAGACTGAATCCACAAGCCTGACCATCTAAGTAGCTACATAGTCATTCCCCTTGACTGAATATATAAAATTACACGAAAATGCTGAGAGTAATGGTTTCTATTTCCATTATATAAAGTTTGCTCTTCCTTCTCCTTAGCAACAGGTGACTCATTTACCAGCTCTGAGAATCACATTAGATTATTAAGACCAATATTGACTCTACTCAACAAACTCGTGTTGCTTAAATGACTTAAGTATGTCTTCCAATTTGATGTAGCTCAGCACATTAGGTGTGTGGAAGTATACTTTTAATTATTGGTTTGTATTTAGTGAATATTTGTAGTGGAAACTTTATATGCATAGTTTCCTGGAATGTTCTCTCTAGGCTAAACATAAATAGAGCAAAGCCTAGGAAGTCTTTCTACTATGTGGCTCAGGTAGCTTTTGAATTCAGGTGTCTGATGGAGTCTAGAGTTTCATTTGAATATTTATGAAATTAATATGACTGTTTCACCATATTAGGGACACTCTGAAACTTAGTTTTGTTTACTCCCAAAGTTACCAAGCTTTATGGACACTTATACTTATTTCCCTAATTTAATCATTTTATTTTTTCATTTCACTGAATTTATTTAGTTATTTATTGACATAGTCATTGTACATAGTTTTCGGTTTCACAGAGACATTTTCATGCAAATATATTATGTTCTTTGGCTACATATTCTAGACTATAGACAAGGTCTAGAATCTAAAAACATCAGAACATGTGTGGTGTTTGTAGAAAAAAATTAATTAAATTATTAACCAGTGTTTATATTACATCTAGTTGGTCGGCAGTGTTAATCCTTAACCTGCCATTATAAATGAGCACACAGAGACACCTGATAGATTTTTTTTTTTTCCCAGAGAATCTAGAAAACCTTTTATTGCTTTAGGGCTATAACAATGCAGAGGTAAGACTTAAAGGAAGTTATGCTTGGCTCCAAAGACTGCCTTTTCGAACTCAAACTTTACTGTAGACCTGGTAATGTCTTATTTAATCTCTTCCAACTTGACAGGTGATAATTCCCACTTCAGTGACCCTCACACTGTCTAACATAGTGCTAAGGCAATAATAGGTGTTTTTTAAGATGCTTCCTTAAAAATTACAACATTTATTTCATTACAGACATGCAATGGTGTGCACATGTTTGCCAGAGGAGAACTTTGAGAAGTCATTTTTCTCCACCCACCATGTGGGCCAAGGGATTGAACTCAAATCTTTAGGCATGGTATCAAGTACCTGCATCTGCTAAGTCATCTTGCTGGACCCAAAAGCACTTCTTGACTGAGCTTGCTTATACTTCAACATGTCTAGCTTAATTGTTGGGTCTGATATAGCAGTATTTATTGCCTGGTGGCACATGGTACTGTTGATATTAAAAAGCAGGCCACGCTTCTGGCTAACATGCAGTGACTGATCTAACTTGGTTCAGTCAACTATGTCATTTCCTCAATGGTTTTCATATTTCCTAAAATGCAAAAGTTTTTAAACTAATAGGTGAAAGTTCCATTTGAACGGTTCAAAATCAGTACACATAATTACATGGCCCCAGGCAATTTCAGCCCATTTAGACTTCTAGATCTATAATTGCTTTTTCAGTTACTATTATATT
The DNA here is from genome assembly GCA_907164525.1 of Lophiomys imhausi. Taxonomy (NCBI): domain Eukaryota; kingdom Metazoa; phylum Chordata; class Mammalia; order Rodentia; family Muridae; genus Lophiomys; species Lophiomys imhausi. The sequence continues at coordinate 4,335,272 of CAJQZJ010032273.1, read as the reverse complement.
CTATTTTCTGATCCATTTTGTATAAAGTTTTAAGTTATTTCTGTTTAACTTACAAGTTGTTGTTATATTAAGGGCTTTTAGCCTTCCCTTAACAGTATAGCATACAAGTACAACCCTATGTTCTGCTACATTTAGGAATAATTTATTGATTTAAAAATACCACACTGGCAGAAATGAACTGACAAAGACTTAAATCAAAATCCCTCTGTAGATGATTAGAGTGCTTAAACTCAAAATAAATACTTGAATGCCATGTGAAATGAGAAATTAGATGTTGACTTGTTTTCAGGATTATTACTATTCAGAAAATCTTGGCTCTTTTGTCCATCTATCTCGATGAGTTTAAAGTTCTATACCTAATTAAGTTTCCATCCTAACTTGCATTACCAACTTAAAAGTATCTTCTTAGATTGCCAAATTTGTAAGGACTGGACATTGGGAATGTATGTTATACCTCATAATTTTCTTTTTTTCCCCTTTTTTTATTTCTTCAAGTTACATCTCAATCACAGTCCCCTCCCTATTCTTCTCTCCAGTCCCACCCTCCCACCCTCAACCCCCCATCCTCTTCCCTTTTTTTTTAAGTTTAAGGTATATCTTATTTCCCCCTACAGTTTCCCCTTTCAGTCCAACAAATGGCTCTTTCTCTTATAATAATAAATACAATACAGTACAACAGAAGTAATTAGGCCACAGTTATGAGGGATATATGGCTTAATGTACATTCCCAATGACCAGTCCATATGTATTTGGTACCTGACCTTAACATTCTACTATCTAACCATCTCCATGAGTTTAAAGTTCTATATCTGACTCAACATTCATACTAATTGCAACACAATTTTAAAAGTATCTTCTTAGATCTATAACACTCTCTTGACTCCTAAACAACTCAAAATTTAATTATGAGACTCTAGCTATCTGTTCTTCAACCACCTCAGAGACCTGAGAGGGATAAGTATATCTGATTTTATAGGAATTACAGGGCCTGCAGCTTCCCAAACTAAGAAATGACATACCAGTGGCTGCCTGGACAGTTCCCATTTTGCCTCAGGACCCAGCCATACCACTTCTGGGTATACACCCAAACACCTGATGGATTTTAATAAGCCTAGATTGCACAATCTTAGCCCATCTAAGCTAGATCATAATTCTGTCTCCCAAATATGACCCCATATATACATAGGTCTCCTGGGCTGTTATTCCACATGCTGTGCCGATGTTCCAGGCCATGTGGAATGACTTTTTTTCTCTAATCCATGGCATGTGTCCTCCTTCCTGCTCTTGTCTTTTCTTCTTCCTTCTTCTACTGGAGGTTTCTTTTACCCAAAAAACCTCTCTGTTTCAGAAGTTGGAGCACCTTAGTCCCGCCTACCTCTGTCTTTGCCCAATCTCAGATCCTCTGGGTAAGAGGATCTCAGTGTTTTTTTCTTTTTCTTTTTTCCTTTTCATTTCCCTGATAGCCAAGGATGCTGAATATTTTTTCTTATCTTTCCTAGACATTTTTATTTAATCTTTTGAGAACTGTCTGTTTTACTAGTCTCTTTATTGATTGTGCAGTTTTCTTTCTTAGTATTTAGCTTAAGTTCTTTATATTTTCTATATAGTAGTCCTTTTTCATATATATATATATATATATTTGTCTTAGTTACTTTGTTTTAAATTTATGTTTTATTTCTTCAAGTTACATCTCAATCACAATCTCCTCCCTACTCTCCCCTCTGGTCCTACCTTCCCACCCTCTTCTCCCTCAACACCCCATCCACTTCCTTTTTTTTAAGTTTAAGGTATATCTTTTCCCCCCAACAGCTCTCCCCTTTAGTCCAACAAATGGCTCTTTCTCTTATAACAACAAATACAATACAAAACAACAGAGGTAATTAGGCCACAGTAATGAGGGTTATATGGCTTAGCATACATTCCCAATGTCCAGTCCATATGTATTTGGCACCTGACTTTAACATTCTACTATCTAACCATCTCCATGAGTTTAAAGTTCTATATCCAACTCAACTTCCATCCTAACTTGCATCACAATTTTAAAAACATCTCTTTAGATCCAGAACACCCTCTTAATTCCTAAACCCCAATTCAAAATGTAACTATGGGACTCTAGATATCTAGTCTTCAACCACATCAAAGACCTGAGAGGGATAAATATATCTGATTATATAGGAAGTGCAGGGCCAGTAGCTTCCAAAACTAAAGATTTATTATGTATTCAATGTACTGTCTGCATGTATTCCTACAGCCAGAAGAGGGCACTAGATCTTATTATAGATGGTTGTGAGCCACCATATAGTTGCCAGGAATTGAACTTAGGACCTCTAGAAGAGCAGTCAGTGCTCTTAACCTCTGAGCCATCTCTCCAGCCCCTTATTTACTTTTCTATTGTTGACAAAATGCCATGACCACAGCAACTTATTTTTTAAAAAACTCATTTAATTAAGGGCTTGCTTACAGTTTCAGAGGGTGAGTCCCTTATCATCATGGTGGGAAGCATGCCAGCAGGTAAGCAGGTGGACAGGCATGGTGCTGGAGCAGTAACTGAGTGCTTACATATGATCCAAAAGTACCAGGCCAAAGAAGAAGGGGGGAGAGGGGAGAGAGAGAGAAGGAAAGACGGAGAGAGGGAGAGAGAGAAAGAGCACTAGCTGAATGGCCATGGGTTTTTGAAACCACAAAGTCTGTCTCCAGTTACACATCTTACTCAACAAAGTCACACATCCTAATCCCTCCCAAAGAGTCTCACCAACTGAGAACCAAACATTCAAATATATGAGCTTATGGGGGCCATTCTCATTCAAACCATCAGATTTCACAAATTTTTTCCATTCTTGCATGTCTCTTTACTCAGATAGCTTCTTCCTTTGCTGTTTGAAAGCCCTGAAATTTCATGTACTCCTATTTGTCATTTTTTTTTGTTTATGTCATTCATTGTGCTTTTGGAGTCATTTATAGACAATCCTTGCCTATGTGGAGATCTTGAAGTATTTTTCCTGCTTTTTCTCTAGCAGTTTCAAAGTTTCAGGTCTTTCATTATGGTATTTTATCCAGTTTAAACTAATTTTTTTTTTGCAAAATGTGAGAAATATCAATTTAATTTTGTTCTTTTATATATGGATATCCAATTTTCCCAGCATCATTGGTTAAAAATCCTAACTTTATTCCAATATATTCTTCTGACATTTTTAATAAAAAATAAGAAGGGTGTAGTTTTATGTTTTTTCCTTTATTTTTTATTTCTTCAAGTTACATCTCAATTGCAGTCCCCTCCCTATTCCCCCTCCAGTCCCACCATCCCACCCTCAACTGCCCATCCTCTTCCCTTTTTTTTTTAAGTTTAAGGTATATCTTATTTCCCCTTTCAGTCCAACAAATGGCTCTTTCTCTTATAATAATAAATACAATACAAAACAACAGAGGTAATTAGGCCACAGTGATGAGGGTTATATGGCTTAGCATACATTCCCAATGTCCAGTCCATATGTATTTGGCACCTGACTTTAACATTCTACTATCCAACCATCTCCATGAGTTTAAAGTTCTATATCTAACTCAGCTTCCATCCTAACTTGCATCACATCTTCTTAGGTCTATAACACTCTCTTGACTCCTAAACAACTCATTTTTAATTATGAGACTCTAGCTATCTGTTCTTCAACTACCTCAGAGACCTGAGAGGGATAAATATATCTGATTTTATAGGAATTACAGGGCCTACAACTTCCAAAACTAAGAAATGACATACCAGTGGCTGCCTGGACAGTTCCCATTTTCTCTCCATACATTACAGCATCGATATTCAGTCGTTTGGCCCCATTTCTCTGACAGACATTGATTGTAGAGCAGGGGTTATGAAGGACTTGCCTACCCTGTGTTTGCAGAGCTAGGCTGTTGACTTACCTGCTTCCAGGTTTTGTCCTTTTTGGACAGCATTCTGTCTACAGTTGGAGCAAGGGGCTTTTCCTACCAAGAGATAGGCTTGCGACTAATTCAATCATCTCCCGCTGGAGATTCTTCGATGCTCATCTTCTACTTGGGGTAGAATAGGGGGTGCTGTCAGGAGTTGATATGTCTCGATATAAAAAAATCTAAAGTTACAAAAACCTCTTTGAATGCCATATTCTGCAGATCTCTTGAGGTTTTTGAAGAGACCCTATCTATCTCTTATATTAGAGTAAGCAGATGTTGCTTGTCTCTTAGCAGCTTTATTTCTGATTAGCTTAGAAAATAACTATAATAGGCTGTCATAGTACCTAACAGAATGACTGGCTTGCATAACTATTAGTTTGCATTTCTTAATTATCCTAAACAGTTTATGACAATTAGTAGTAAAAGGCCGAAATATCACATTTCATTTTTTTTCTAAACCTCCTAACCCTTCCATCCAATTTCTCTGGGGTGGGGTGTCCTTATATAATAGTCCCTCATCTCAGTTGAGAGGTCATATGAGGGCCAAGAGCCTCCTCATTCATTGGGGGTCTACGAGGCAGTACCACCAGTGAAAAGTGTCTCATTGCCCGGGAGAGAGAACTAAAAAACAAACAAACAAATAAGCAGACAAATAGATAAAAAAGAGTAAAAAATAGAAAAAATTATTAAAAAATATATAAAAAATAAAAAGTCTATGCCCAAATTCCCTTTGGTGTGTTAGTTGTAGTGTCTATACCTTCTACTATATAGCTAAAATCCTACTATAAGTGAATAGATGCCATATGCATCATTCTGAGTCTGGGTTAGCTCATTCAGGATGAGCTTTTCTAGTTCCATCCATTTGGCTGAAAATTGCATAATTTCATTGTTCCTGATAGCTGAGTAATATTCCATTGTGTAGATGTACCACAGTTTTTTAACCCATTCTTCGGTTGAGGGACATCTAGGTTGTTTCCAGTTTCAAGCTATTACAAATAAGGCTGCTATAAACATAGATGAGGAAACTTCCTTATGATTCCGTGAAGAGGCACTTGGGTGTATACCCAGAAGTGATATGGCTGGTTCCTGAGGCAAAGCTATTCCAAGTTTTCTAAGATATCGCCAGACTGACCTCCATAGTGGTTGGTTGCACAAGCCTGCACTCCCACCAGCAATGGAGTAGGGTACCCCTTTCTCCACACCCTCGCCAGCATGTGCTGTCATTTGAGCTTTTGATCTTAACCATTATGACAGGTGTGAGATGGAATCTCAGAGTCGTCTTGAGTTGCATTTCTCTGATGATTAAGGATGCTGAGCATTTCTTCAAGTGTCTCTCAGTCATTAGGGATTCCTCCTTTGTGAATTCTCTATTTAGCTCTGTCCCCCATTTTTTGATTGGATTATTTGGTTTCTTGGCATTTAATTTCTTGAGTTCTTTGTAGATTTTGGATATTAGCCCTCTGTCAGATGTGGGGTTGGTGAAGATTTTCTCCTAGTCTGTAGGCTGCTCTTTTTATATTTTTGGTTGTGAGCCTAGCCTTTAATGGCTGAGCCATCTCTCCAGCCCATGTAGGCTGCTCTTTTGTTCGAATGACAATGTCTTTTGCCTTACAGAAGCTTTTCAGTTTCATGAGGTCCCATTTGTTGATTGTTGATCTCAGGTCCTGAGCTGTTGGTGTTCTGTTCAGGAAGTTGTCACCTGTGCCAATGAGTTCGAAAGTTTCTCCCACTTTTTCTTCTAATAGATTTAGTGTGACTGGCCTTATGTTAAGGTCTTTGATCCACTTGGACTTAAGTTTTGTACAAGGTGATAAGTATGGGTCTAATTTCATTCTTTTACAAATGGACATCCAGTTGGACCAGCACCATTTGTTGAAGATGCTGTCCTTCTTCCATTGTGCCGTTTTGGCTTCTTTGTCAAAAATAAGGTGGCCATAAGTGTGTGGGTCTATTTCTGGATCTTCAATTCGATTCCATTGATCTACTGGTCTGTTTCTATACCAATGCCATGCTGTTTTTACAATGATTGCTCTGTAGTACAGCTTGAAATCTGGGATGGTGATACCTCCAGATGTTTTTTTATTGTACAGGATCGTTTTAGCTATTCTGGGTTTTTTGATGTTCCATATGAAATCGAGAATAGTTCTTTCCAAGTCTATAAAGAATTGTGTTGGTATTTTGATAGGAATTGCATTGAATCTATATATTGCTTTTGGTAGGATGACCATTTTTATTATGTTGATCCTACCTATCCATGAGCATGGGAGATCTTTCCATCTTCTAAAGGCCTCTTCCATATCTTTCTTCAAGGACTTGAAGTTCTTGTTGTACAGGTCCTTTACTTGCTTGGTTAGATTTACCCGCAGGTATTTTATGTTGTTTGTGGCTATTGTGAAGGGGGTTGTTTCCCTTATTTCTTTCTCAACCCATTTGTTTGTTGTATAAAGAAGGGCTTCTGATTTTTTTGAATTAATTTTGTATCCAGCCACTTTGCTGAAGGTGTTTATCAGCTGTAAGAGTTCTCTGGTGAAATTTTTGGGGTCGCTTATGTATACTATCATATCATCTGCAAATCGGGATAATTTGACTTCTTCGTTTCCAATGTTTATCCCCTTGATCTCCTTTAGTTGTCTTATTGCTCTAGCAGGAACTTCAAGTACTATATTGAAGATATATGGTGAAAGTGGACATTCTTGTCTTGTCCCTGAGTTCAGAGGAAATGCTTCAAGTTTCTCTCCATTTAATTTGATGTTGGCCACTGGCCTGCTGTATATTGCCTTTATTATTTCTAGGTATGGTCCTTGTATGCCTGTTCTCTCCAGAACTTTTAGCATGAAGGGGTGTTGGATTTTGTCAAATGCTTTTTCTGCATCTAGCGAGATTATCATGTGGTTTTTTTCTTTCATCTTGTTTATATGGTGAATGACGTTGATAGACTTTCACATGTTGAACCAACCCTGCATTCCTGGGATGAAGCCTACTTGATCATGGTGTATGATACTTTTGATGTGTTCTTGAATTTGGTTTGCTAGTATTTTATTAAGTATTTTTGCATCTATGTTCATGAGGTAGATTGGTCTGAAGTTCTCTTTCTTTGTTGGGTCTTTGTGGTTTAGGAATCAGGGTGACTGTGGCCTCATAGAATGAGTTTGGCAGTGATCTTTCTGTTTCTATGTGGTGAAAGAGTTTGAAAAGTATTGGTGTTAGCTCCTCTTTGAAGGTCCGGTAGAATTCCGTGCTAAAGCCATCTGTCCCTGGGCTTTTTTTTGGTTGGGAGACTTTTAATGACTGTTTCTATTTCCTTAGGGGTTATTGGGTTGTTTAAGCTGTTTATCTGATCTTGATTTAGTTTCGGTAGGTGGAATCTATCAAGAATATTGTCCATTTCACTTAAGTTTTCAAATTTGGTGGAGTATAGATTTTTAAAGTAAGATCCAAATATTCTCTGGATTTCCTTACTGTCTGTTGTTATTTCTCCCCTTTCATTTCTGATTTTGTTGATTTGGGTTTTCTCCCTCTGTGTTTTAGTTAATTTGGCTAAGGGTCTGTCTATTTTGTTGATTTTCTCAAAGAACCAACTCTTGGTTTCATTGCTTCTTTGTATAGTTCTTTTTGTTTCTAAGTTGTTGATTTCAGCCCTAAGTTTGATGATCTCCTGCCTTCTGTTCCTCTTGGGAGTGTTTGCTTCTTTTTTTTTTCCAATTCACCAAGTTTAGCTGTTAATTCACTAATATGAGCTGTCACAATTTTCTTTTGAAGGCACTTAGTGATATGAACTTTCCTCGTAGCACAGCTTTCATTGAGTCCCATAGGTTTGGGTATGTTGTGTCTTCATTTTCGTTGGATTTTAAGAAGTCTTTGATTTTCTTCTTTATTTCTTCCCTGACCCAGTGGTCCTCTAGTAAATAGTTGTTCAATTTCCATGTGTGTGTAGACTTTCTGGTGATTCTTTTGCTATTGAAGTCCAGCTTTATTCCATAATGGTCTGATAAGATACAAGGGGTTATTTCAATTTTCTTGTATCTGTTGAGGCTATCTTTGTGTCCAACTATATGGTGGATTTTGGAGAAGGTTCCATGAGGTGCTGAGAAGAACGTGTATTCTTTTGTGTTTTGGTGAAAAGTTCTGTAGATATCTGTTAGGTCCATTTGGTTCATGATCTCTGTTAGACTCATTATTTCTCTGTTTTGCTTCTGTCTTGATGATCTGTCCATAGGTGTGAGTGGGGTGTTGAAGTCTCCCACTATTAAAGTGTTTGGATCCATGTGCGATTTAAGTTTTAGAAGCGTTTCTTTTATAAATGTATGTGCCTTTGTATTTGGGGCATAGATGTTCCATATTGAGATGTCCTCTTGGTGGATATTTCCTTTAACGAGTCTGTAATGCCCTTCTCTGTCTTTTTTTATTAACTTCAATTGGAAGTCTATTTTGTTTGATATTAGGGTGACTACTCCAGCTTGTTTCCTGGGTCCATTTTCTTGGAAAACCTTTTCCCAGCCCTTTACTCTGAAATAATGTTTACCTTCAATAGTGAGATGTGTTTCTTGTATATTGCAAAAAGATTGGTCTTGCTTATGGATCCAGTCTGTAAGTCTGTGTCTTTTTATTGGCAAGTTGAGTCCATTGATGTTGATGGATATTAGTGACCAGGGGTTGTCATTTCCCATTATTTTGGTATAGCTGGTCGTCTTGTGTTTCTTTTTGTTTAGTTGCTGTGGTGGTTTCTATTTCCTCTGTTTTCTTGGGTGTAGTTATCTTCTCTGTGTTGGAATTTTCCTTCTAGGATCTTCTGTAGGGCTGGGTTTGTGGGGAGATATTGTTTGAATTTGATTTTGTCATGGAATATCTTGTTTTCTCCATCTATGTTGATAGAGAGTTTTGCTGGGTATAGTAGTCTGGCTGGGCACCTATGTTCTCTCAGGACTTGTAGGACATCTGTCCAGGCCCTTCTAGCTTTTAAAGTTTCTGAGGAGAAGTCAGGTGTGATTCTGATGGGTCTGCCATTGTATGTGACTTGGCCTTTTTCTCTTACAGCTTTTAATATCCTTTCTTTGTTCTCTACATTTGGAGTTTTTATTATTATGTGGCGAGAGTTGTTTCTTTTCTGATCTAATCTGTTTGGTGTTCTGTAAGCCTCTTGGATTTTTACTGGCATCTCTTTAGGTTTGGAAAGTTTTCTTCTATGATTTTATTGAAGATATTTCCTAGACCATGGAGTCGGGTGTCCTCTCTTTCCTCTATGCCTATAATTCTTAGGTTCCATCTTTTCATTGAGTCCTTGATTTCTTGGATATTGTGGGTGAGAGATTTTTTAGCTTTTTAACTTTCTTTGGCTATTGTATTGATTTCTTCCATCGAATCTTCCATGCCTGAGAGCCTGTCTTCCATCTCTTGAATCCTATTTTTGGTACTCAAATCCATAGTTCCTGTTCTCTTCCCTTGATTCTCCATTTCCATTTTTAACTCTGACTGTTTTCTTTATTGTTTCCATTTCCATTTTCATTTCTTGTGTGATGTTATTTCTTTTGTACATTTCCTGCTCCAGTTTGCTTGTCTTTGCCTGGAAGTCTTCCATTGCCCTCTCTTTTTTTTTTTTTGTTCAAGTTGACTCACCTTGTTCTGAAGTTCTCTAATGGTGTTTTCCATCACTTTCGTATGTGCAATTGTGACTTCTTTGAATTCTTTCATAGATTTAAGTTCTTCTTGAAGGGACTCTATCACTTTCCATAATGTAGAATTGTCATCGTTTTTCATGTGTTTCATCTCTGGTGAGGTGGTTCGGGATGGATGGAATAGCGTTGCTTTCTTTTGTTGGAGTCATTTCACTCTGTTTTTTTTTTTTTGGTCTGGGGCCGCTGGCCATGTGGAATTTTTTAGCTGTCTTCTGGACTTGGGTCCAAAGGGGTGCTTTGATGTAGGATTCGAGTTGCCTTACTCCACCCTTATAAGGTGAGTCATTCAGCCCCGCCTCCTAGGTGGAGACCTAACTAATCCAGGGGGTGGAGCTGTGTACAAATAAGTTCTGGTTCCCCGCCGGAAGGGCCAGTACTAGTAAAAAAGTCCGATATATAACAGTTTCAAATACCTCGCAGTTTGCCCAGGGTTGGTTCCTGTGTTGGGTAAATCTGCCTTCACCCCCAATAGACTTGCTGCTCCCACGGCCTGGAAATTGGCCAGTGACATCACAGCAGTGGGTTGGAATCTGCAGTCTGAAGGCACTTTGCAGCCGAGCTGCACTCACTTCCAAGGGTCGCAACCTTTTGACAGATAGCTGGAGTGTCTGTGTGAGACCTGGGGGTGCCCAACAGGGTGAGGATTATCTCTGCGTGGGATCTGAGTCTGTCCACTGTGTATTAGATTGGAACTTTCCAGATTACTGGGTCCAGCGGCTTCCTTGCGTGTCCGAGAGTGGAAGGCAGCGTCCTGCCTGGGGACCCTCAGTGGTCCCTGGGTAGTTGGGTGAGATCTAGAGGGGTCGAACCATTTGTACAGCATCCTGCAACACTCGCTGCCCTTTGACTGTTAACCCCGAAATCAAAATACGTCCGCGCAGGCTGCCGCCCAGTTGTATGGGTTTTTAATGGTTTTAATGGTGTTTTTTTTTTGTTTTGTTTTGTTTTTTGTTTTGTTTTTTTTTTTTGGTGAGTGGCTGTATTTTGGGAGATTGTAAAAACTTGGGAGGTAGAATCTAGATGGCAGAAATACATGCTTAAGTGTGGCTCATTGAAGTTTGTAGCCTGAACTCTGATTCTGGTTGAATTGTCTATTTCCATCTATCATGTTATGAACAATCTTTCGACACATTCCTTCACCCATCATGCCTTTCCTGTCATGATGAATGGAAACTTTTGAAACCATAAGTCAAAATAAACCTTTTTCCATGAAGTTCTTCCCACGAATGTAGTCTTTCTAAGTGATCTAGAAGTAACTAACACATTGTCTCATTATTCTTTCCTTTATGCTTTGAGTGTTGTCATGGTTTGGACACAAAATATCATCACCAAAAGCTCATATGTTCAAGCTTTGTTTCAGCTGTTAGCATATTGAGAGAGAATTTGACCATGAGGATGACAACTCCATCAATAGATTAACCCATTGACATATTAACAACTGAATGGTGTTAGGATGTGGACCTAGTTGAAGGCAGTAAGTGTGTGCTCATTTATAATGGTGGGTTAAGAATTAACTGCCACGGAGCAAATTAACAATAATTTAAATACGGTTAAAGTATTTAACTAATTGTTTTTACAAATGGCACCCCAATGCAACGTAATTTAACTAATTTTTTTTTTACATATGGCACTCAACCAAGGCAATTAGAATCCATGCTTACAGTGTGAGAAGGCCCAGGTGAAAGCAGGTTTCCTAGCCTAAGAGCAGGGAACTGAACCCAAATGCATTTCAAAGGTTCGACTACTTAAACAAAACCTATTGCCTTGTAGCAAAGGTGAAGAGCTAAGTCTTAGCTCTCCTTACATACTAAAAAACTGGAAGCCTTCTAAATGGAATTTGAGAGCAGAATTAGCCACCTACATTAAAAATGGAAGAATTCATAATGCCTCAATACTTTTGGATTCCAATCGAGTTTGTTCCTCTTAGCATGCAAATGATTTTTTTAATTATTTATTTTTTATTTCTTCAAGTTACATCTCAATCACAATCCCCTTCCTACTCGCCCCTCCAGTCCCACCCTTCCACCCTCCTCCCCCTCAACCCCCCTATCCTCTTCCCTTCTTTTTTTTTTTTTTAGTTTAAGGTATTTCTCCCCCCCCCCAACTGCTCTCCCTTTCAGTCCAAAAAATGGTTCTTTTTCTTATAACTATAAATACAATACAAAACAACAGAAACAAATAGGCCACAATTATAAGAGTTATATGTCTTAGCATACATTCCCAATGTCCAGTCCATATGTATTTGGCACCTGACTTTAACATTCTACTATCTAACCATCTCCATGAGTTTAAAGTTCTATATCTAACTTAACTTTCATACCAACTTGCCTCATAATTTTAAAAATATCTTCTTAGATCCAGAACACCCTCGTGATTCCTAAACAACTCAAAATTTAACTATGAGACTCTAGCTATCTATTCTTCAACCACCTCAGAGACCTGAGAGGGATAAATATATCTGATTACATAGGAAGTACAGGGCCTTCAGCTTCCAAAACTAAGAAATGACATACGGCTGCCTGGACAGTTCCCATTTTCTCTCCATACATTACTGCATCAATCTTCAGCCGTTTGGCCCCATTTCTCTGATAGACATTGATTGTAGAGCAGGAATTATGAAGGACTTACTTACCCTGTCTTGGCAGAGCTAGGCTGTCGACTTACCTGCTTCCAAGTTTTGTACTTTTTGGACAGAAGTCTCTCTACAGTTGAAGCAAGGGGTTTTTTCTTGCCAAAAGAAAGGCTTACCACCAGTTCAATCATCTCCCACTGGAGATTCTTCGATGCTCATCTTCTACTTGGAGTAGAATGGGGGGGGGTGCTGTCAGGAGATGACATGTCTCGATATCAAAAAATCTTAAGTTAAGAAAACATCTTTGAATGCCATATTCTGCAGATCTCTTGAGGTTTTTGAAGATGCCCTATCTATCTCTTATATTTAGATAAGCAAATATTGCTTGTCTCTTAGCAACTTGATTTCTGAGTAGCTTAGAAAATAACTGTGATAGACTCTCATAGTAACTAACAAAATGACACGTTTGCATGAATATTAGTTTCCGTTTCTTAATTATCCTAAACAGTTTATGTTGGTTGGTAGCAAGAGGTCAAAACTTGACATTTCATTTTTAAGTATTACTACGAACAATACCTTTAAGAAGCGTTACCCTTAATTTTGTATCAATATACAAAGATCAATACCAATGTGGCCAAATATAATCTTAATTTTGTATCAATATACAAAGATCAATACCAATGTAGCCCAATACAATCTTAATTTTACATCAATATACAAGTGTCAATACCATTGTGGCCAAATATAATCTTAATTTTGTATCAATATACAATACCGATTTAGCCCTATACAATCTTAATTTTGCATTAATATACAATGATCAATACCAATTTAACCAAATATAATATTAATTTTGTATCAGTATACAAAGGTATAAGGCAATATTCAATAATCTGTCCTTTTTTCTTGATCTTTCCTATACTATGTCTATGTCCCATTTTTCTCAAGTCTGTTCACTCCTATATAGGAGAGAAAGAAGGATACAGAAAAGAAAAAGAGAGTAGTCCCTGGGTCTAACCTCCAAAATCCATTTAACAAGACCATTTAACAGCTTGTAGTCTTTTCCCCTAAATAACAAAATTTTCTATTATCTATCAAATAACCAAAGTGGGGGAAACACCCTCCCCACCTTCTGAGGATGGGACGTTGTTCTCTTAAAATAACTTCCTGATGATTTGGGACGTAGTAAACCTGTTTGGGGCCCAAATAAGAATGGAAAAATGGTTAAAAATGTTAATAGAATCATTTGATGTTCAGTCCTTTTGTGCTCAGCTATTTAGATGTCCTAAGAAGTTCATAGAGAGAAGCTGATCTTCAGAGCTTTACTGAAGATCTGGCTGGAGTAGTCTGTGGAGCTAGCACGATCTTAGCAATTTTGAGTTGTTGTGGTTGTAGACTTTTGAGGAAACTGCTGTTGAAGAAGTCTGCAAGGTTGGATAATCTGGGCCACACGTCTTCTTTGGTGTCTGATCTGTTTTCTGCTGAGGTTTCCGTTGTCCAGTAGTTTCTGGATTCCTTGAATGGATGCTTTAAATTTCCTGGAAAGATAAGAACAGAGCCCTGCCCTAATCCTAACTCTGGGACAATTACCTTTTTTTTGGGGGGGGTCAGGTAATATTTTTCCTGGAGCAAATTTGGTTTTTTACAATATATAAAGTATTACCTTTCAATCCGGATTAATGAAGAAATTTTTTTGATATTTTGGAGCTTAACAATCCTTTAGTGTATATATTTTGAGATCTCAAGGGACAATTTGTTTGAACTGCAGCCTGCCTTTTGTAAGTAGATTTTAAACTTAAATCCTTCCAAATCCTATGTGCCTGTCTCTGCATTCTAAGTTTTGGGATCAAAGACATGTGGTTCCCAACTGATGGGATTAAAGATGTGCTCCTCCACTCCTGGATCAAAGTTTTTCTCTGTTTAGAGCTTGTTTTGTATCAGGTGGCCTTGAGCTCCGAAATCTGCCTGATTCTGTCTCTAGTGTGTTGGGATTAAGGGTGTATTCTTCCCCAATAATGGGACTAAGGGTGTGCACCATCACCACCCTGTTTCTTGTAACTCTAGAGTTTATAAGACAACTAACTCTATAGTGATCCTCCTGTCTCTACTGGAGGTAAAGGCATGGGCTAACACCATGCATTATTTTACCTTAGCTCTAAACTTTTTCAACTCTTGGAGGTTTGTAAAACCAGGTTGAACAGCTGTCACCTTTAATTTATTTACAGTGTTTTAAACCTGTTACCTGCTTTTTAATGCCAAACCATGGAAATAGCCTATACCTCTACCAAAAAAAAAAAAAAAAACCAAAAAACTTTTAAGTTTGTGTAATCTGTAGCCACCTGCAGTCTAACATTCTAATCTGAAATTAAGGCCATTTTCCTTTCATGCCAGTAAGGCAATTATACCTTTTGTAAATTATAGTTTGAAAATTTTATATTGTATTTTTATTATATTTTTAAGCTTATTAACTCTTTTCTTAAAAAAGTATTATTTACTTCTAGAACATAGTTTCCTCCCTCCTCCCCTCTTGGCCCCTCCCTTCCTCTCTCCTTCCCTCCCTCTCTCCTTCCCTCCCTCCCTCCCTTCCTCCTTGTTCCTCTACTTGGTACTCTCCTTCTCCTCAGATGAGGTGGGCCCTCACATATCATTCTCCCTCAGATCTTGCGTCATGTGAGGCCCAAGAGCTTCCACTCGTACTGGAGCTTGATAAAGCACACCATCTAGGGTGTGAGGTTCCACTAACCTGCAGCAGATTCCATGACTCACTGGTGGGTAGAATTTGTCCTAGAATACATATGCTAGGTTCCTATCTATTTGGGTGTGTGGGTTGCAGGATAGTTATCCTCTGATGTATGGTTAATATCCATTTGTAAGGGAATACATACCATGTTTATCTTTCTGGGACTGCGTCAGCTCACTTAGGATGAGCTTTTCTAGTTCCATCCATTTGGTTTCGAATTTCATGATTTCCTCATTTCTGATAGCTGTGTAGTATTCCATTGTGTAAATGTACCACAGTTTTTTTATCCATTCTTCAGTTGCAGGACATCTGGGTTGTTTCCAGTTTCTGGCTATTATAAATAAAGCTGCTATGAACATTGTTGAGGCAATGTCCTTGTGGTTTCGTTTCAAATCTTTTGGATTTTTGCCCAAGAGGGGTATGGCTGGGTCTTGAGGTAGATTTATTCCCAATTTTCTAAGATATCTCCAGATTGATTTCCAAAGTGGTTGCACAAGTTTGCAGTCCCACCAGCAATGGGGGATTGTTCCCCTTTCTCCACATCCTCGCCAGCATGTGCTATCATTTGAGTTTTTGATCTTGGCCATTCTGACAGGTGTGAGATGGAATCTCAGAGTTGTTTTAAATTGCATTTCCTTGATAACCAAAGATGTTGAACATTTCCTCAAATGCCTCTCAGCCTTTAGAGATTCCTCTTCTGTGAATTCTCGGTTTAGCTCTGTACCCCATTTATTGATGGAGTTATTTGATTTTTTGGTGTTTAATTTCTTCAGTTCTTTATATATTTTGGATATTAGCCCTCTGTCAGATATTGGGTTGGTGAAGATCCTTTCCCAGTCTGTAGGCTGCCGTTTTGTTCTAAGGACAGTGTCTTTTGCCTTACAGAAGCTTTTCAATTTTATAAGGTCCCATTTATTGATTGTTTGTTTTAGTGCCTGAGCTATTGGTGTTCTATTCAGGAAGTTGCTACCAGTGCCAATGATTTCACAGCTTTTACCCACTTTCTCTTCTATTAATGTTAGTGTGTCTGGATTTATGTTGAGGTCCTTGATCCACTTAGACTTAAGTTTTGTACAAGGTGATAAGTATGGATCTATTTGCATCTTTCTACATGTTGACATCCAGTTAGACCAGCACCATTTATTGAAGATGCTTTCCTTTTTCTATTGTATGTTTTTGGCTTCTTTATCAAAATTAAGTGATCGTAGGTGTGTGGGTTTATTTCTGGGTCTTCAGTTCGATTCCATTGGTCAACCAGTCTGTTTCTATACCAGTACCATGCTGTTTTTATTACTATTGCCCTGTAGTACAGCTTTAAATCCGGGATAGTGATACCTCCAGATGTTCTGTTATTGTACATGATTGATTTAGCTATTCTGGGTCTTTTGTTATTCCATATGAAGTTGAGAATTGTTTTTTCCAGATTTGTAAAAAATTGAGTTGGTATGTGGATAGGAATTGCATTGAATCTGTATATTGCTTTTGGTAAGATTGCCATTATTATTATGTTGATCCTACCTATCCATGAACAAGGGAGATCTTTCCATCTCCTGATGTCTTCTTCAATTTCTTTCTTCAGGGACTTGAAGTTCTTATCATACAGGTCTTTCACTTGCTTTGTTAGCGTTACCCCCAGGTATTTTATATTATTTGTGGCTATTGTGAAGGGTGTTGATTCCCTTATTTCTTTCTCAGCCCATTTATCTTTTTTGTAAAGAAGGGCTACTGATTTTTTTGAATTCATTTGTATCTGGTCACCTTGCTGAAGGAGTTTATCAGCTATAGAGGTTCTCTGGTGGAATTTTTGGGGTCGCTTATGTATACTAACATATCATCTGCAAATAGGGATACTTTGACTTCTTCCTTTCCAATTTGTATCCCCTTGATCTCCTTTAGTTGTCTTATTGCTCTAGCTAAAATTTCAAGTACTATGTTGAAGAGATATGGAGAGAGTGGGCAGCCTTGCCTTGTCCCTGGTTTTAGAGGAAATGCTTTAAGTTTCTCTCCATTTAGTTTGATGTTGACTATTGGCTTGCTGTAAATTGCCTTTATTATGTTTAAATATGGTCGTTGTATGCCTGATCTCTCTAAGACTTTTATCATGAAAGGGTGCTGTA
>CAJQZJ010032273.1:4222625-4317856 GCA_907164525.1 Lophiomys imhausi | reverse complement strand
GGGAAATTCTCTTCAATGATTTTATTGAAGATATTTTCTGGTCCATGAAGGTGGGACCCTTCTCTTTCTTCTATTCTTATTATTCTGAGATTTCATCTTTTCATTGTGTCCTTGATTTCCTGAAGGTTTTGTGTCAGGACTTTTTTAGATTTGACATTTTCTTTGACAGCTGTATCAATTTCTTTAATTTTATCCTCTGAGCCTGAAATTCTTTCTTCTATCTCTTGTATTCTGTTGGTGATGCTAGTGTCTGTAGTTCCGATTCTTTTCTTAAGGTTTTCCAGTTCTATGGATGTCTCGGATTGTATTTTCTTCGTTGCTTCAACTTCCCTTTTCAGGTCTTCCATTCCTTTAAGCACTTTATTCATTTCCATCACTTCCTTTGCAGTACTTTGTTGTTGCTCTCTGAGGTATTTGATTTCCTCCCTTAGGCCTTCTATTATTAATATAAGCGTAGGATTAAGGTCATTTTCCTTTGCTTCAATTGGGTTCAGCTGTCCAGAATTGTCTGTAGCATTATTGCTAGGATCTGGAGACATCCTATTGTTTTTTTTTTTTTTTTTTTTTTTTTACCATGTTCTTGCGCTGACCTTTCCTCATCCGTCAGATCCAGGTGTTATCCCTTTGTTTCTTTTGTTACCTCACCTTGGTGCTCAGGAAAATTCCCTGCCCTGGGGGTTGGCTGATCCTGAGATCCTGGTGTTTACCTCCAGATGGCGGGCAGGTTCCTATAATAGACTGACTGGCTCTCGGAGAGGAGGGTGGCTGCCGCTCTCCTCAACTGCTTGTGACCCAATTGGACCAATATAGAGGGGATTGGAGTGGGGAGAGGGCTAGCCTCTGAGGACCTGGGAGCTGACAGGTCTCCTCAGAAAGGCAGGTAGAGCTGTGGTTGGGTCTGTGTTCTCCTGTCACTGACCCAGTCATTCTGGCTCCCCAGCTAGGCTGACTATGCAGGCAGGGAGCTCCACCTACAACAGATGCCGGCCTCAGTGCGCCTGTTGCTGACTGCCTCAGATGCTTGGGTGCCAGGGTGAGTGACCCACCCACCCCAGTATTTGTGGAGAACACACTGTCGCGGGCTCTGTTTGCAGGCAGTCTTGGCTCCTAATTGCTTTGCTGTGACTGGGTTAGGTCTCTGCCTCTCAGCTACATTGCACACTGTGCCGCCATGTTGGAAACTCCAGAAAAAAATAATCTCACTTACCTTTGCTCTTGTGGTGCGGCTGTTTTTCCCTTTTGGGTGTACAGGTCCGAGTGCAGGCTGGATATCAGGCAGACAGGCAGGTCTGCTGGTCTGTGGCTGGAGCCGTGGCCTGGATCCGCTCCTTGGCTAGATCTCCTCTAGCCAGAGCTCATCTTCAGACCAGTGACGGAGCTGGCTGATCTCAGGGTGGTGTTCCTGGGAACTGTGTGGGCTGTTTTACCTGGTGACTGGTCTCGGTCTCAATGTTCGCTGTGGGAATTCAGACACCGTCTGTGTTTCACTGTAGGGTAGGGGACCTCACATTCACTCCACAGTGACTAACCTCATTCACCTACTACTCAGATGCACTGCTCTACGGTCGGTGCCATCTTGGGTCTCGCAAATGATTTTTACCCTGACAATTGTGGTTCTGTGTATCTTTTTTGAGAAAGTTCATACTAGGATAGTCTTAAAGGAAGGAATTTACAGATGCAATGCTAAATTGCCAACAATGATAAGGAAGGAAGGAGAGAGGCCCTTCCCGATAGATAATACAAAATCGATGGCAGCTGAATCTAAGAGGTCCCTGGGTACTAGGTGCCTGTCAGTAGTTTCTGTTATTGGCCCACCAGTGAAATACAGTCACAACTAGATTTCAAGAATAATGAACAAAGCTTTAATTGCAGCATAGGATGGCATTGTTAGACATACCAAGGCTTTTGGAATGTTGTTTCCTTGCTTGATTTTTGTTTAGATATCTTTGATTTTCCTATATCTGGATGTAGAAAGGATATTTTTCTGGTTTGTCATTGCTAAAACATAAGAGATTTTTGAAGATTTGTTGCAGATATCAAATTGTCACTATAGTTCAAAGTTGCTCTCTGGGTTACAGAGTTACTAATATCTGGGATTTAAGTGAAATATTTGAGCAAGTCAGTATTGGAACACACCCTTAATACCTTAATCCTATCACACTAGAGGAAGAATCAGGCAGATCTCTGAATTCTAGACCAGCCTGGTTTAAAAAATGAAGGCAGGGTGGAAACCTGGTGATAAGGCAAGGCTGCTTACTAAAGACAGTCTAGAATTCAAAAATGACACATTTTTTTCCTTGATGCTAAGTTTAATAATGTCCTTACTGATCTAATGGATAAATGCACATGATCTTAAGTTTATGTAAAGAGAAAAGGGTCACAAGCCAGTCTCCTTAGTTGTGGAGCTCCTACTGGAGAACTGGTTTCAAGAGGCGTTTTGCTCCTAAAAGAGATCTGTTAATTGCTGGGTATGGTGGTGTACGTCTTTAATCCCAGAACTTTGGAGGCAGAGGCAGGCTAATCTCTGTGAGTTCAAGGCTAGCCTGGTGTACAAAGTGAGTCCAGGACAAGGATAGACAGAGAAATCCTGTCTCTGGGGAAAAAAGGAGAGAGAGAGAGAGAGAGAGAGAGAGAGAGAGAGAGAGATTCTGTTATTCAATGTAAGGACCCAGAGTTAGGCTTGGGAAGAACATACAAATGGCATGCCTCCCACAGCCAACAGTTAAGAAAAGCTAACATAAAATAGCATATCATGCTATTTTACACCAATCTCCTTAATAATGGTGCTTCCATGGGAGAATGGGAACTCAAACTAATACAAAAAATGGTTTAATTGATGTTATTGTTTAATAAGGGTAATTCAATTATTTAAATTCATACCTTGATCTCAAAACTTGGGAGATAAGGACAAAACAGGTTCCTTGTATATTCAAGGCCAATCTAATCTACAGAGCTCTACAGAGCAAATCAAGACAGCCCAAGCTACAAAGAGAAACCCTGTCTCAATAAGAATAAATATATCCACATAGAAATTAAATCTCCAAAGAAAGGAGAAAAGGAAAGAAGAACTATATAAATGCATACCTTTGTTCCCAAAACATGGGAGACAAAGACAGAGACAGATTGGTTCCTTTTGAGTTTGAGGCCAACCTAATCTACAAAAAGCCAGAACAACACAGAATAAACCTGTTTTGATCAATTAATAAATTTATATAAAAATAAATTTATATCATCTGTAGTGGAGAATACTTTATATAATATATATATATATTATATAAATATAATGCCATCCTTTTATATGGCGTGAATGGAGACTTACAAATGCCTTTCTGCTGTTCAAACAAAGAACAGAAAATATTCCTTAATTGATTTGTGCATCCTGCACATCCAAAGCATTTTGGTAATTGGAGAACTATATGTTACTTGTGAGAAAATATATATTTTCAGAACAATGGGATGAGAGTCCAAAGAAGATAAGACAAGTAACCCAAATGATCCAGCCTCATAGACTGCCTCAATAGCTGTTTCCTCAAAAATCTGCATCCAGAATAACTTCAAACATCTTGCTGAGATGGCCCTGCCTCAAAGACTGTTGTTCCAGACAGGATTTCAATAAAGCCCTGAATTTTCCTATGTAAGTCCAGCTTCAAACTACAAACTGCTCAGGACATTCAAATTGTTGAGCATATAGAGACTGGACAACAAATGCTACAATTAACTTAATTAACCATTTTTTCCATTTTATTCGGAACCCCAAATAGGTTTTCTGCATCCCAATTCAGCAGGAAGCAGTTTTAAGAGAGCGACGTCCCATTTCCAAAACTGGGGTGGATGATAGATGTTGTTTAGGGGGAATTGTTACAAATTGTTAAATGGTCTTGTTAAGCAAGATATAGGAGATTAGATTCAAGGACTTTTCTATTTCTTTTTCTTTTCTCTATCCTTCTTTCTCTCTTATATAGGGGGAAAATACTTGAGAACAAAAAGAGGGGGAGTATATGTATATAATATAGACATGATAAGATATAAGGATAGATTATTGAATCTGCTCTGAAACTCAAAACTTGTTATTCTTTAAATAAAGTTATCTTTTGATACATTGGTATTGAATTTTGTATATTGATACAAGAATAAGGTTATCTTTTGAAACATTGGTATAGAATTTTATATTTAGACACATATTATGTATATTTCAACTTATATAAGGTATTGTGCCTATACAAATCATTTAAAAGTACAGGTTAACTTCCAATCCTTTTATGGGTTGTTATTGCAATCTATTTAGGAGTCTGGATAATGCAAGTTGACTTGCCAGTTGGGCTTCTAGTCATGTCAAATACTAGTCTTAATTTATCACAAACTAGACTTAATAGGTTAAATAGATAGTAAATGGTTAAAAATATAGTTTGTTTGTTCATAGATAGATAGAAGATAGATTTATAAATAAAATAGATGTCTTCAAAACCCTCAGAGGCATACAGAAAATGGCATTTAAAGATTTTTTATTATTTCAAGAATTGTTTGACTTAAGACAGTCAGCTCCTGACAGCTCCCATTTGACTTGGAAGAAGACAATCAATGAGCATCAAAAAGAAATCTCACATCAGGAGATAATTCTTCAAAAAGAAATCTCCCATCAGGAGATAATTCCTATTGGGCAAAAATGTCCCTGCTCTCTCAACAGACTATATGCAGTCCAAAGATGGACCAGAGCTTAAATGCAGGCAAGTTGATGTCCTGATTCTGCAGTGACAGAGTTGGAAAATCCTTCTTATTTCCTGCTGCACAATTTAGTCTGTAAAAAATGCTTGACCAGAAGGCTGAAGATGATATTCCAACAATATCAAGAGATATTTGGAACTGCCTAGGCAACAAACTACCATATTTTTTTGGAAGCTGCTCTCCTATGCTTCCTAATCACTCAAATAATAACTTTATCCCTTCTTATGTCTTTGATGGGGTTGAAGGCATAATAGTTATAAGATTTTAATTGAACTTGAGTTGTTTAGGATTTAAAAGAATATTTTCAAGTCTAAATAAAATCTTTAGGTTTATAAATATAGGATATGATAGAAATTATTTAGGTTCAGAACTTTAGACACAGCAAGATAGATGACTTTTTTTCTTCTTCAAGATTGCCTGATACAAATAGGCTAAAAAATCATGTGTGTAACTTTTATATATGGTTTTCTTGATTCTTTCATATTTGTTATTATTGTTTTTACTATATGAGTTTAAAATTAGCCTTTTTATTAGACAAAAGGAGGGAATTGATGGGGTAATGTTAAGCATTCTAAATATTAATTAATTGGTCCTTCTTGCTGTCTGTTTCTTACATTGACTCTGATTGGTTAAATAAAATGCCGAGGCCTGAGATTGGGCAAAGACAGAGAAAGGTGGGACTTCCTGAGATTAGAACAGGAAGCCTGTGCTTTAGACAGAGGATTCATTCATTCCAGCCAGGAGCAGCAGGAAGAAGGAGGCACACACCATGGCTAGAGAAAAGAACCTCATTCCACATGGCCAGGAACATCGGCAAAGTATGGAGAATGGCAGTCCAAGGGGACGTAGTATATATGGGGTCATATTTGGGTAATAGAATTAAGAGCTGGCTTAGATGGGCTAGGATTGCACAATTCAGGCCAAGGCTTGCTAAAATCCACGTGGTGTCTGTGTGCTCATTTATTACGACTGTGTAAAGATTAACAACCACCGAACCAGTTAAATATCATATAAATACTAATAAATCATTAAATATAACCTAAATACTATTAATTAATTTAATTAATTTTTTTTCAACAGTAAGTCTTGAGGTACACGAAATGAGCAGCTTTCCTATGCCATATTATTTGATATTGATATTTCTTACTTGTAAAAGGCTCTAAAGCAGTGGAGCCAACAACTATGGACTGAAATCTCTGAAACTGTGTGTGAGCCAAAATAATTCTTTCCTATTTGAGGTTTATTATTTCAGATATTTTTTCACAGGGATGAAAAGTGATGAACATAAATTCCTATTAATTGCTTACTTAAATTATGAGTTATTGAGCACTGTTACTGACTGAATTTGTTCTCTCATAATGAATATGGTGACATTCCAACCCCTAATGTGACTACATGTAGAAGTAAGTCTTTATCTTCCCCAACCACATCTTTCACCACCATGGCATGTGGGAGAGAGAGCTGACTCCAGATCATGAGAGCAGGAAAGTTGGCCCAGCACCTCCCTGGCTGCAGCACTCAGGAGAGTGGACCCTGTGTCTCATCTGGGCAGCACTGGTGGTAGGGACCTGGGTGAGCCAGCCCTGAGGGTATGAGCATGGGAAAGCTGTCCCTGCCACTTGCCTGGACAGCACAGTAGAGCTGGCCCTGATGGCGAAGTCTCTGGGCAAGTCAGCCCTAAGGATATGAGAATTGGAGAGCTGGCTCAGTACACCAGTTGTAGTACTTGGGAATGTGGGCCCTGCACCTTAACAGGGCAGTACAGTAGAGCTGGCTCTGGTGGCATGAATGTGGGTGAGCAGGCCTTGAGGGCATGAGAACAAGAGCATTGTCCCTGCCCCTTGTTAACTGTGGCCTTGGGTGAATTAGTCTGTGTTAATTACCCAGTGCTAGAGAGCTCGTCCTGGTGGTGTGGTGCAGGAGAGCTGGTAGGCTGATCAACTCAGCTACCATCTAGGCCCAGATCCAGGGCTTTGAGTTGGTCCATCCCAACATCTACCTCATCTATGAACTGCTGGAAGACATGAAGGGCCAGTCCTGCAGATCCAAAGCTGTTGTCATGACACAAGATAGCAACAGGATATCCAAGCAGAGTCCCAGTGGGGATCCAGTATTGATAGTGTAACAGAAGCCAGAGGCCTCTGTAGAGGAATATTAATCCAGCAACATCACTGCTCTGGCAAGGGATCACATCTGAAGACTAAGTCAATGTCATCTGGATGGAAAGCAGACATGCTCTGGATAACAGTATGATCTGTCCCTTATGATATACCTTTAATTCCAAACAATGAAGGTATGGTTAGTTAGAAGGAAGCTGTGATATTTGAAAGTGATAGCTAATTGAGGGGCAGAGAGAGTGATGAATCAGAGAAAGACTTGACAGAATGAATCAGAGATAGGATTCACAGAACTCTCATGAGAACAAGACAGGAAAGAGAGGCTACTTAAGAGCAGTATGGGGAAAGAAAGAAAAAATGTTTTTTTTTTTTTTTTTTAACTAAGAGTTTCTTACTAGGACAGTTTTATAGAGATATGCTGCAGACAGAACAAGCTAGACACAGGTGAAGACAGAATGAGCCAGAGAAAGAGAAAGAGCCAGAAGATTAAAATATATTGCCAGAATTAGTTTGAGGCCAGGCAGAGAAATTCAGTCAGAAGCCAAGAGAAACCAGTTTAAATTAGTCAGCTTAGAGATAGGTTAAACCAGATCAGCTGAGCTGAACTAGCCAGCAAGAGTTCAGAAAGAGCTAGAAAAGCTTGGAAACAGCTCTTATCTCATCTCCTCATTTGAGGAAATAAAAACATTTACAGACTTCAAACCAGACCAATGACTCATTGCAATGAACATTTGCAAGTAAAGATGTGTGGACAAAAAGATATGCTCTGTGACACACTACAGCTTCCATGATGAGATATTTTTAATGTTTTGTTTTGTTTATTTTTGTTTGTTTTTTTATCTTATTTTGGGAGGGAGATTACAAGAGTAGAGAGCAGATATGAAGAGATGGGGAGATAAGTGAGATTAGGGTACATGATCTAAAATTCACAAAGAATCAACAAAAAAGAAGTAGGTCTTTAAAGAAGAATTAAGGTCAGTTGAGGTCTTCAATATGTGGGTGTAATCTGATACTATATACGTTATGTATGTACATGTTTTTATATGTATATATTCTTTACATGTGCATTAGTTTACTTCTTATTGCTGTGACACAACACTTGAAAAAAGTAACTTAAAGAAGAGAGGGTTTATTTTAGCTCTCAGAGTTGGAAGGCATAGTCAGTCCATCATCATAGGAACACATTATGGTAGGAATATGACATGCCTGGTCATGTTGCATCTGAAATCAGGAACCAGAGAGAGATGAATGGTGAATCTTAGCTTGTTTTTTTTTTTTTATTCAGTCGGTAATGACAACCTGTTTTCCACCCATATTTAAGGTGGGCCTTCCATCTAAGTTAAACATCTCTGGAAAGACTCTCCCAGCCATGCCCAAAGGTTTATCTCCTTGGTGACTCTAAATCCTGCAAGTGTATGATCAGGATTATCCATCACAACATATATGCCCAGAGCAAAGGCTTATTTGTGAGGATGTAGAAGGAGGTTGCAATTTGAAGGCCAGGAATGGACTTTCTCCAGATTTCAGGCCTTGTGGTTTCTGATCCCAGACATGAATTGTTCTGACAATTCATGTTCTGACAAAGTAAATTTCTGTTGTTTAAGTCACTTGGTCTATGGTATTTTTGTTATGGAAACTTAGGCCGACTGAAATAGTACCTACTATCGGGAAGAATGCCCATCTAAAGGGATCACAGATACCTTCATTTTTGGTTCTGTGATTTGGATCATTGGCTACTAAGTTTTCCCTTAATATGTTTCTCCTGGCTTGGGCTACTCTCTTCCAAGGGAATTCTCCTACTGGAGAATTTCTCATAAGACTCAGAGCAAGGCACATTTGTGACCAGTGTTTTCAGAATTGTGGGAAGTTTCCATGAAAGATGTCAGAATTTGGATTCCTACTCTTTGTTGAAAGTGTCTTTTTGGATTGCCAAATTCAATCCAGAAGTGGCCAATTGTTCTGTTAGCCATGTGAAGAATAATAACTAAAATGATCATCAAAATGATTGACATGGTCTTTTATTTCTTCAAGAGTAGTAAAGTGAGAGGGAATTGTTAAAGATGATGGAGGAAGGAACAATACATTTTCTAATACATTGTTTTTATAAAGTATGAGGGAAATGAATTTAGCAATAGTTGAGATATTTAAAATTGTTTTTATTTAAGAAAAAAGTATTTATTTTCCACCGGCCACTCTAGCTTTTAACTTTATATTATCACTTTGTTTGACAAAGCATTGATCATTCTCTGGAATCACTGTTGGAAATTAATCTGTACTCTTAATTGCAATATATTAATGTTATGGTGGGTGAATTACCTCTGATAGGGTTGTTATTAAGACTGCCATTAAAATTGTATAGTAAAACCTCATTAGTGACATCTTCATCCTTGGAAGATCAGCTGAATTGTTTCTTACACCTCGGTGGATACATTCTATCTAGGTCATGGGAAATTATGAGATTGACTTACACCTCTAATATATTGTTACCTCTGCTTGCAAGTGCCTTACAAATACAAGTATGAAAAATAAGAACAGAAATGCAGCTGATTCTCAGAACATATAAGGATAAAAGGTAGCAGCCAAACTTTAAATGCTGGGATAGATTTCTCTAATCACGTTAATGGTGCCTTATTAGCACAGGAGACAGGGTCTTACCCAGCAATTAGAGAGACCAGTGAGATATAGGGACATTTCTTAAGTCTGGAGTCACAAACACACATCACCATGACCATCATTGTATGTATACATGCATGTATGTATGTATGTATGTATGTATGTATGTATGTATGTCTATTTTACATGTGTTCTGTTGATTGAACTTAGATCCTCATGGGTTCCAAGCAAGCACTTTACCAACTAAGCTAATTCTCTTGTTTAGGAGAGATAATTATACTAGGCTTTGACTAGTATAGTAAAGTAGAAGCAGTATTGAGTGTGTTCCAGATTGTAGACCCCAAGAGCCATTATGATTTTATCCTTTCAACTTTTTGGTCTCTTGACTTGAGACCATTATATATAATGAGGAGGATAAACCCCTGAGAGTGAACCAAGGTACCCCTGCCCATAATAATACTAACGATGTGTGCACAGACAACTTGGCTTCTTCTTCTAGAAGATTAATTGTTCAGGCAAGCCATAAGATCAGGGATACAAACTTATCAGTCTGAGGATGGTTGTTATGCAAACAGGGATAGCAGAAGCTATGCTTTCTGTGTCTAGCAGTTCTGAGATTACGTTCCTTCAGATGTAAGTCACTAGTTCAGATTAGATCTTTTACTATGAAGTTTCCACTGGGAGAACAGAAACTATTAATAAAATATAATAAGAAAATAGGAAAATGAATACAATTCATGTGATTGGTG
Organism: Lophiomys imhausi; assembly: GCA_907164525.1. Taxonomy (NCBI): domain Eukaryota; kingdom Metazoa; phylum Chordata; class Mammalia; order Rodentia; family Muridae; genus Lophiomys; species Lophiomys imhausi. The sequence continues at coordinate 4,307,655 of CAJQZJ010032273.1, read as the reverse complement.
CAAAGTCTTTAAGAATATGACCAAAGTCTAGAAAGGTAAGCTGAATTGAGATTGAGGAACAACTTCTGTGTAACAGAGATGAATATTCAATTTAGCTGCTAACCTATGAAAAGACTGTAATGAAAAAAAAAAGTGGAAAGGAGAAAATGAGCCTCCATGGACATTGATAAAAGCTTAGAGTGGCTGATGAGATATCAGGGAAGAGTCCAGATGTTTTTTGAGCAGTCTTGTTTTATGGTTTAGAATAAAACTCAAAGTGTACTCTCATGGTCTCTGGGATGTTCTGAGGCTGAAAAATCCCTGCCAAATCTCTCAAAGTGAAGTTTGCCAAACAGTCAGTAAGAGCAGCTGTTTTTTCCCATGAGTATGCTAGCCACTAGTACACATGCCATCTGTGGATAATGAGGTAGCACTCCAGTAAGGACTTTACCCACATGATTATTCTGCATGTTGTTTGGTCTTGGGTGTGATTATGATTTTTCACATTTTAGCAGATCCATGGGAAATAAGTGCTTATAAATATAATAGTTCATTAGAGAAAATCCAAGCCATAGAGGAAAGCAAATGTCAGTGATGAATGAAGTTTGCATTCAGTTTCAAGAGAAACACAAAATTGGTCACTTCATAGAAGGAAAGTTTTCTATATTTCAATACTAGATGCTGAGACCCTCTGAGACGCATCATATATTTTCTTTTCTGTCAGCTTCTATATGTTGTCCTAGTTACCCAATATTGGATCCCATATGTGATCTTCACATCAAAAAAATCACCTGCTGAGGGGAGGGAGCCAAAGGAATGTGAAGTATGAGTTAGTATGACTGAAGTACATTGTTTACATGTATAAAATATCATATTGAGGTCCATTACTTTACAATTATTTTATACTAAAAAATACATCTACATAGATAGACTCTCTTCTGTGTACATCTTTTCTGTAGCTTCTGGGCAACATGGAAGGTCACACCTTCCTGGAAGGAGTCAGGGCCATGCACTATTCACCAACCTTCCTCTTATCTGGAGAGTTTTTCTGGGAACACTGATCACTTCAATGCATTAAACCCTAAATGAGAGACTGGAGATGATCTATGAGTTTAATGACTTCCTTTAGGCTCCTGTATTTAAAAGCTCTCTTTTGTGATACTGAGGACTGAACCTAAAGTTTTACATGTTGTGCAAGTGATCTACCATTAGGCTGAAGCCCAGACTTGGGCTCCTCTTCTTTTTATTTTTTTAAATTAATTTATTCTTTATTTCTTTAAGTTACGTCTCAATCAAATCCCCTCCCTACTCCCCCCTCTTGTCCCATCCTCCCACCTTCTTCCCCCTTAACCCCCTTATCCACTTCATTTTTTTTTAAGTTTCCCCCTTAACAGCTCCCCGCTTCAGTCCAACAAATGGCTCTTTCTCTTATAACAACAAATACAATACAAAACAACAGAAATAATTAGGGCACAATTATGAGAATTATAAAGCTTAGCCTACATGCCCAATGTCCAGTCCATACGTATTTGGCAACTGACTTTAATTCTACTATTCAACCATCTCCATGAGTTTAAAGTTCTATATCCAACTCAGCTTCCATCCTAACTTGCATCACAATTTTAAAAACATCTTCTTAGATCCAGAACACACTCTTAATTCCTAAAGAACTCAAAATTTAACTATGAGACCCTAGCTATCTAGTTTTCAACCACATCAGAGACTTGAGAGGGATAAATATATCTGATTATACAGGAAGTACAGGGACAGCAGCTTCCAAAACTGAGAAATGACATACCAGTGGCTTCCTGGACAGTTCCCAATTTCTCTCTATACATTACAGCATCAATCTTCAGCTGTTTGGCCCCATTTACATTGACTGCAAAGCAGGAATTATGAAGGACTTGCCTACCCTGTCTTGGCAGAGCTAGGCTGTCGACTTACCTGCTTCCAAGTTTTGTCCTTTTTTGGACAGCATTCTGTCTACAGTTGGAGCAAGGGATTTTTCTTGCCAAATGATAAGCTTGCCACTAATTCAACTATCTCCAATTGGAGATTCTTCGATGTTCTTCTTCTACTTGGAGTAGAATAGGGGGTGCTGTCAGGAGCTGACATGTCTCGATATCTTTGAATGTCATATTCTGCAGATCTCTTGAGGTTTTTGAAGGCCACCTTTCTATTTCCTTATATTTGGATAAGCAAATGTTGCTTGTCTCTTAGCAACTTGATTTCTGATTAGCTTAGAAAATAACTGTGATAGACTGCCCTAGTACCTAACAAAATGGCATGCTTGAATGACTATTAGTTTGCATTTCTTAATTATCCTAAACAGTTTATGACAGTTGCTAACAAAAGGCCAAAACTTCACATTTCCTTTTTAAGTGTTACCTAGGTACAATACCTTAAAAAGAGTTAACCTTAATTTTGTGTCAATACACAAAGATCAATACCGATGTAGCCCAATACAATCTTAATTTTGCATCAATATACAAAGATCAATACCAATGTAGCCAAATATAATCTTAATTTTGTATCAATATACAAAAGTATAAGAGCATATTCAATAATCTGTCCTTTTTTCTTTATCATTCCTATATTATGTCTATATCCCATTTTTTTCTCAAGTCTTTTCACCCCTACATAGGAGAGAAAGTATACAGAAAAGAAAAAGAGAGAAATCCCTGGGTCTATCCTCCAAAACCTATTTAACAAGACCATTTAAAAGCTTGTAATCTCTCCCCCTAAATAACAAGAAGTATCTATAACCCATCAAATGACCAAAGTGGGGGAAAATCACCCACCCCACCTTCTGGAGATGGGACGCCAATCTCTTAAAATGTCTTCCTGCTAATTTGGGATGTAGCAAACCTGTTCGGGGGCCCAAATAAGAATGGAAAAATGGTTAAGCATGTTAATAGAATCATTTGATGTTCAGTCCTTTTGTGCTCAGCTATTTAAATGTCCTAAGAAATTTGTAGATGGAAGCTGAACTTCAGGGCTTTACTGAAGTTTTGGCTGGAACAGTCTGTGGAGCTGAACAATCTTAGCAATTTTGAGTTGTTGTGGCTGTAAACTTTTGAGGAAACAGCTATTGAGGAAGTCTGCGAGGCTGGATCATATGGGCTACTTGTCTTCTTTGGTGTCTGATCTGTTTTCTTCTGAGGTTTCAGTTGTCCAGTTGTCCCTGGTTTCCTTAGATGGATGCTTTAAATCTCTTGGAAAGATAAGAACAGAGCCCTACCCTAATCTTAACTCTGGGACACTACTTTTTTTTGGGGGGGAGGCAGGTAATATTTTTCCTGGAGCACATTCAGTTTTTTGACAATATAAAAAGTATTATCTTTCAATTGAGATAAAAAAGAAATTATTTTGATGTTTTGGAACTAAACAAACTTTTAAGTGTATATATTTTGAGATTTCAAAGGACAATTCAGTTTGAGTTTCAGCATGTCTTTTGTGAGTACCTTTTAAACTTAAATCCTTCCAAATCCTATGTGCCTGTCTCTGCATTTTAAGTATTGGGATCAAAGGCATGTGCTTTCTAACTGATGGGATTAAAGATGTGCACCACCACCCCTGGATTGAAGTTTTTCTCTATTTAGAACTTGTTTTGTGTCAGGCTGGCCTTGTACTCTGAGGTCTGCAGGTTTCTGTCTCTAGTGTGTTAGGATTAAGGGTGTATTCCTCTCAAATGATGGGATTAAGGGTGTGCCTTAATTAAGGGTGTTTGCACTACCCTGTTCCTTGTAACTCTAGAATTTATAAGACAATTAACTCTATAGTGATCTTCCTGTCTCTACTGGAGTTAAAGGCATGGGCTAACACCATGCTTCTCATTTATTTTACCTTAGCTCCAAATTTTTCAACTCTTGGAGGTTTAGAAAACTAGGTTGAACTGTAGTAACCTTTAATTTATTTACAGCATTTTAAACCTCTCACCTGCTTTTTAATGCCAAACCATATCCTTTATATCCACAAAAAAACCCCAAAACTTTTAAGCTGCTATGAAGTTTGTGTAAGCTATCTGGCAACCTGAAGTCTAACATTCTAATCTGAAATTAAGGTCATTTTTCCTTTCATGCCAGTAAGGCAAGTATACCTTTAGTAAATTATAGTTTGAAAATTTTATATTGTATTTTTATTATATTTTTAAATCTTATTAACTCTTTTCTTAAAAAATTACTTTGTTTTCTCAAGTTGCTTCTAGAACATATTTTCCTCCCTCCTCCCCGGGCTCCTCTTCTTACACCAAGATTTTCCTGCTCTGTTTATCAAATAATTTATATCATGTCTTGGCATCTAAGTCCAATGTCTGAAGACATGTGACTTAGTTCCTTTGTCACTGATACCTGACCACACATAACTTCAGAGCCCATGAGAAAGAGGGTAAGAGTAGGCATTTTTTATTTCTTAACTAAATGCCATTTATGCTACTTTGATTTCTTTCCTACTTCTGTTGGATAATGTAATATATGATAGAATATTTATGACATATATGCTATGATTTATGCTGCAGTAGTTTTGCTGCCACAAATATTAAATGAGTTCAACCCTCTAAGGATAATAAACCTTAGGGATGAAGCTTTAACACATGAATGAAATAGTCTCAACACCCCGATCCATTGTCTTTTTTTCTTTTTTCTTTTGACAAAGAACAAACTTTATTGAGCTCCTCGGTTTTAGCTTTCTTTCTCCTGTACAGTGGTTCCAAGAATCTACTCAGTTCAGTGGGCAGCAAATGACCCATTTTGACCATAGTAGGGTCATCTCCGACAACAAAGGTTCTGCCACTATGCTAGTGGTTACTGCATCCAAAGAATTCATGGCTGTGCCTTGTACACATGGCCAGAAGTTTCTCTTTGTCTTGAACTTGTGGTATGCACTACCAGTCCTTAAGATAGGTTTGTTAATTTTGTCCCCACCAGTCATCACACCAGTAACAGTTCTGTTCGCCAAGAAAATTACCTTCTTGTACTATGAAGGCAGCTTCACTTGGGTCTTCTTGGTCTCTGGGTTGTGGGGCATTATTGGTAAGAGGATCATCTTAGCTTGTCTCTGTCCCCAAGCTTCTCATCTAGACAGACCATGATGAAACAGTGAGGCTCAGTGAAGTCCACTGCACATGTGCACATATATATATATATATATATATATATACATATATATATATATATATGTATATATATATACTTGGGGACCTTTCCTCCTCAGATCACATAGCCCGTGCTGAAAGAGGAAATATATTGTGTTTTGACGGCAGATACACTGATAGCTCTGTTCACCAACAGTAGCTGAGAGCCACCGATTCTAAGCTCTTCCCACACAGAATGTGGGAATCAAACCACATTCAATTCATTGATTTGACACCAAAGACCTCTGTTGATGCTTTTTTTTTTTAATGTGATAGGAGTGTATTATGGTTGGAGAAAAGGCTCAGCAAAACTGCTGCAAGGCCTAAGAGCCTGAATTTGACCCCTGGCACCCACCTAGTAGGAGGAGAAAATCGATTCCCCAAGTTGTCTTTTGACCTTCATATGCATCCCTGTGCATATACACAGTCACACACACTCACAATAAATAAATGAAAAGACAATAAATGAAAACGATTCTCGAAAGCATATTAGTATTATCTTATAGCAGACATCCCAGGGAAATACTTTAACCTACTATTACTGCTGAGGAGAGAAATTTAATCCATGCACACTCTTGGCTCTCCCTCCCCCTGCCCTTTTTTTCTTAGGTAGATTTGAAGGCAAAAATGTGACCAGGGAAAGGGACAGTGAGGCAGTGGTGACAAAATTCCCAAGTTGCTAGAATCATAAGGGATTCTCGCGCGTCAGTTATGCCTGGCTGAGGACAGAACATTTTCCTCTATAATGTATATGTCACTTTCCATTAATTCTGCAAGCCCTGTCCTTTTAGAAAGCATAGTAAACAGTGTAGTGTATTGGATTAGATCTCTACCGTGAATAAATTTATTTTCTAGCAAGTGTAAAAAATGAGCAAGGCCAAAAGCCCCCAGAGCAGAAAGTGTCACAGTGATTGCTAATACATTACTGCTCAGAGAAAGGGCTAATAAAACCCCTATTAGGATGTCATACCTGCTTACAACTAAATTCTCCAGAAATTTTATTTGATATGTCTAAGCCAATTATCAAAGCCTTAGTGATAAGAAGCAGCTCGCTGGGCCTGAATGTGTCAGAATAGAATGACTAAATTGTGGGAATTCATGGGCTTCTGCTTTGAATAATTAACTTGGCTCTTTGTAGAATGCATACACTTTGGAAACTAATTTTCTCTTTTCATGAAACATTCTGCCCTTGGGCTGCCTTTGAAAAGTAAACTGTTTAGCTGTGAGGTTACTCTCTTTTCATTACATTGTTTTGGGCTTCCTTCCTTGTCTTGTGGCCACACCCTTCTTCTTGCTGTTTGTCTGGTAGCAGCATCCTAACAGGGCTACAATTGTCCTCAAATGCGTATGTGATATGCAGTGATGACATTTCCTCTAAGTGGAATTTAATTATTTTTTCCATGGTGACATTATTGTGCTTTGCCTTTTCTTGCATTTTGCTAGTACTAAAACACCAACTTTATTTTTAAAGGATTTGAAGGCATTTTTATCCCTTTCAGAGGAACAGAAATGTTGGTTGCATAAATAATTCTGCAGATAAAAGCCAGAACGGATCTTAGTTGATTTGCAGTTTCAGAGTCATGATTTGGAACTGAATGGGTTCGGTTTGTGTTAGTTTGTGCAAACAACCAGACAAGTCAAATGACCCTCTGTGCCCTGTAGGTTTCTCTGCTAAAGTGGTCCAAGCAGTGCCTTTGCTTCGGAGTAGGCACATCAATTTTTCTTGTCTCTTAGCTGAGTGATATCATTCTGTGCATTGGTATGTGGAGAGGACTCTTCTTCCCTCTTTAGCTCCAGGGTAGAGCTCACAGTGGACTCCTAAGTATTGGACATTGGGACCATCCACTTCACCTATCTGACAAAACCAGACTTTGCCTCTTTTGGGACAGTCTGGTCTGGTACTTAGGGAAAGAGCTACTGAAATGGATGAATGGATGAAATGGAGTAGGGAGGGGGAGGAGGCATGTATAGAAACTTTCAGGGCAATGGGTTGTTACACAATCTAGGCTTTGATGTTTCTTTTAGAAAGCACGTTTGTTGGACACATGCTGTTGCTACTGGGTGGCTGTACACTTGGAGAAACCTCCTGAAGATGAATGAAAATGAGAAAGTTATCTAAAGTGATTCAATGCAGTTTGTAGTCTCGTTATATTTATGGGTTATTTATTCCTGTACGAGAGAAAAAAGTTCCTTCCAAGTCAGATTCTAAAAAACATGTGTAAGAATACCAGTTTCTCCCCCGAGGAATGAATTCCTCTGCATTTTGGGCCTCACAGAGGGTTTACAGTAACCCTTATAGGAAGATTGAAACCTTTCCTTACAGTAAATTGCAAAATCAAGTTTTGCATGTGTTAGTTTTCTTTTGCATTCCCTCAGGGAAGCCTGGGAAACTGGCTTAGCTCTCATTGGGGTTTGTGACGAAATAAACATGAGTCTGTGGAGATTTAGTTACTTGTAATCTCTTTCAAAATAGGAGGGTACACAAGCATATACGTGGGGGAAAACATGTCAATTGCTACCACCCCTTCTTCTACATCTGCTTCAAAATGTCCTGTGTAGGGCCTGGGAGATGCCTGATTTAGTCAAGTACTTGACTCTCAAGTGTGAGGCTATGAGATCAAACCCTTGAATCTTCATAAAAATGCCAGGCATTGCCAGTGAGGCAGCTGGTAAAAGCACTTGCTTGTCTGATGAGATGAGTTTGGTCTCAGTTTGAATCCTCTAAACCGTCATGGAATGAAAGAAAAGTTACCAAATCAGTTGTCTTCTGAACTCCACACATAAGCTATGGCATGCAAATGCCCCTTTCTCCATATGTATAAATGAAAGAAAATTTAAAAATGTCAACTTTCATCACACGTGTTGGGAGGCAGTCACAGGATGTTCTCTTGGGCAGCTAATCTAGTTTAATTGATGAGCTCAAGGGCAATAGACACCCTGTCTCAAAGGAGGTGGATGGCATCCTTTGGGATGATGTTGGAGGTTGTCTTCCAGTCTCTACATCAATGTGCACACGTTTGCACCCCCACATGTACCCACATGAACAAACACATGCACATATGTATGTATATAATAAAAACTATGTGAACTTTGAAGGGCATTTGTAGAAATGACTTTCAGCCTACTTTCTTCCCCTTATTAACACCTTTTACTGTGGCCCATGGATTATAAAATATACACCAAAGGAAACAAACAAAAAAGGTCAAGAGAAGAGGCTGCTGGATTCTTAATCAGCAATAACCATGTAAACCTTTAGAGTCATTCTTTGGGAGGGTGAAAATAAGAGCAAATGCTTGAGAATAAAATTATTTCTTCCCATTTAAAAATATGCTTTTGGGAGGGATCTGGTGATGATCCTAAAAAGCAAACAAATAATAAGACTTCATAACTCCAAAAATGATTAAGAATCACTGCTCTGAGAACTTAGGTTCTAAAGAAAGCAACCCACATCTGTACAAGTGTCTCTTATACATATGCTAATCAGCTCTACTGGTAATTTTAGCTTTCAGTTTGCTTTCTTCCTGTCATTATTTTATGTTCTTATTTGCTAGACTCCATATGCACATCCGTGGCAGCGGGTGGTGGTGGTGATGCACAACTGCTTACCATTTAAGTTTGGGAGAATATGGTAAGAATATGCAATAGTCCTTTTCATGAAGATATTTTTCTTCATGAGGCAGAACTTGGTGAGCATTTATGAATAATAAAGGTTTTGGGTGAATAGAAGAAATCAAGGACTACAGTATAGATTTATATCTCCAGTCACATTAAAACATTTAAATACTTCTGACCATTATGACTTACTGATTCTGTTTCATCTCTAATGGATTGTGTGAAAATGAAATACATGAAGTACAGCATTGTGGCAGATTTATGAAAATAATTTATTCTTGCTCTTTTTGCACCTGGAGAGAGAGAGAAATCCTTCTCAACTGTAGCCTCTACTCAGGCTTCTCGGAGCAGGTCTAAAGCAGCTATCAGGGGCCAAGAATGATCTTGAACTACAAATGAGGACAGCCAGCCAGCCAGCCAAATCCTTCTGAGAACAGGATCATTACAATCAGCTGTGGATTTGCAAGGCAGGTGAATCCACCCACATGCAGAGTCCTGGCCTGTGTGCAACACAGATCCAGCAGTTCTGTCTGCCAGACTCATCCTAAGCCTTGCTTCCCCGGGATTCCAGACCCACTCTTCCAGGTTTCACCCCTTTCTTTATTGCCTCCCTTTGGCAATCAGCATCATATGAATTCAACTGATGCGACCTTTCCATCTTCTTCAGTTCTTCCTGTCTTGTTTCATCTCTTTTTATTGTTTTCTATACACCCTCAGCTTCCTGCCTGAATCTTCTAGTCCTAGTTCCCACTGGCCGAAACGCCCAACAGCCAATGGGCAAGGGTGGCTGTTGATGCAGATGATGTCAGTGAGCAGGCTGGAAAGGGGATAGAGTCTCTGGAGATGCGCAGTACAGAGGGAAAAACGAGCCATCTCATAGGCTCAAATTATTAAGACAGTTTTTAACATAAAACTAAGTATAAAAAGGCAAAGCTAGACATCTATGAAATTTTGGAATTGAACATGCAAATTTAGTTATCTAAAGATATATTTGAAGTCTTGAAACTAAAAGAATTCTAGTCAACACTTCTCAGGCAAGGGAAAAATGTCCGGCACACACTATTGTTTCTGGACTTCTTTGTCCACTTTTGCTTTCATGAACAGAATTTAAGGGCAGATATTTTCTTTAGTTAATGTTTCTCAAAAGACCAGAGTGCTTTGGCCATAAATGGTGATTATTATCTTAAGACATTCAGTTATCTCGGCCTTGACTCTACTTTAAAAAGGAAGGTTTTATGCCTTCCCATCTGTACTCAATGACTTTCCTTCCTGAGGGTCAGCGTTAAAGTGTCTGCCTAAAGGAGCTGTCTCTGTGAAAAATCACTTTTGGGCAGTTGCTGTTGCTGGATAAGACCCTCCTAGGGTTTGATAAAGTGGAATTTACTTGGAGGAAGAGAGCATTCTCAGGGATCCTGAGAGACGAGGGTTATCACTTCTGAGTTCCTCCCCTGCCTGAGAAGTGCTGACTAGAATTCTTTTAGTATCAAGACTTCAAATATATCTTTAGATAAATAAATTTGGCATGTTCAATTCCAAAATTTCATAGATGTCCAGCTTTGCCTTTTTATAGTTAATTTTATGTTAAAAACTATCTTAATAATTTGAGCCTATGAGATGGCTCAGTGGTTCAAAGCACTTGCTGAGCAGACCTGAGGACCTGACCCTCACAACCTTACATAAAGTGGAAGGAGAGAACCTGTTCTCTCTAACCTCTACACACAGCACTGGCATACTCATGTCCTCTCCCCCAGCACACACAAACACTAATAAATTAAAAAGAAAAATAAAAACTGTCTTAATGAACATTTCCTTTTTTAAAGTTAGAGCCTAAAAAAAAAAAAAGAGCCTTAATGTCAATTTTCCATGTGGTGGTTTGTATTACCGAGTTCATGAGGTATGTCTTATTTTGTTTACTCTATAGTCTGTAAGCCAAATATTAAGGTACGTGAAAAACGGGAAAGGCTAATGTGTGTTTGTTTTCACCGCCACCACAAACTAAGCTAAGCAAGTCTCATTCTGGGACTCTTTCAGGGTTTATGGTTGTTTAGAATATGAGCTAAACAAATTTAGGAGCTTATTTAGAAGAGCTCCTAAACCCTGGGAAAGAAATTGTTAACAGGAACTTTGGTATATTTTGAGTCAGGTTGTGATAAAAATGAAGAAAAACATTAGGTTTAAGTTCAGGTGGTACCTTGATCTTATCTGATGTTGCAACTAAATACCACAGTGTGAGTAATTCATAATGAAAGTAAACATTTCTTAGAGTCCTGCAGCCTTGACCGTCCAAGGTCGAGGGCCTGTGTCTGGTGAGAACCTCCTCTCTCTTGGAAGTCCCAAAGCAGGGCTGGAAATTACATGGAGAGACAGAGCAAGATCGTTCCTTCTAATTCCTTTCTCCTCTTATAAAGTCACTAATACTGATAAAGCCATGACATTGTAGACTAACCTAAAACTTTTTTAAAAGTCACTAATATGATGTTTGGATCCCACCATCTTAACCTCATCTAATACTAATTACCTACCCAAGACCCTCCCTCAAGTACCATTAATAAGTGACTGAAAATTAAATGTCTAGCACCTAAATTCTTGGGAGCAAACCCAAACTGTTGTGTGCACATAACCAAGTCATCTAAAATACTTCCTAAAACAGATCTTAAAAATGAGAAATTACCACAAACAATATTTTTGGAGTTGGACTTTTGTCATTTTTGGTTTAACATATGTTGTCCTTTTAAAATGGTTTATTCTATTACAATTTCTTCCTATTTTGGAGGCATAGTCCTTTGTAGAACTGTGATTTGGCCATAGCATAAAAAAACTATATAAAATCACTGGTCAAGTACTGTTTTGTAAAACTTGTTTAAAGAAAAAATGTCTTTAAATAACCCTAAGATCATTTGGAATGCAACCCTATTGTAGCATAAAGATTGGAAAGGGAGCTTCCCAATCTTTATCCATGTGATCCATGTACATATGTGATCAAAGATACATATGGAACATATGTATGTTTATATATTGGAAATGTAATTTTGACTCATGGTATGATTACACACTGTAAATGGTTGAATTGTGTTGGCTACTTTAAGATGGCAAATCTGAGTATTGAGATTATGATGGGATCACTTTATTTTATTTTCATAGTGTTTTTAATTGTTCTTTGAGAATCTCATATACTATATTTTGATCATATTCTTTTCCCTCCCACAAATCTCCCATATTCTCCCCCTTCCTTTCCCACCCAACTTTATATTCTATTTCTTAAAAACTAAACAAATGAGCAAAAACCATGAAATCTAACTTGCGTTGGTCGACTGCCCTGGAGTGTGGTTGACATGCCCCATGTCAGTCCATTGAACAGAACTGGCCTTTTTCTTTCCCAGCAGCTATGAGTTGTCAATAGCTCCTTGGTGCAGGTTGGGACTTTGTGCCCACTTCCTGTTTTCCTTGCTGGAAATCTATCTGGCCTGAACTTGTACAGTTCTTGTGAATGGGTCACGTCTCTGTGAGTTCTCTGTACATCTGTCTTTCTATCTTGTTTCCTTAAGGTCATTTGTTGTCTCTGGCTCTTAGAATGTTTCCACCACCTTTTCTGTATAGATTCCGGAGTCTTGAGGGAGAGGTGTGACTTAGTCATACATCCTATTTATTGCACAGCATTCCAAAGTCTCTTAGTCTCTACAAGTTGCTCAGTTGTGGTTTCCTGTGTACACTGCCATCTATTGCAAGAAGAAGCTTCTTGGGATGAAGACTAGGCAATGCACTGATCAATGAACAGAGCAATATGCTTTTACATATCATTTTACTGCTATGTTTATGAGCAGGACTATAGTGGTAGGTTTTCCCTTAAGGCCCATGACCTATTTACCATTTAAGTAATGTGGCAGGAGAATTGTCTAGCATGTTTAAGAGAACATATAGGACTATGCCTCCAAAATAGGAAGAAATTATAACAGAACAAACCATTTTAAAAGGAAAACAAAATGAAAATTAAGGCAGCTCTAATCTTTTAAGAACAGCATCATGAAAAGAGGTGCAGAGCAGTCCAGAGCAGAGAATTTAGCATAGGGAAACCCCACCAAATGCTACCATGTCATTTTGGTCAGTTCCTGGACATCTTGAGAACAAGACTTCACCTTACTGTAGAAAATCAAATTGTGAGCTCTGGGCACTAATTTTAACTACAGACTCATCTTATTCCCCCATTTCTCTTACTTTGTACATTTATGATGTAAATTGCGTGAGGGATACATCTTGACTAGCATCCAGGGCCTCTCAGAACTTCTTGTGTCAGTCATCTGTGAAGCAAACTTAGTAGTATGCCCTTTACTGGGCCGCCTTCAGGGGGGAAAAAAGCAACTAAGTGTACAGTGCAGATTTTGTGCTTTGTAAAACTCAAAACTCGTATAATGACTAAAAACAGAACTTTCTTCCTTTATGTAATGAAATCCAGCCTTAGTTACTTTCTTCCTGGGATCTTGGGAAGAATGGCAAATTCTCAGCTCATTTGGTTTTCTCCTGCGGTCACTTCATAAAGTACTTCTGTATGTTTGTCTTTGCTTTTCTTTTTAAAAATGTGATACTCTCATTATGTAATAAAATTGAATTATGTGAGCTTTGGAAAGAATGGTTTCTCCTTGGAGATGTGTATTTGCCCATATGTCACTGTTCCTTAATTTTCCATATTGTCTGCTTTATGGCAGCTAGATGGTAAGATGGTAGTTGTGGTGACCCGATTCAAGTTTACCACCTAAAGCGAGGTTGGAGACCAAACAAGACTTTAATAAGGAATTAATGGATTCATAGGTATAGTTCTACTACAATGTAAATCAAATGAATGGTCCCAGAAGACTTTTAAAATTACAAAATGAAACAAGAACAAAATCATTCTGAGAGCTGGTGCATACACTAGGCATGAGCACCCTGGTGTGAAAGGGTGCTGGCCACTGCAGCCTCAAGGCTCAGTTGTCGACTCTTAATTTTAATAACCTCTGCAGTACCCAGAAGCTTTGGAGAGCCAGAAGATGTTTGTTTATTTAAAGAAGCTCATTATATAAGGATTCTGCACATATCCCTCAGCAAATCCCAGACAATCTTGCTTAGAGCCGTACAGAATTTACTTTTCCCTTTAAGTGTGCAAACAGACCTACTAGATCAGCTCTCCTTTTTCCTTTAGCTTGGGCATCTATTGCCAGTCCAAATCTACCCATAACTGTCTGCTCCTGTGAGTCCTCTCAGCATTGCATTTTAATAAAGTGGTCCTGCTTAGATAACACACCAGGGTTTGGGAGGGTCAGGCAGGTAAGAACTTTTACTCATGGCCTTCAGCTTATGTCCCCACTTGATGAGAGGCAGGGACTTTAGTTTAGTCACTGGAGCAGGTGACAATGACCAGAAACTTCCAGATACATAGCACCAATCATTGAGAGGAAAGAGGGCCAGGATGATCAATGTTTCTTTGGATGATCCTGTGGTGTGCTGCCCTCATGAGTAAGTGGCATCCACTTAGTCTGGATTCTATATATTAATGAATGACACTGAGACCTTCTTGTTATGACTTTGCATCTATTTATATAATTGCTTATTGTATTTATCTTTCACCTTTGGTACACTTGGGACTTCTGAAAAACAAAACAGACAAAACAAAACAAAAAACAGAGCTTCATCCTTGGAACTTTTGAATTAATTGCCCTGGGACTAGAGGTGTGTCAGGATTGCCAAAGCTCCCTGAGGCATACCAACATTAAAGCTAGATTAAGACTTATTTCTGGGGAGTGTCCACTACATTTGGGAAATAACCTTATCTTCTGCCCATTAATTTATTTCTGTATATAATTCAGAGCTTAGTGCCCAGCTGGTACTCAATAAATTGTTGAATTAATTAGTAAGAGTTTGAAAATGAGGCAGCTTTAAACCTTTAAGGACAGCATCATGAAAAAAGTTAAAGGAACTGGACTTTTTATAAAAGATGAACCCATCAGGTTACTGTGATCATGCTCATATGGCCTCCAGCATGTCCATTTTGATCATGTATGTTATTTGGTAGGGTGGCCCTGACCCTGAGACATCTGGGGATCCTCTCAGGAAATACAAGTCTCCTAGTCACTGGGAGTTTAGAATTGCTGTTCACATTGGATTGATTTAAGAGGGATGGCCTGATGGCTTCATACTTAAAACTCTTAGAGAAACAATTTTTGAAAGTTAACAACTCCCTCTTAAAAAAAAAAAACTTCTAGTCAGATGGAAAAAAATTAAAGCTTAGAGATTGTATATGAAAAACTGCTTGACTTAGTTATGTGAGCATTAGGGTAGATGGAGAAGGCGAAGAGGGAGAGGAAGAGGATATCTTGTGTAAGTAAAGAAAAAAAATGTTCTCTCATTAGTAGATCAACAGATAATTGAAATATGAAAAATGAGCAGGAGAAAAATTCAAGACACGGTTTATGTGATTTACCAAGAAATGGAAATATTTTAAAAAGAAAAGGCTGAGGTTTTATTTTCTGATAATATCACCTGGAAAGGATTGAACTTAGGGGAAATATGGTGTATCTGGAAAGACAGGACTCAAGTGGTGAATCTTAAGCTGTATATGAATTCTGATCGTTCTCCCCCACAGTTTCTAGTTTTGCTGAGTGGCTGTGGACTTCTGTCCTTCCTCCTGGCAGCTCTTGGCCTGTCTTCATGTGGAACTGTGAACTTAACAGCACACTGTCCCTGTCACTGGCTCTGGGAAACAGAGGGCAAGCATGTGGACAGCCTGGGGATAGGAGATCATTTCCAGATGCTTCTTGCTGCTAAGGGTTACCAAGGACACCAGTGAGAAAAGAATTTCAACAGCAAGCCCTGCCTGTGCCTTTTATAGATTGCCACTAAAGGGGTGGGGGGTGGGTCTTCTTCCAGTGAGCTCATCTACCTCCTTCATCCCCCTTGGAAAGGTAGGAGAAAATTTAATCAGGCAGTTGTTCACTGATGTTGATCACACAACAGTCTCATAAGTGAAGTGAACTCTTACATAGCTTCCCTCATTTAGTTACTCAAAAGTGAAACAGTGTCAGAAACAGCTGATCCACATGGTATAAAAACTATGTAATAAATATTCCATGGAGAGAGGTTTTCATTAAAAAAATGTGCCATTTGACTATGTATCTTACTTGATAGAAACTGTTTAGTGGCTCTTTCTAATATTTTGTTGGTGTATGTGTGTGTGTGTGTGTGTGTGTGTGTGTGTGTGTGTGTGTGTAAGAGTGTGGCTACCATATACTGGATGGTTGTGGAGGTCAGAGGACAACTTTTAGGAGTTGGTTCTTGTCTTTCACTGTTTGAAACAGGGTTTCTTATTTCCACCCCTGTGTTGTATACTGGGCCAGATGGCCTGTGTGCCTCTGGGTGATTTTCCTGTCTCTGCCTCCCAGCCCACTGTAGGAGTGGTGAGATTACAGATGCATGTCCTCACATCTGGCTTCTTATGTGAGTTCTGGAGATTGAGCTAGGTTGTCAGGATTGAATAGAAAGCATTCTAACCTTCTGAGCCATTTTCCTGGCCTCTCAGTGGCTCCCTTTCATGGTGAACAAAGTTCTCAAATGCTAGCAGGGATGATATTGAAACAGCCTATATGGTATCAAAATGGGTATGGTACATAACTGGAAAGTAGATTGGTAACCTTCTTCCTGGAATTACTCTTTAGTTGCTGGTGGGAAGGATTCTTTTGGGAGGCCCATTCCAGCTGGGCTTATTTTATTTTTATAACAAGACACTATAACTAGCTCGAGGTAAACTGGGCCAATTAGGTGATGTACAGATTTCTCCATTATTTAACTTCAGTCCATGTCTCTGACTTTTCTGGCTTCTTATGTTAGATGACAGTTTCTAGTTCTGTTGAACTCACTGTAAGTCCCTGAAGCCACTGCTGCTTTCCTGCCTTCTGTTTTTTGCACATCCTATTTCCTCTGCCTGGAAATGTTCCTCATTGAAGCTTTGGAAAAATCTCCCAACCTTCTTTATGACTGCTCAGCGACCTAGCCCCAACTCTAGCACTCCCTTTTTGCACTCTTTGTTCATCATGGATTCCTTGATTATATTACCCATGCCACTGAAATGTTAACCGTCTATCCATATGTCTAGCTCTTCACCAGACTGAACTTCTGCCTTCCTACATTCTTGTCCCAGTACGTGTTAGGTTCTTGATGAATCAATCAAGAGAGTAAGCGTTTTCCTGCAGGGATAGTTTATGCAGTTGAACAAATCCTTCCCCATAACTTCCTCAATATTTTCTTATGCAGGTTGAACAGCTCTGAATATTTTAATCTTTCTCCAGTGGGGTTTTTGCTCTCTTTCTAATCAGCTTTGCTCTGTCTTTTAAAACTTTATTTAATTTCCCTTCATTATTTAAAAAGTAATGGTTGCTTCTGGACACAGAGCACACTTAAGGTATAAGATGATGAATAGAATAATGGAAAGTTTATTAAAGAATGTAACCTATATTCTTTGCAACATATTTAACAAAAATTTTCCTGCAACTGACCTGAATGGACTTTCTCTGAGGACTAGATTTCATGGTACCAGAAAGTGCTATGTAAGCTTCCACAGGAGGGAGGCGTCCAACATTCCTACCTAGCTATGATGCCTATGAACCATATCAAGGACCAGCATAGCACTATAATTGGATGGGTGCGATAGTGGCACACATACCTTCATGAAAACCAACAGCTCTCTAATTGGACATAAGACCCACTCATTGGACACCTAGCTAATCAGTGAAGTGGTATCATAGTTATTGGAGAAGAATGTGCAACCACTAATTTACTAACCCAGCATAATCCCTAACAGTAGTTCTCCTTCTTTCTTTTGTAGCTCTTTCAGTTAGCAAACCTTAAGAAAGCTAAAGTCTGATCCTTGTTGCCATTGTTGTTTATTTGTGACAGCATCTCACAACATAACCCAAGCCACCCTACTGTCTCAGTCTCCTCTGTGCTAGGATTAACAGGCAATGTCACAGCTTGCTTGGAAAGTCTTTATATTTTAAATGAAGGTGGCGATCATTTCCAAATGATACTCTAAATAGATACCTTAAAAAAAAAACTTTTCTGAGGGCTTGAGTGGTAGGGATTTGTAGACTGGAAATGAGCAGCTACAGTCTTCCCCTCATCAGTGAGCAAGCTTGGCTTTAACTGTTTTTACATAGTGGACTCTTCACCTGTGTGTTTGCTTAAACAGAGAATGCTTGGAGGCAAAGTTAGAAAATTCCCTTCCAGCCTGGAAATCAGTGATTTTTGAATGTCAAACACAACAGTAATTTGATTTCTACCATTATTTTGTGAATACTACATTAACAATTTGGAGGAATTGCATTACAAGTTGCTTCATCCAAAGATGTAATAATCAAATAAAATGCCTTCTAATCCTGTTTATTCAGCTTCCCTCTGTTGTTCTTAGTCTGCTTTGAGAGCACTGTCAAATTGAATTTGCCATCCTCCGTGTTTGCCAAAGTTTATTATTTCAATTTACAGTGGCAGAGATGTTATAGCCTGGCCTTTCATGTTCTCTGCTGTGTTAGCTGTGATATTGTGCCAATCTGCACCGCAGAGTAATTATGGCACGACTGGCTTCCTTTGCCTCAGGAAGGCAAGGAACTATCTCTGTGACATGTGGACCGATTGTGTGTTGCAGCCTCTGGGCAACCAAGACTGGGAAATTTATTCTTTTTTACTTATTCACTAATACTTTAAGAACCCTAAACAAAACACTGTTAAAATATTTTCCCAAAGTCACAAGTAGACTAATCTCAAGTACAGTATGGGCTATATTTGTGAAAAGATGCTTTGAGAAGAGGGAGATCGAAGAGTCTCTAAAAGCATCTTAGTTCATTAGCCAGAGAGCATGCAGGGCAGTCTGGGTTCAGGTAATGTCCGAAGCCTGTTCTGAGGCTGGTTCAACGTATCATCTGCTGTATCTCAACAGTGAAGGAGAGTGGGCTCAGCTTGCTGGTCTATGGTCCAACATTGTGCCCCAATGCCCATTTGCGGAGTGTAAGAAAAGCACACAGGGAGAAATGGCCTCTTTATTAAGATGAAATGTGATACTGGCAGTATCTGTTTGTTGTAAGAATTCTAGCAATGCAAAATATTCATAGTAAAATTTCTTGTTTCTGATTTTCTGAGTCCCCTTCTTCATATATAATGCATATGTACATATACATATGCACACACATGAGATATAGATACAATTTTAAATTTAATTGTATTATTTTTATAAGTGTATATAGATTTACCTCATCTTTTAAAGATGGAAATCATATTCTCAGGGGATTTTTAATAGAAACACCGACAACTAGTGAGCAGGAAAGTTTCTGTGACCACCTGTCCTCAGTGGCTTTGGTCTCTCACCATGACCTTGGGAACAGTTCGGTTTTCAAAGGCAGCCTCAGAAGTTAGGAAGCCATGGCTCTTTTCACTCAAGCACAGGCCTCAGTTGTAGAAAAGAAATGAAGCAGAAATCAAGTTGGTCTCTGTCCAGCAACTATACCAATTTCACTTTGGGAAATGAGGCTCCCAGTATGTAACTGGGATCAGCGTCCAGTAGAACTCAGTAGACCCTCCTTCCACAGGCCGTTCCTCCAGCCGGCTAAACGGAGCTGGGATAAGTGAGCCATCAGGGCAGCTGGCCTGGCTGATTTGTTGATACACCCGACTAAGGAAAGTTCTTCAATTCACTTACGATAAGGGAATGGCTTCTCAAAGGCAGAGCGGGGAGAGACCCCGTGCTTCTCAGTAAGTCTGTCCAAATTGTCTGCAGACCACTCGAGGATGAAATTGAATCTAACACTACAGCATGTATTACTAAGAGTCGACTAGCCAGTAAATATTTAAAGGATCTAAGCTAAGCTTCTCCATCACTTTACCTGCATTTTGCTTGGATGACAAGAAGTGGTGGAGTGCACCGTAAAGTAAGATTAGGTGCTTGAAATGCGGCTCTGGAGATTAAATGCGTATTTCCTGAGGCGCCCTTCATTATGGGGAAAGAGTAGAGGACAGACTTCCTGAAGGGTTTTCCACTTGGCTGCATGATTAAGTGTTCAGGGAGCTACATAATTGGTGATATACTTAAAAAATATTCTTGTGTAAATAATTTCCTTATTTAAACTTCACAATGTATAATATTTAAACACTTGTCAAGCAATAGCTCACTGGCAGCAGAAAATTGTAACAGTCTACTAGCAGGATTAAGGATGTTAAGGCTGAAGTTGACTGATCTCTGGTTTTCTTGATGAGAGAATCTTACCACTGAGGAGTAATTTGTGCAAAAGAGCCACAGTTTCCGTAATTTGAACAATTTTGTGGGAAATGCCAAATCTCTGTCTATTTGTTTTATTTTATTTTGAAAATAGAGTATACAGTGTGTTGAAATTCTCAGTCCATGTGTGCACATAAATACATAGTATGATTTTTTTAAAAGTACAAGTTTAAAAATAGAAATATATGTCTTGACTGTACTCTATGAAATCTGTCATGGATTTAAGCATATTGCCCAGGTATCAAACAATATCAATGCCGTTTTTGTAAACAATAACAGACGAAAGCACAATCCGTCCATCATTTGTGCAGACTAGAGTGTTGAAGGAATTTACTAGATCAGTATTTGCCATGACATTTGTCATGGGATATAAATCCCAGCCTAATTTATAAGAGTTTAAGGCCTTTCACCCAAATATAAAAAGTGACCCATTAAATTTAACGAGCGTTCTTTATCGGTACTCATCTTGTAAATATGCCGTGTGATTAAATGCAATGAAAGGGAGATATGGGCAGTATTTAAATTACAGTTGAGAGTGTGTCATAAGAGATAAGGACTCTGGAGTTTGCAGAGAACTCCAAGACCAACATCAGCTAGACAATAATTTTTTTTAATGTTTATTTATTACTTCAGGTTACATCTCTACCAAAGTACCCTCTTTCCAGCTCTCCCAGTCCCGTTTTCCCACCCTCTACCCCTATGCCTTCCATTCCACTCCTCTGGAGTGGAGTGTCCCTACATAACAGTCCCCAACCCCAGTTCAGCAGTCATATGAGGGCCAAGTGCCTCCTCATACACTGGGGGCCTACAAGGCAGCACCACTAGGGCAAAGTATCTCATTGACAGGTAACAAAGTCTATGTTCCTGTTCCCTTTGGTGCATTGGTTGTAGTGTAGTTATTCTGTACTATATGGCTAAAATCTGATTATAAGTGAATAGATGCCATGTGCATCCTTCTGAGTCTGGGTTAGCTCACTCAGTATGAGCTTCTCTAGTTCCAACCATTTGGCTGAAAAATGCATGATTTCATTGTTTCTGATGGCTGAGTAGTATTCCATTGTGTAGATGTACCACAGTTTTTTAATCCATTCGTCAGTTGAGGGACATCTGGGTTGTTTGCAGTTTCTAGCTATTACAAATAAGGCTTCTATGAACATAGATGAAGAAAATTCCTTGTTTTTTGGTAAGAATCATTTGGATGTATACCCAGAAGTGGTATGGGTGGGTCTTGAGGTAGAGCTATTCCAAGTTTTCTAGGATATCACCAGACTGATTTTCATAATGGTTGTAAAGCTTGCACTCCCACCAGCAACGGAGGTGTCTTCCCCGTTCTCCACAACCGCGCCAGAATGTGCTGTCATTTGAGTTTTTGATCTTAGCTATTCTGACAGGTGTGAGATGGAATCTCAGAGTCATCTTGAGTTGCATTTCTCTGATGATTAAGGATGCTGAGCATTTCTTCAAGTGTCTCTCAGCCATTAGGGACTCCTCCTTTGTGA
This sequence comes from Lophiomys imhausi, assembly GCA_907164525.1. Taxonomy (NCBI): domain Eukaryota; kingdom Metazoa; phylum Chordata; class Mammalia; order Rodentia; family Muridae; genus Lophiomys; species Lophiomys imhausi. Next base: position 4,286,147 of record CAJQZJ010032273.1, on the reverse strand, counting down.
ATTCTCTCATCTACAACAAATGGTGCTGGTCTAACTGGATGTCGACATGTAAAAGAATGAAATTAGATCCATACTTATCACCTTGCACAAAACTTAAGTGCAAGTGGATCAAAGACCTTAACATAAGGCCTGACACACTAAATCTATTAGAAGAGAAAGTAGGGAAAACCCTCGAACTCATCGGCACAAGTTACCACTTCCTGAACAGAACACCAACAGCTCAGGCTCTAAGACCAACAATCAATAAATGAGACCTCATGAATCTGGAACGCTTCTGTAAGGCAAAAGACACTGTTATTCGAACAAAACATCAGCCTACAGATTGGGAAAAGATCTTCACCAACACCACATCTGACAGAGGGCTAGCATCCAAAATTTACAAAGAACTCAAGAAATTAAATGCCAAGGAACCAAATAATCCAATCAAAAAAATGGGGAACAGAGCTAAACAAGGGACAATAATAAAAACATAAAAAATAACACTTAGAGCAGTATATTACTGTCACAGTGGCTGTGATTAGGGCTCTGTGGAGGGCTACTTCTCTGTCCTGGGAAGAGACCTTCCATTTCAAGCTATCCAGAACACAAAAGAGGCAATCTAGTTTGGTAAGTCATTTGCCTAAGGAATAACCCCTCAGGATGGTAGATCCACCTTAAGCCATACTCACGAGATAGGAGGAATAATTATCCCTTTCAGAAGACAATATACTTTTCATTCCCAGAATTCCCACTCCTAGTGCAATCACCTACATGACTGTTACCTTTGTGCTTTACAAGTTTCTCAGCTTTATGATACTCAGAAAAGCACCCTTTCTTTTGTTCTTCCTAATCTAAGCATGCTTTTCTTATACTTTGGGTCTTACTGTCTCTAAACTTCCATTTTACACTGTGAGTGCTTGTTTGTCATATGTATAACTTCTACATAATATAAATAATATGGCCTTCTCTCTTTCTCTTTTTCATCTTATTCTTTAAGACAGCTGCTAACATTTACAACTTGCTGTACTGGAGTTTTTCTTTTAAACTCTAATATTGTTCTTGGGATTTCTTCTGAATGCATTCTTAAATTCTTTTAATAATGAGACAAAAAATTCCCCAAAGGGGACCCCAATTTCCCCAGTATCATGTGGTAATTCTGGTAGGACTCATAAATTTGACATTATTATGGTGGATAAACACTTCATAAATGAAGATTAGTAATATGCATAGAAATATTTGTGTAGAATGGAAAAGACTTTGAAGTTAGAGTAGAGTATTACAAAACAATTAAATAACTTATAATTTCATTTGAGGAAGAAGAGAAAATGTTACATATTGAAAATTTGATTAAACCCATGCTTGAGGCCCTGTTTCTCACCTTAACATTAGATAGACTTTGTTGGTTTAAAACAATCTTTAAATAGATCTACCATATAATTCAATTCTCACATTTCCAGGTAGATAACTAAAGGAGACAAAAATCTTCATACTGGAGAGATACATATTTACACATATCTCTGCAATGTGTAAACACACAATAAAGCATTATTCAATAAAAAGAAGAATGAAATCCTGTCTTTTTTGCCTAAATGGATGAAACCATGGAAAACACCATGTTAAGGGAAATAAGCCATACACAGAAAGACACATACAGAACACTTTCTTTCACATATAGTTGCTAGAAAATTTGACCTAAATGTAGAATAGTGATAAAATAGAGGCTGGGAAGGGTGTTTGACAGGAAGGAGGATTGGTGAAAGGAGATTGAATTTAATCAGTGAATAATGTATATATGTGTGGAAATATCAACTAAATCATACTAATCTGTAGAATCAATACATATTAATAAAATTTAAAAATTTTTGAAAGCAAAAAAATAGATCACATTGCTAGAATGATGAATAAACTAGGACAGACCACTGATTTATTGAGTGAAAAAGACACTTGGTTAGACATTGTTGGATTGGGGCTTTGAAGATGAATAATCATGGCATTTACTTGGTTCTGGTACCCAGCTATATGAACAACATTAACCAACCTCCCCCAAATATTCTTCATTACTTTTCCATTTTTTTTTGTTTCAGCATTTAGCATCCTCTCCTGTTCCTTGATATCTTTCTTAGTGGAGTTGAGTCAAGTGTAATTTATTTTATAGCACTCAATAAACATGTGTCAAATTTGAGGAATTCCAACTTTCTGTTCTGTCTTGCAGCTTCGGGGATTAACTCTAGGACCTGGTACATATTAAGTAAATGCTCTATCACTTATAACTGCATCCCTATGCCTTCAAATTATGTTCTCACATATAATGACACTTTTGAAAACAATAAAAGTGTTTATGAGACATATTAATTGTGCTAGTGATGTTACAAAGCAAAGCAAAGCAAAGTGATCTAGCAGATGGCTCCAGGTGCTATACCTGAAAGTCAAATATAGTATAAAAATGCAATAGCAATCTCTTTAATTTAAAATAGCTAACTTATCTTATTTAGAATAATTCAATGTGAATTAAGTAACATAAAAATGCCAAGCAAGGTACAAATGCTGAGGAATGTGTATTAACTGACAAAGTATAGTCTTTGCATGGTTTCCTATGTATTTAAACTGTTGAAAGCATTTCCATGGCTGACATTTTGAGACCGATCTGCAGTCCCCCTTTTCTTTTCCTTCTTTCCTTCCTTCCTGTCTGTCTTCCTTCATTTTTTTTTGGTAAGAAACAAACCCACAGTGGGTGTTATAACCCCTTGGTAGAAGAGAAAAAACTAAACACCATATTGCTTAGACTCAGTCTTGAAATCCTTTTACTCTCTTCTAGAAATCTGAAGTCATCTTGGGTGTCATAATTAGCCAGAATGAGAGATTTAATTAACAATCTAACAAGATAAACAAATCTCTTGCTTATCCACTAAGTGTGTGTGCATGTGCGTGTTCATGTGTGTGCGCGCATGTGTGTTTGTGTGTCTGTGTGTGTGTGTGTGTGTGTGTGTGTGTGTGTGTGTAAGATTATAGCTAGGTAGAATTTTACAATTGACATGGCTCATTTACATGCATCATCTGATTTAGTCCTCCAGACAAGCTTTACCATACACGAAACAGCCTGATTAAATGATTTAACAAAGATTATCTGGCTTGTGAGTGACAGAGTAGAAACCAGAATGTGATTTTAATTTCATCTAGCTAAAAAAAAAAAAAAAAAAAGAAAAAAGAAAAAAAAAAAGCTCAATGAGCCTATTATGGATAGGCTATATTAGATCTTGGAGACAGATTGTGAACAAAGAGGGAACAGACAGCAAACAAAAATATGTTTATAACAGTTGTGATAAGTGTAATACAAGAACAGTAAAGATTGCAATGAGAATTTACAGGCAAACTGTAACCTTGCCTGTGTGAGGGTTGGATAGAAAAGCTGGCCCAAAGATGGGACTTTTATCTTCCCAGATCATGTCCTGGGTCCTTCTTTATGAGGTCAGTCGTACTGGACTTTATACTCTGGTCAGACAACCGTAACACTATATGAGAAAATGAGAACTATAGTAAGAGGAATAGTATGCTTTCAATCAGGCTAAATATATTTGAAGTCTTACTCCTTTTAAAGCTTTAAAGTATCAATTCTTAAAAATTTATGGCCTGTTTAGAAGATGGAAAGATCTCCCATGCTCATGGATAGGTAGGATCAACATAATAAAAATGGCCATCCTACCAAAAGCAATATATAGATTCAATGCAATTCCTATCAAAATACCAACACAATTCTTTATAGACCTGGAAAAAGCTATTCTCAACTTCATATGGAACAACAAAAAGCCCAGAATAGCTAAATCCATCCTGTAGAATAAAAAAACATCTGGAGGTATCACCATCCCAGATTTCAAGCTGTACTACAGAGCAATAGTAGTAAAAACAGCATGGTACTGGTATAGAAACAGACCAGTAGATCAATGGAATCGAACTGAAGACCCAGAAATGGACCCACACACCTATAGCCACCTAATTTTTGACAAAGAATCCAAAACGACACAATGGAAAAAGGACAGCATCTTCAACAAATGGTGCTGGTCCAACTGGATGTCCACTTGTAAAAGAATGAAATTAGACCCATACTTATCACCTTGTACAAAACTTAAGTCCAAGTGGATCAAAGACCTTAAAATAAGGCCGGTCACACTAAATCTACTAGAAGAAAAAGTGGGAAAAACCCTCGAACTCATTGGCACAGGTGACAACTTCCTGAACAGAACACCAACAGCTCAGGACCTGAGATCAACAATCAATAAATGGGACCTCATAAAACTGAAAAGCTTCTGTAAGGCAAAAGACACTGTCATTTGAACAAAATGGCAGCCTACAGACTGGGAGAAAATCTTCACCAACCCTACATCTGACAGAGGGCTAATATCCAAAATCTACAAAGAACTCAAGAAATTAAATGCCAAGAAACCAAATAATCCAATCAAAAAATGGGAGATGGTACTAAATAGAGAATTCACAAAGGAGGAATCCCTAATGGCTGAGAGACACTTGAAGAAATGCTCAACATCCTTAATCATCTAGAGAAATGCAACTCAAGACGACTCTGAGATTCCATTTCACACCTGTCAGAATGGCTAAGATCAAAAGTTCAAATGACAGCACATTCTGGCAAGGGTGTGGAGAAAGGGGAACCCTCCTCCATTGATGGAGGGAGTGCAGGCTTGTGCAACCACTGTGGAGGTCAGTATGGTGATATCTTAGAAAACTTGGAATAGCTTTGCCTCAGGACCCAGCCATACCACTTCTAGGTATACACCCAAATGACTCCTCTTGGAATCATAAGGAAGTTTCCTCATCTATGTTCATAGCAGCCTTATTTGTAATAGCTAGAAACTGGAAACAACCTTGATGTCCCTCAACCGAAGAATGGATTAAAAATCTGTGGTACATCTACACAATGGAATATTACTCAGCTATCAGAACAATGAAATTATGCAATTTGTAGCCAAATGGATGGAACTTGAGAAGCTCATCCTGAGTGAGTTAACCCAGACTCAGAAGGATGCACATGGCATCTATTCACTTATAGTAGGATTTTAGCTATATAGTATAGGATATCTATACTACAACCAACACACCAAAGGGAACAGGAACGTAGACTTTTTGTTTGTTTGTTTGTTTTTTAGTTTTCTCTCCCTAGCAATGAGACACTTTTCACTGGTGGTATTGCCTTGTAGGCCCCCAGTGTATGAGGAAGCTCTTGGCCCTCATATGACTTCTGAACTGGGCTGAGGGACTGTTATGTAGGGACACTCCACTCCAAAGGAGTGGGATGCAAGAGTTAAGGGGTAGAGGGTGGGAGGGCGGGGCCGGGAAGGGGAGAAAGAGGACAATATGATGGAGATGTAACCTGAAGCAACAAATAAATTTATTTATAAAAAGAAATTTATGGCCTCCTTTTCATTAATTGTTGGTACAAACATATTTGTATACACACACACATACACATTTTATTAAATATATAAATATAACCTGATTATGTCATCTGTATGTATATGATCCCAGGGATATCCACTTGGTATTGGTAAGCAATCAGAGGTTTTTTTTCCTTGGGGATGATAATGATCTCTCACACTCCCAGAATTCCTTGGTTGATCATAGTTCTTTGTCTAGGGTTGAGACTCCATGAGCTGTCCCTCTTCATATTAGCATGTCCATTGGTGTCATTATTGTTCAGGTTTTGTGTAGGTAGCCATGTTGAAAAGACTTCATGGTTGTAACCTCTCTGATATTTCTAGGAGACAATCTCACAGCAAGCTTCCTCTTCCACTGGGTTTTATAATCTTTCTGCTCCCTGTTCTGCAATGATCCTTGAGCCTTAGATGCAGGATTTGTGTTGTAGATGTATCCAGTTAGGACTGGGTAGTATGCAATCTCCTGTTGTATACTGATTTTTTTGATCAGTTCTGGTTTTATGTAATAGTCTCTGTCTGTTGCAAAGAGAAATCTCCCTTATGAGGGTTAAGGACAAATTATCTGTGGATATAAGGGTAAATATTTAGAATGTGGTTAGGAATTTTACTGGTTTAGTAAGGTAGCAATTGGGGGTACCCTTCTAATAAATATCCATGACTTTATGAGCCCTGGGAATTTTGCTAGGTTTCCAGTACCTGGCATCCTTTCCCTCTAGTTGAGCAGGCCTTAAGTCCAATGAGACAGCTGTTAGTTAACACCGAGGTGTGCATGCCACTATTTTACCCTTAGGATTACTGAGCTATGGTTGTTATTGTGGTTGGTAGGCATAATAGCTGTGTAAGACTACTGCTGCTTCCCTTCTGTGGAAGCTTACATGGTACTTTCTGCTATCATGAAAGGTAGTTCTCAGAGAGGAGGCTTAGAGATCAGATGCAGCTTACGTCTTCTGGGCCATGTGTCTGAAGTGCATGGTATCTTCAGCAGTAGGGATTTATCTTTTTACTTCTGGGTAGCAATCAAGGGCAACAGCAATTGCTTATAACATTTTGGGGATCTTTTGTAGAACCCTGATCAACAACTCAAAATGGGATTTGTCATGCCTGATGTTGGGATTTTTATTTAATGTATGGCTCTTGGGAAGACTATTGTCAGCCTAGATGGAAAATGTTTATTCAAACTGTGTATGAGTCCTTATGACTTTTTCAAGACATACTTATTATTATTTTACCCTTTACCCTCCTTCTGTATTTATTTCCCCTCCCTAATTAATGTTTCCTTGTTTGTCTATTTCCTCTTCAATTCATTTGTACCCTCTTATTCTCTCTTCTACTAATCCCTCTATCCCATTGTCCCTGTTTGCTTTCCTGGTTTCTGCAGTTACTCCAGGTTATAGATTCATATCTGAAGATTTGGAGAGAGGAACCATAGAAGAGAGGGAACATGCAACATTTGTCTTTCTCTTTTCTAGTTCTACATATACCTTTAAAAAATACAGCAATTGGTGTAATTTGCTTTCTGTTACTGTGATAAACACCATTACCGAAAGCAACTTCTTTTTCTCCCATGTCGGGGGGGGAAAAGACTTGAGAAAAAATGGGATATAGACATAATATAGGAATGATAAAGAAAAAGGGACAGATTATTGAATATGCTCTTATATCTTTGTATATTGATACAAAATTAAGATTATATTTGGCTACATTGGTATTGATCTTTGTATATTGATATAAAATTAAGGTTAACTCTTTTTAAGGTATGGTACCTAGGTAACGCTTAAAAATGAAATGTGAAATTTTGGCCTTTTGTTAGCAACTATCATAAACTGTTTAGGATAATTAAGAAATGCAAACTAATAGTCATTCAAGCATGCCATTTTGTTAGGTACTAGGCTAGTCTATCACAGATGTTTCCTAAGTTAATCAGAAATTAAGTTGCTAAGAGACAAGCAACATTTGCTTATCCAAATATATGGGGATAGATAGGTGGTCTTCAAAAACTTCAAGAGATCTGTAGAATATGGCATTCAAAGATGTTTTCTTTCTTTCTTTTTTTTTGGTTTTTCGAGACAGGGTTTCTCTGAATATCTCAGGCTGTCCTGGACTCGCTTTGTAGACCAGGCTGGCCTCGAACTCACAAAGATCCGCCTGCCTCTGCCTCCCAAGTGCTGGGATTAAAGGCGTGCTCCACCACCGCCCGGCTCAAAGATGTTTTCTTAACTGAAGATTTTTTTGATATCGAGACATGTCAGCTCCTGACAGCACCCCCTATTCTACTCCAAGTAGATGATGAGCATCGAAGAATCTCCAATTGGAGATGGTGGCATTAGTGGCAAGCTTGTCACTGGGCAAGAAAAATCCCTTGCTTCAACTGTAGACAGACTGCTGTCTGAAAATGAGAAAATGTGGAGGCAGATAAGAGGACAGCCTAGCTCTGCCAAGACAGAGTAGGCAAGTCCTTCATAATTCCTGCTTTACAATTAATGTCTGTCAGGGTAACAGGGCCAAAAGGCTAAAGACAGATGCTTTAATGTATGGAGAGAAGTTGGGAACTGTACAGGCTGGTAGTTGTCTGTCATTTCTTTGTTTTGCAAGTTGCTGGCCCTGCACTTCCTGTGTAGTCAGATATATTTATCCTTGTCAAGTCTCTCATGTGGTTGAAGACTAGATAGTTATAGTCTCCTAGTTAAATTTTGAGTTGTTTAGGTATTAACAGGATGTTCTGGATCTAAGAAGATGTTTTTAAGATGGCGATGCAAGTTAGGATGGAAGTTCAGTTGGATATAGAACTTTAAACACATGGAGATGGATGTATAGTAGAATGTTAAAGTCAGTTGCTATATACATATGGACTGGAGATTGGGAATGTATGTTATGCCTTATAATTTTCATAATTGTGGCCTAATTATTCTTGTTGTTTTGTATCGTATTTGTTGATATAAGAGAAAGAGACATTTGTTAGACTAAAGGGGGAGCTGTTGGGAAAGAAAAGATGTACCTTGAACAAAAAAAAAAAAAAAAAAAAAGGAAGCAGATGCAGGGTTGTAAGGGGGAAGAGGGTGAGAGGGTGGGGCATGAGGGAGGGGTAGGGAGGGGATTGTGATTGAGATGTAACTTGAGTAAATGAAAAAATAAAATAAAAAATACAGCAATTGGTCTAGTTAGCTTTCTGTTACTGTTATAAACACCAATACCAAAAGCAACTTGAGGAAGAAAGTATTTATTTGACTTATAGTTATAAGTCTTACTCCATCACCAAGAAATGTCAGGGCTGGATCTCAAGCACAAAAAGAGTCAGGAGCCATGGAGGAAAGGTGCTTACTGCCTTGCTTTGTCTGGTCTTGCTCATCTCATTTTCTGCCTCGGGACTGTATTACCCACAGTGGCCTGTATACTCCAACATCAACTTAGCAATGAAGAAAATGTCCCATGAATTGGACTCACAGGCCAATATGATGGAGGAAAAAAAAAAAACCCAAAACTCTGGTTGAGATACCCTCTTTGCAGGTTCCTGTAGGTAGTGTTAAGCTGACAAACAAAACTAATTAGTCCAGTCATGATAATGGTAAATAAGATATTTGGTGGTAGTTTGCTGTAGAAAAAAATAATTAAATTATTTAACCTGTATTTATATTATTGTTAATTGATTTGAGGCTGTTAATCTTTAAGCAGACATTATAAATGAGCACACAGAGGCCTCATAGATTTTCACAAGCCTTGGCCTGAATTGAGCCATCCTAGCCCATCTAAGCTAGCTCTTAATGCTACTACCCAACTATGACTCCATATATACATACGTCCCCTTGGACTGCCATTCTCCAGTATATGCCAATGTTCCTGGCCATGTGGAATGAGGTTCCTTTTTCTAACCCATGGTGTGTGGCTCCTTCTACCTGCTGCTCTTGGCTGGAATGCATTAATCCTCTGTCTAAAGAGCAGGCTTCTTGTTCTAATCCCAGGAAGTCCCACCTTTCTCTGTCTTTGCCCAATCTCAGGCCTCGGCACTTTATTTAACCAATCAGAGTCAATGTAAGTAACAGACAGCAAGCAGGACCAATTAATTAACATTTAGAATGCTTAACACTACACCATCAATTCCCTCCTTTTGTCCAAAAAAAAAAATAGCTAAATTTTTTAACTCATGAAGAAAACCATATATAAAAGTTATGTACATAATGTTTAGCCTATTTGTATCAGGCAATCTTGAAGAAGAAAAAAATCATCTATCTGTTTTGACGGGTCTAAAGTTCTGAACATAAATAATTTCTTTCATATCCTATATTATAAACCTACAGATTTTACTTAGACTTGAAAATATCCTTTTAAATCCTAAACAACTTAAATTCAATTGAAATTTTATAACTATTATGCCTTCAACCCCATCAAAGACATAAGAAGAGATAAAGTTATTATTTGAGTGAGTAGGAAGCACAGAAGAACAGTTTCCAAAAAGAAAAAATGACAGTTTTCTGCCTAGACAGTCCCAAATATCTCTCCATACCATTGGAGCATCATATTCAGCCTTCTGGCCAAACATTTTTCACAGACTAAATTGTGCAGCAGGAAATAAGGATTTTCCCATTCTGTCTCTGCAGAATCAGGACATCGACTTACCTGCATTTAAGCTATGGTCTGTCTTTGGACTGTATATAGTCTGTTGAGAGAGCAGGGACATTTTTGCCCAATAGGAATTATCTCCTGATGGGAGATTTCTTTTTGATGCTCATTGTCTTCTTCCAAGTCAAATGGGAGCTGTCAGGAGCTGATTGTCTTAAGTCAAACAATTCTTAAAATAATAAAAACATCTTTAAATGCCATTTTCTGTTTGCCTCTGAGGGTTTTGAAGACATCTATTTTATTTATAAATATATCTATCATCTATCTATCTATCTTTGAACAAGCAAACTGTATATTTTAACCATTTACTATCTGTTTAACCTATTAAGTCTATTTTGTGATAAATTAAGACTAGTATTTTACATGACCAGAAGCTTGATTGGCCAGCAATTAACCTGTATTACCCAGACTCCTAAATAGATTGCAATAGCAACCCATAAAAGGATTGGAATATAATTTTAAATGAGTTGTATAGGCACAATATGTTATACAAGAGTTGAAATATAAATAGTATGTGTCTAAATATAAAATTCTATACTAATGAATCAAACTTAATATCTTTATATCAATATACAAAATTCTGTACCAATGTATCAAAAGATAACCTTATTTGAGAATAAGAGTAGGTTTGAGTTTCCTAACAGATTCAATAATCTATCCTTATATCTTTTCATTTCTATATTATATACATATATTCCCCTCTTTTTCCTTTCAAGTCTTTTCTCCCTATATAAGAGAGAAAGAAGGATAGAGAAAGGAAAAAGAGATCTCCAAGTCTAACTTTCTTTCTTTTTTCTTTTTTGGTTTTCCGAGACAGGGTTTCTCTGTGTAACAGCCCTGGCTATCCTGGAACTCACTCTGTAGACCAGGCTGGCCTTGCTTAACAAGACCGTATAACAATTTGTAACAATTCCCCCTAAACAACATTTATTACACATCAAATGACCAAAGAATCATCCACCCCACTTTTTGGGAATGGGATGTTGCTCTCTTAAAACTTCTTCCTGCTAAATTGGGATGCAGAAAACCTGTTTTGGGGCCCAAAAATGGAAAAATGGTTAAGCAAGTTAATTGTAACATTTGTTGTCCAGTCTCTATGTGCTCAGCAATTTGAATGTCCTGAGTAATTTGTAGTTCGAAGCTGGACTTTGGGTACGAAAATTCAGGGCTTTATTGAAGTCATGTCTGGAACAGTCTTTAAGGCTGGGCCATCTCAGCAAGCTGTTTGAAGTTGTTCTGGATGCAGATTTTTTTTTTTTTTTTTTTGAGGAAAAAGCTATTGAGGCAGTCTATGAGGCTGGATCATTTGGGTTACTTATCTTCTTTGGACTCTGGTCCCATTGTTCTGAAGATATATAATTTCTCACAAGTAACATATAGTTCTGCAATTACCAAAATGCCTTTGATGTGCAGGATGCACAAATCTACTAAGGAAAATCTTCTGTTCTTTGTTTGAACAGCAGAAAGACATTTGTAAGTTTCCATTCATGCCATAAAAAGGATGGCATGTAATAGTATTTTATATATATGCTATATATAATCTATTTTAAATTGAAAATACAGCATATGACTATATGGAGTTTAAGTATTCTCCTCTATAGTTGACATACATTTATTGATTGATTAAAACAGGTTTATTCTGTATTGTTCTGCCTTTTTGTAGATTAGGTTGGCCTCAAACTCAGAGGGAACCAATCTGTCTCTGTCTTTATCTCCCATATTTTGGGAACAAAGGTATGCATTTATATATTTTTTCTTTCTTTCCTTTTCTCCTTTCTTTGGAGATTTAATTTCTATGTGGATATATCTATCCTTATTGAGAGAGGGTTTTTCTTTGTCGCTTGGGCTGTCTTGATTTGCTCTATAGAGCTCTGTAGATTAGATTGGCCTTGAATACACAAGGAACCTGTTTTGTCCTTGTCTCCCAAGTTTTGAGATCAAGGTATGAATTTAAATAATTGAATTGCCCTTATTAAATAATAACACTAATTAAACCATTTTTGTATTAGTTTGAGTTCCATTTCTCCCATGGAAGCCCCATTCTTAAAGAGATTGGTGTAAAATAGCATGATATGCCATTTTATGTTAGCTTTTCTTAACTGCTGACTGTGGGAGGCATGCAGTTTGCAAGTTCTTCCCCAGCCTAACTCTCGGCCCTTACATTGAGTAATAGAATATATCTCATTCTCTCTCTCTCTTTTTTTTTTCGGAGACAGGATTTCTCTGTGTATCCTTGTCCTGGACTCACTTTGTAGACCAGGCTGACCTTGAACTCACAGAGATTAGCCTGCTTCTGCCTCCAAAGTTCTGGGATTAAAGGTGTGCACCTTCACACCCAGAGATTAGCATATCTCCTTCAGGGCAAAATGTCTCTTGAAACCAGTTCTCCAGTGGGAGCCCCACAACTAAGAAGAATGGCTTGTGACATTTTTCTCTTTATGTAAATTTAAGATCGTGTACATTTATCCATTAGATCAGTAAGGACATTATTAAACTTAACATCAAGAAAAAAATGTGTCATTTTCAAATTCTAGACTGTCTTTAGTAAGCAGCTTTATCTCCTCAGCAGAGTTCCCGCCCTGCCTTTATTGTTTAAACCAGGGTGGTCTAGAATCCAGAGATCTGCCTGTTACTTCCTCTAGTGTGATGGGATTAAGGGATTAAAGGCATGTGCCAGTACCACCCTGCTCAAATATTTCACTTAAATCCAAGATTTTAGTAACTCTGTAACCTTGAGAGCAACTTTGAACTGTAGTGACAATTCAAAATCTGCCCAAAATCTTCAAAAATCTCTTATGTTTTAGCAATGCCAAATCAGAAAAATATCCTTTCTACCTCCCGACATAGGAAAATCAAAGACATCTAAACAAAAATAAAGCAAAGAAACAACATTCCAAAAGCCTTGGCATGTCTAACCATGTTGCACTTAAAGTTTTGTTCATTATTCCTTAGAGTTTAGTTTTGGCTGCATTTCATTGGCGGGCCTATACCAGAAACTCCTGACAGGCACCTAGTACCCAGGGACCTCTTAGCTACAGCTGCCATCAATTTTGCATTATCTATGGGGGGGGGGAAGGGCCTCCCTCCTTCCTTCATTATCATTGTTGGCAACTTAGCATTCCATATGTAAATTCTTTCTTTCTTCAAGCCTTTCCTAGTCAGATCTTTCTCAAAAAAGATTCACAGAACCACAATTGTCAGGGTAAAAATCATTTGCACACTAAGAGAAACAAACTCAATTGGAATCCAAAAGTATTGAGGCATTATGAATTCTTCCATTTTTAATCTAGGCGATTAATTCTACTCTCTAATTCTGTTTAGAAGGCTGCCAGCTTTTTAGTACGTAAGGAGAGCTAAGCTTTTCACCTTTGCTGCAAGGCAACAGCTTTTGTTAAGTTAGCGACACTTTTGAAATTCATTTGGGTTCAGTTCCCCACACTTTGGCTAGTAAACTGGCTTTCACCAGGGCCTTCTCAGGCTGTAAGCATGGATTCTAATTGTCCCACATTGGGTGCCATATGTAGAAAAAAATAAATAAATTATGTTGTGTGCCATTTGTAGAAATAATTAATTAAATTGTTTACCAGTATTTATATTATATTTAATTGGTTCAGTAGTTGTTAATCTTTAAGCAGCCATTACAAATGAGCACACAGAGGCCACATGGATTTTCACAAGCCTTGGCCTGAATTGAGCAATCCTAGCCCATCTAAGCTAGCTCTTAATTCTACTACCCAAATATGACCCCATATATACATACGCCCCCTTGGACTGCCATTCTCCACCATATGTTGATGTTCCTGGCCATGTGAAATGAGTTTCTTTTTTCTAACCCATGGCGTGCATCCTCCTTCCTGCTGCTCCTGGCCTGAATGCATTAATCCTCTGTCTAAAGAGCAGGCTCCCTGTTCTAATCCCAGGAATTCCAACCTTTCTCTGTCTTTGCCCAGTCTCAGGCCTCAGCATTTTATTTAACCAATCAGAGACAATGTAAGTAACAGACAGCAAGCAGGACCAATTAATTAACATTTAGAATGCTTAACACCACACCATCAGTTTGCAGCCAGAAAAATTCTGTATCTGTCTCTTCATTATCATTAAAGAAAATTTTAAAGATTTATTAAAATGATTTTTAAAATTTAAAAAAGTGTGTGTGTGTGTGTGTGTGTGTGTGTGTGTGTGTGTGTGTGTGTGCACAGAAGTGGGTGCCAGGTATTGGGTCCCCTGGAGCTGCAGCCATCTGGGTTGGTTATTGGGAAGTACAGTTGGGTCCTGTGGAAGAGGAGCAAGTGCCCTTACCTGCTGTGCCATTTCTCTATCATCCCTCTCATATGAAAGTTTTATTTATTTATTTTAATTGTTATTTATATCCCTCTCTTTGTATGTTTAAGAAAATTTTAATTAACAGCTTCCCAAAGTTTAGGAAACAGTGAACTCTCTACCCTAGCACAATTCTCACCTCCAACCCTTGCTTTTGATTGTATGAATGGGAAAGATCTTTTACTAATATACATCAAAGACATAAGGTAGTGCTTTTGCATTTATGTGGGAGATAGGGTTAAAAATAACATGAAAAGCTCCTTGTGCATCAAGCTGTCTTGGGAAATGAGAGTAAACAGAATTTCAGTGTGGGATTCTGTACACTGTCTAGGAAGTTTCCTTGCAAGTGATTGAGTCAGTCTTTCTATAGATGAGGATGAGAACACAGGGCAGGATGCAGTTGAAAGCTGCTCTAAAAAAGAAGACAGCAGAGACAGGCTGGGGTGAGAATGGAGAACCTTTTTGATCTCTGTTGCTCCTTCTGTGGAGAATTTCTTTCCATCTCTCCTCTTGGCCTTGCCTATCTGTATCAACAGATTCTGTTTATGTCTTAGCTGTGTTGAAGGCAACCAGACTGGCAGAATGGCCTTCCTCGTTGGAATGTGTCACAGTGTAGAGGGTAAAAGTGATCGATCTATGGCCCTTCCTGGCCCCCACCTTTCCTCCTACCTTTATAAATACTTCTATTTGCATTCTGTCACTGTGGCTGTGGCTTCTCCCTTTGCTTTTGCCCTTTCTACTTCTAAGTCATTAATCTGCAGATGCAACTAATTAGCCCTTTGCTGTTCCAGGAGCTGAAAGCCTTGCTCACTCATTGTCCTAGTTTATTGGATGCCAGAAGAGTACACTTAAGGATCAATGGCTCTTGCCAATAGAAAGAGTGCTGTGCATAATTACACAATTGCCCCAGTCAGCTATAAAATGAGAATTGCACAAAGTACCTAAAAACCTGCCTCACCACAGCACAGTTACTTAAACCATGGGCTTACATTTCTTATTTTCTCAAGTAAGTTGTGCCCGTTCAGTGAGGTGAGCCATCTCAATCCATCTTCTTGAAGAGCAAGGCACAGAAAATTAGGTGAAATTGGGTGCATTTCAGCCCTGACATTTTTCTTTTTGGAGAAAGGTTGAACTCAGGACCTCAGGGTTGGTCTAAGATTGGAAAGGCCAAATCACTTTATCTTATTTTTTTCAATAGGAAGAAAAAATAAATCCAACCCTTGTGATCCCAAATAAAATAAAAATAGAAACTAACATATTTTGCTTGGTGCTGAAAAAGCTTATACTTAGCTCCACTTACATAATAATAATAATAATAATAATAATAATAATAATAATAAAGCAAATCACAATAGACTACATGCCTCCTGAGAAATTTCCTTATTTCTTTAAAGTAAAATAATTTTCCTTCAGAGTTAAATGTAAATGTGTTAAAGCTAGTATCAGGGCACCATTGGGAACCAGGGTGGATAGCGAGTTAAAATAATAGAAGAATATTATTTCCTAGTCACAAACATTGCATTTAGTTACCTTGTGTCTATGTGTGTCTCTGTGTGTTTGTATTTCTTAAAGTGTATGTAGATTCAATGAGAGCATTGCACCAAAGGGAAACCAAAAGTTTGAAGTGGCAGCAAGAAAGATGTGGAGAATATTTTATTTAATGTAGAAAAAAAATCTGGAATTATTATTTGTGTTGGTTTTGGGAAGAGTGAATTGGGCATTTGAAATAGAGGATCTTTCTGAGAAGAGATGAATGCTAGGAAACATGTCCTGCCTTCACTGCCACAGGCTTCTAGCTTTCAAGGTTTGTGTGCTTCCAGATACCCTATTCAGACCCATGTGTTGTAGCTCTGATGAGCAGCTGCTGTGAGTTGGTTCCTTTCAGGCCCTGTGCTGAGATGTAAGTCAAGATGTTCTCTGAATTTACCTTTACCCAGTACTCAAATCATTCTTAGTATAACTGTGAGTGGGTATGGGCATGAACAAATGGGATTGTTTCCTTCTTTCTCACACAAATAATATGCTTTAAAAAAAGATTATTTTATTATGTGTATGAGTGTTTGGCCTGTGTGTATGGATAGATACCACATTCACACCTGGCACCCATGGACTGCAGAAGAGATCTTCCGGTCCTCTGGTATTGGAGCTACAAGTGCTTGTGAGCAGCCAAGTGGGTGCTGGGAATTGAATATGGGTCCTCTGAAAGATCAACAAGTGCTCTTAACCTCCAACTCAACTCTCTAGATACAAAGACAAGTAACAATTTAAGAGTCATCAACAAAGATGTCCTTCCTTAAATAATATGCTTTAGAAAAACCATTTTTGGTAGCGTTTTTTTTCCTTTCTTTTTTTTCTCTTATTCATCTTCACCTATATTTGTATCTCTCTCCTCTCTCTCTTTCTGTGTGTGAGAGAAAGAGACAGAGAGACACACACACACAGAGACAGAGAAACAGAGAGACAGACAGATTTTGTTTCTATGTGTGTCTGTATGAGTATGCTACAAGTATATTGGTACCCAAGGAAGCCAGAAGAGGGTGTCAGATCTACTAGAACTGAAGTTACAGTTTGTGAGCCAATCAAGTTGGGTGATGGAACTGAAATGCAGGTCATAGGGAAGAGCAACAAGCATTCCTAACCTCTAAGCTGTCTCTCTAGCCCTGTCACCTGTACTTTTAAATTAAGAAATATAAAGACTGTCCACTTGCTGGGCGTGGTGGCGCACGCCTTTAATCCCAGCACTTGGGAGGTGGAGGCAGGCAGATCTCTGTGAGTTCAAGGCCAGCCTGGTCTACAAAGTGAGTCCAGGACAGCCAGGGCTACACAGAGAAACTCTGTCTCGAAAACCAAAACCGAAACCAAACCAAACCAAAACAAAAGACTGTCCACTTACTGCAGTACCCTTAAATTTATTTAGATTTCAGTCATCCCTATTTAGTATCTTATATAACCTTACTCTTTCCAGAAGGAATAATCATAACCAGGTAATACCCTTGGTTTTTGAATAGATAGCCAGATACAGTAGTTACTGATGTGTTTTTGGGTAACAACTTCATTTAGAGATCACTGCCACAATAAGCCTGTCTCATCACAGCACACTGTGCCTACTGATATCCTCATATGTGATATTTTCAGTTTTAGGAAATTCACAGACGCAATGTTATCAATTGCTTTTTGGAGTCTTTGGTTCCTTGGTTAAAGGTGAAAAGCTTATGAAATAGAGAAGTTAAAAGCATATAGTAGAGCCAAAGACTGTTTTGTTGCCAAATGCCAGCAGATTTCTGGCTTATGGGAACAACTAAGGTTCAGGTGCAAGTTGTCCTGACTTGAGTCTAGATGTGACTATTCTACCTTTGTGATTATTACATTCAAAGATTCCTAGTTTCTTCCCTTGAAAAAAAAGAGAGTGATAATCTACATCTGGCTGTATTGCTAAGCAACATACAGGGCATGTGACACAGTTGACCTAAAAGTTACTAGTGATCGAGGTAAATGACACCTATTTTGGCTGTCATGGCATGCTACCGTGCTCCCTGTCAACCTCCTTTAAAGAATTCAGTCAGCTTTTCTTCAATTTTTTTCATTTGCAATCCCCTTTTACCAGAACAATCTTTACCAGAACAGACACTAGGAGCAGAATAGGCATATATAATAGGTATATAGATCAAATGTTTACTGACAATTCAAAAAATATTTTAAAAATCTGTATGTATTCATATAATTGACCATTTACTAAAGAAAAAAACAAATTTGTATACTAAAAGCTCACTAATGACCATCACAGTTAACAATGAAGTGGGTTATTTGAATTTGGTAAGTTGTTGCATCCTTACTCACTTTATTTGTTGTTATTCCCAGGGAATGAATTTTGTTAGATGGTCTCGAATACCTACTCTTTCCTCTTTAAAATTTGTTGTTTTGCTAACATATTTGTTTGACTCAAGCAATATTCAGTATTATATTTTGAAAAACAAAGAGGTCCATGCTTTCAACATTGACTGGCTCTGTGTTGGTTTGAGATGACTCTGGACCATGGAACCCAGGAGGGTATGCTTACATAACTTTGTGGGCATTGTTTATCCAGAACATTGTGCAACAGTGGCTGATGCTGCCTTCCCCCACTTCACTTTGTTCAATTGATTTTTGCTATTTATTTTATTTTTTAATTATTATAGTGTTTATTTATTACATCAAGTATTATCTCCATCATAGTGTCCTCTTTCTACCCCTCCTGGTTCCACCCTCCCACCTTCTCCTCCTTCTCCCACCCATTCCACTTCTCCAATGTGGAGTGTTCCTACATCTCAGCCCCTCTCAGTTCAATAGTCATATGAGGGCTAATAGCATCCTCTTCCATTGGGGGCCTACATGGTAGCACCCCTAGGGCAAATTGTCCCCTTGATAGGTTAACAAAGTCTATGTTCCTGATTTTTTTTGGTGTGTTGGTTGTAGGATAGTTATCCTGTATTATATGGCTAAAATCCAATTATAAGTGAGTAGATGCCATGTGGATCCTTCTGGTTCTGGGTTAGCTCACTCAGGATGAGCTTTTCTAGTTTCATCCATTTGGATGCAAATTGCATGCTGTCCTTGTTTCTGATACCCGAGTAGTATTCCATTGCGTAAATGTACCACAATTTTTTTTTTTATCCATTCGTCAGTTGAGGGACATCTGGGTTGTCTCCAGTTTCTAGCTATTACAAATAAGGCTGCTATGAACATAGATGAGAATATGTCCTTGTGGTTTGGTGGGGAATCATTTGAGTGGATGGATACCCAGAAGTGGTATGGCTGGATCTTGAGGTAGGGCTATTCCAAGTTTTCTAATCTGCAGGTTGCTATTGATTTCTTTCTAATTTTATCCTTTTCCTATTACTGTCATTTCTTTGTTAAGTTCTAGCTAATTCCGCTTAACAAACAATCAGAATAATTGAGTGTGTATATATATATATATATATATATATATATATATTTTTTTTTTTTTTTTTGGAAACAGGATCTTGTGCTATATCTTAGGATAGTCTTAAATTTCTGATCCACCTGACCAACCCTCCAAAATGCTGGGGTTAGAGATGTCTGGCATAACAAAATATTTGATTGAGCAATTTCTAATTTCCAGACACTGAAATCATGAGTGGGAACATGAAAATGAGTAAGGGTAGTCCTTATTCTTAGAAGTCCTTGAAGACCTTGCATTTCCTAGGCATAGTCTCACCACTATTGCTATCCTCATTGCCAGCATGCTATTCAAGAACAGGGCTAATCATATTTCATGAATCATTTCATTTGATTTTTCTGTGAGAATTCTTTTTCTAGACTTACTCTAACTTTTACCCCAACATTGAAAGCTTTTGCTCGAACTCTAACCCCTCCCAGTTGCTCTCACTTCCTTGAATGTCAATGATTGCTAGTATCTCCAAAGTTTTTTTCTGTCAACCATTAAGGAAATCCTTGGAAGCCTGGGAAGCTTGGAAAGCCTGTTTGTGGCTATGTTTCTGATCTATCTACTACTGACACTAAAATGTGCTATCTATGTATGTGCTGTCATATGTCAGTGCTTGGTAAGTGTCAGGCTTGGATGACTCAGACTTGCTTCAGGTAGCTGTAAGAGATACAAATGTGGGCCATGTAATGAGGAACCTCAGAAGACTTTTGACTACTCAGGAGGTGGGAATTAACCTAAAAGCTGAATTCCTGCCAGAAGGATAGTGTAACCACCTAGTTTGAGATCATTAACTTTTAACAACATGATATACTCTAAAGTGACATTCAGAAGGAATGGCTAAATATTTTGAAACAAAAAAGACTATTATAAAGAATCTCATTAACTTTAATAGGCTGTTTACAATAGCCTGTGTCTACATAATGATGGGCTCTCTCTATAAGAAGTGAATTTATTGGTTGTTTACTAATACGTTAGATATACACGATATGCAACAGCTTGATGTTGAGGAAAAAAGTCTCATTTGCATTAATGCTGGGAGTTAGCTGGGGATCCTAAACTGTCTGTATGGAGGAGTTGTTCTATACTTACTAAGAGAATTAGAACTGCTGGTCAGACGGCAGAAGGAGCTACTGCTCACTGAGAGATTCTGTCTCAAAGAGATTTGTTCTCAGTAGGTGAGGATGGTAGTAGTATGGGTCTTTACTAGAATCTCCCTTCCAGATATAATGGAGGTTTTGGTGTCCTATTTTTACATGCAGTGCTTAACACTGAACCAGACACCTTTAGCTTAATAAAGAGCATTAGGGCCATCAAGGTAAAACATACTTGAAATAATAGTGCACAGTATTTGAAGTGTCTAACAAGACCAATAAACATTCACTGGGATTGTGCCTACATGCCTGGTTGTCCTCATTATCCTACTGTAGGACCGAAAGTTACTCACATTCAACTGATGAAAGGATCCGGGGCTAGGAAGGTCAAGAGACGGTAGACCTTGGATTTTGTCATGAGTTCTTTTTATGTTTGGGCTAGAATGGTTTTGGAAAGACATGTGACTCCTGGTCTCTTCAAGTGTTTAGATCAACTTTGTGGAATTCAGAAAGAGTCCCAGTTTTCTGGTGTTGCATTCAGACTGCTTGGAGGTGGAGCTGTTATGTGCTTCTAGATGAAAATACAGCCATCTCTATGTGCAGAAATGGCTGAGATTAAAAATTAGTGAATGTTGCTGAGTTGCAATAGACACAATTGGAAAAATGTCACCCCTCTTGCTCTGTCTCTAAGAGCAATGATTAATGTACCATTGCAGGATGATCTATGTGCCCGTAGATTACTGCCTGAATCAGGGTGTCTGCTTTGTGACTCATTGTTTGCCTGCGATCATTGAACATTTTAGTTAAAGATAAGTGAGGTTTAAAGCATTTTTGTTTTTGTCATGGCCAGAATCTTTTTAAAAGGAAGGAGAAAAGTGGGAAAAATCAGGTAGGTAAAGAGCTGCACTGAGGCTTGGCTGAAATGAAGCAACTAGAATTGAATTAACCATTTATCTGTGAGACATGCAAAAAGTTTAACAGATACCTAATAGTAGATAGGCCTAAGAACCTCTGCCATGATAGATAGCTAGGTATCAATATTGTTATGTAGATCACAGAGATGGGTGCATTAGCAAATCATGTAATTTTATAACTCTTGAAAAACAACTAGAGGGGAAATGAATTAATTTCAGGTATCTGAATTAGAGGAGCTTGAAGTGGGTATACGTACTGATCCAGGCCCATTTTGTAATGTTTGCTATTGGTAGTTTTTTCCTGTGCTTTTCCTTCCCTACTGTAGCAGAAGAAGGAGAAAGCAAGCTGGTCTTTTTAATTTATTGCATTGCATTAGTTTCACGATAAGATTCTTTGAAGATGATTGTCTTGTGAATTCCAGTTCCAGATCAGTGGATATTTGGCTGGAAGGATTTATATTGTGTGCTCAGAGAATTGGGCTCTAAATCAGTGTTAGTGGAGGCTACAGAGGGCTTGGATTTTACAACTGCAATAACTAACTCACTGGGGAAGTGAATATGTGACCCTTTTCTGAAATTCCAGGGGAAGTGTGTGTTTGATCATCATTGCTTTACATTCTATACAAAAAGCAATACAAGGGAGACATTAGCTTTCCTGTGGCCATGGGTTTGTTTCACTTTGCAAAAATGATTCCATATAAAGGGAAATAGTTGTATTACTTTGCAATATGTAGGAGAATTGAACTTTTGAATCCATGAAGAACACTTAGATTGAACTATAATAGAATCAGGGAACATTTTAAACAAAAGGTAGGTTAAATCCCTTTGAACATTTCTTCCTTTCTTTTTTTCAGTCCTTCCTCCTTCCTTTTATTTTTTTTGAAAAGAAATTTTTCTTAAATTAATGGCAAAAATATCCCCTAGGAAACAAGGAAAAGTACAGATTTATTTTATCCATTTATTTATTTGTTTGGTTACCCAGTATTTTTTTTAAATAATTAAGCTCACACAGAAGCTAGACTCTGACATTTGGAGTGCTTTGTATGGCACTGAGAAGAGTCTGATGGATATGACAGAAAATGTGAAATTCTCTGAGACACAGAAGGAGTGATGGAATGCCCCAAAGAAAGGTATATCCCTAAGATGAAGAGAAAATGTGCTACGTGAAGGCTTGGTCTTCATGACCTTCTAAAGTACAGTTGACATTTGTAGATCTTTATGCTTTCTGTACTGGACTGTAAGATGCAGTTTAAATGAAATGTAAAAATCCATAGAAAACACCCTGTAAGTTTACAGGTGTGGTCTCCTAATGGCAGAAACCTACCCACAGATATCTAAAGTGTGGTTTTGAGCTGTATTACTTCACTATAGAAGTAAAGATCTGATGACTTTTCTCCTTTTACAAGTTTATTGGTGCATTTTCAGCTGCCTAGTACACAATTGGGCAAACCCATTCTTCAACACTATAGCCTTTTGCTTGTCTGTAGCAACCCTGTGGTCAGCTATAGCCCACAGGCAGTTTTTTCAATCCATACAAAATATTACAAACCTTTCAGCTTCTCAGTAATTGATTATTTTGAATCTGAAAGTAGGAGTTCATATTTATTCCTCTAAATTTCCTTGTCTTTGCTTTAATGCTCCAGTTTAAGGACAATTTTTAAGCCTTTATTTTGTCATCTCATTTATTATCTCTCCTTTCCCAGTCTGTGAAATCATTTAACTTGTTTAATATGGTGCCAAAGTCTTTGTCTAGGTCATTGCTACAAATGTAAAAGGAATCAGGTGGGAGGACAGGGCAGTAGGTGTCTTCACAAGTCACTTCCTTTGGAATATGTTTAAATATAAGTCAGTTCACCCAGGCATGGTGGCATCCCTCTGTTGTACTAACGCTTGGAGGCAGGAAGAGTATAAGAGTATGAAGTTGTATAGTAAGGTCATCACTGATAGTGATGCCCTCTTTCAAAGAGAGACAGATAAGAGTCAGATATGTATTAAGCTCATTGTCCTATTATCCAGATGACCCTATAGATGCTGTATCTACATTAGTTAATTTCCTAGGAAATCCCTTATCTACCTACCCAATTTCTAGATTATTCTTGCTATTGAGGTTTTAATTAAATAGCAAATAGTTTTACTCTCTATGCTGGTTACTCTTGGTTTTCAAGTTGACTGGATTTGGAACCAATTAAGCAAAATATCTCGGGGCATACCTGTGAAGTTATTGAAGTAGGAATCCATAACAAGTGTGGCATCATCTTCTGGCAATGGTCTCAACATAAGCTTTTGGCCTATTTGCCTTTGTGTCTTAATGGCAAGTTCATCTACACTATTTGTGAGTTCACCCACCCTACTGCTACTTGGCCTCTTTTCACTGACATCAGAACCTAACTTTTTGGGCCTTCCAACATGGACTGAAGACCAGTGGCTCTTTGGGAATGCATCAGCATCAGCTTGGGACTGCTGAGGCAGCAAGTCCCATGGAATCAATAACTACTGGGCCCCCCTTCCGTCTTTCCAGGTTTTGTTTAAATCCCAATGAAACTCACTGGGAAAAATACATAAAAATAGAATGAGAAGCTGGCTGGAAAGAGGAAGGGAACAAGAGAGGGTAATGGGGTGAATGTGATAAATATGCATTTTGCACATTTATGTGTATGAGCATGTCTAAAAATAATGAAAATATTCTGATTTGGTGGAGTATGATGGTTGCCCCATTTAGTTCATCCAAGTACTTGGGAAGATATCCACAAAGATGGCCTTTCAGGTGCTTTTCCATGGAGCCATGCCTTTTCTTAAATGGCTGTAAATCAACTATAGCTTAACAATTTTTCTTGGGATGAATTTCAAGTTGCCCATGTAGAATTAGAGTTCTTTTTTGTTGAGTTTATGATTACTGAGCACTAGGCATCTCTTCAAGTCACACATGTTTTATCTCACTTCTGCCTCATCCTAGTGCTATGAGGAATCGTGCCTACAATGTGCGAAGAGGAATGAGAGCTGTCATAGGTTAAAACCTTTCCCGAGGACTCTGAGGCAGTGCAAGATCCAGAAGAAGCAAAGCAACAACAACCAACCTACCAACCAACAAAAAACCAGCCCAACCCAGGCAGCTGGACTCCTGGCACTTGTAGGAGTCCTAATTTACAGAATGTAGGTTTTCTTGATTTTTTTTTTCAGTTCCAACATTCAGTTTATTGTCTGCAACAGAAAATTAACATTTTGATTTTTAGACTGAAAATCATTATGATGATAGAACACACACTTGGGTTACAGGGGTAATTATGAGCACTTTGTATGTCTTTTCTTTGAAGTAAGAATGACGCTGAGTTTGTTAAAAAAATTTAGACTTCACAATATTTGATGCACATGAGTGAAACAATCTTCAAGATACATATGTCAAGGAGGAACTTAGATTGTTACACCTATCAATGTGTATTTGGAAATGATGGTTTGCATGCTGACATGATAGAAAAGTTTTCAGATTGCAAATCCATCTGCTTAGTTACAGTGCATTCTGCAAACTCCAGTGAAGCTGTGAGAAAAAGTGAAATAACTCAGATTCAACCTCAGAGTGCAGAATGAAAGACAGCAAATGGGAGGAATTTTCAAAGATGTAGAAGCTGAGCAACAGTCCCATTCAGAGAACTCAGACAGCCCGTTTCATTTTATAAGTTAAGAAAAGAAAACATACTTATAAATCATTGAATAAGTCTTAAATTATAACATAGCATATTAAAATATAGCATAACATATAACATATTTAAAAATTTACAAGCTTGGTGAAGTTGGAGTTCATTGCTGGTGGGAGTGCAGGCTTGTGCAAACACTATGGAGGTCAGTCTGGCGATATCTTAAAAAACTTGGTATAGCTCTGCCTCAGGACACAGCCATACCACTTCTGGGTATACACCCAAATGCCTCTTCAAGGAATCATAAGGAAGTTTCCTCATCTATGTTTATAGCAGCCTTATTTGTAATAGCTAGAAACTGGAAACAACCCAGATGTCCCTCAAATGAAGAATGGGTCAAAAAACTGTGGTACATCTATACAATGGAATATTATTCAGCTATCAGAAACAATGAAATTATGAAATTTGCAGCCAAATGGATGGAACTAGAAAAGCTCATCCTGAGTGAACTAACCCAGACTCAGAAGGACACATATGATTTTGTTTTTAATATACATTTGAACCATGACAAAAAAACCAAGTCACAAATCCAAAAACAACAAGAAAAACCAAATTTTTGTGTTTCCTATAAGATCATTTGAAGCCATATGATGAAGTTGAGATAATAGGAATTTTCTAGGGTGCAAGCAAGAAGTGATGACGTTATATAACCTAAAAAGGACATAGGTAAAGGACACGTGTACACTGTTCAACGGACAGTCATGGACGCACTCATAGGTATGTGTAGGGAAACGTTCTCCCAGTCTGTAAGCTTCCCTGGCTCCTATCTCAGCTTGCAATATTAGTCACCACTATTTTTCTTTTTTTGGTTTTGGGGAAGGGGTAGGAGTACCAGACCAGAATGCTTGGAAGCTTATTTTGGAACATTTCTTTTTATAAAATGCATCTATTTCACATTGTGAGAATACATGTTTGTGTGTGTGTGAACCTGTTACCAAAATATTTAGTGTAAGAGTAAGACAAAGAAAATTGGCTCTGAGACATTTCATTACTTCTGCACACTTATTTCATATTTTTGTATTTCCTGGTACATATTAATACTCTAAATGCCTATCAAAAAAGTGAACACATTCCCACAACAACTGTCCGCAGTTCTGGAGGGAAAGAAGAGCAAAGATTAGGATATATTTTCATCACAAAAGCCCTTTGTCCCTATTGCATATTTTGGTTCAAAATGCTCAACTCTGCAGTTTCTTCCTCTTCAAGGATGTTACTACTATGGAAGGGACACCCTTCTCTCACTCTCTCCAGGCACGTTCTTCATTTTGAGACACATAACTTATTTATTATGTTATGCAAAAGAAGGTACAGCCAGTGGTTTAGAATGTACATGCTCTGTGAAAGGCAAAAAGAAAAGGACCCTATAAAAACAGAAAATCTGGACCAGAGAGCATTTTATTACAAGACTCCCTCCTTCTTTAAAGACAGTAAACATGATGAATTTCTCTTTGCAACTGAATTTATGAAGATAGATGGTTCTCTCTGTGGTTGTTTTAACCAGGTTTGCCTTGCGGTCTGAGGCAAAGCTGCAAACCCACACAGACACATTCTTTGCCATCTCTAATGACAGGATGCCATGTCTTATGTATGACTGAGTGGGATTTCAGAAAGTGACACCATGCTGTACCATAGGAATGGCAATGACTCTTCTTCTTCCCATGTTGCAGTGGAAGAGGCCTGGTATTTTCTTTAAGAGAAATCTTGGCCTCTTTAATTCCTAAAAGTTCTTGAAACCACACTTTCAGAGTCTTTTGCTGACACTTTAAAAATATCAACCTAGGACTTGGTGGCACAGCTTTGTATTTGATTCTCATTCATTCAGTTCACAATGTTTTTTTGCTGAGCTGACACAGAAGGGAGAAGTGAAAGTGGGAAGGAGAGGGAGGAGGTGGAAAGTCTGTGAGCTCCATGCGTAAATGCCTTACTCTCTCTAAACTGTTCAAGCTTGAGTGCGCATGTACAGTCACAAGAGGGAATGGGCTCCATGGTGTTAATGATGACAGCGCGCACCGTTGGGTATGCAGATCACAGAAGAAAGGCATTCTGCCGAGCTCTAATTCCATCAGGATCATTTACCTTTTGAAGGATAGAAAAGAATGCATTGAAGATCAAAATCATCAGCCTTATTTGGCTTCATCCAAGATTTATGGCAGTTACTTTCAAGGGCAACTGAGAAAACCAACTGCGGAATTCACATCTGTACCATTTCTTGTCTTTCAATATTTTATAAATGTTATTTGCAAATTCAACCTCTGGGGACATTAAAATTAAACAACCCCTGTCCCTTCCCTCTACTGGAGCCAGCGCACATTTCAATAATCTCTGTATTTAAATATTTTCATCTGTATCATACCTTTTCGATGTTTCACAGGTCTTTGTTTGGTTTGCTATTAATTTAGAAGGGGGTATCATAATGTAGGATTCAAGTCTTTGTGCTATGAAAAGCATTAAACTTTGACTTAAATTGTTAATAATAAAGTGCCTATTATTTCCAGCTTAAATGTGAATTCATTTTTGAAAAAGCAAACATTTAATAGATATTCACCAATATTTGAAGTGAAGACATACTGTCCTTAATTTAAGTACCTTAATGTGCAGTGAAGAATAAAAAATTAGGAGGACATTTGCTGTGATCTCTGAGGAAGGAAATAAAGTTGCATTGGTTCCCAGAGATGCTCTGATTAGTTTTGACAGCAAGAAATATATCTTGCATCCATATGATAAAGGACTATAATATAAGTGAGGCTGATACAGTGGCTCACAAATTATCCTGAGGACCAAGCATCATGGACAAAAACTGATAAGGCAAATCAGCTTTTTATTTGCAAGATTCTCATGAGCTCTGAACCTTTCTTTCCTCATAAAACATTTTAAAGCAGTCCTCAGTGGCATCACTCCTACAGATCTTTGTGGTCCTTTCCATTATTTACAACAAATAAATGGTTTTAGCAACTAGGGCTGCTGGTGTTTTGACTCTTAGCTGCTATGTTCCTTGTCACAAAGAAGGTAAGATGTCAAATGCCAAAATGAAATGGACATGAGGTCACTAAATGAAGTTTGACTCTGGGAATTGTTGAACACTGAATGAACAGCTGTTGCTGAAGCGAGTGGTGGTGCCAGAGAGCTCAGTTCAAATCTGTGTTTGGCCTGAGTACCTGGGTCACCTTGGACAAGTTACTTCACATCTCTCATGTTAAACTCTTTTTTTTTTTTTCAAAATGGAGATATTGATATACCTTTCATTTTTGTTGCTGTGAGAATCAAATGATTTAACACAAACATTTTGTGGCAAGAGTGATGCTTGGTACATAGAAGAGATTGGATAAATACTGGATTTTTAAAAACCCTTTGTTACTAGGATTGAATGTGATATTCACCATAAGTATCTATTATATGTATTTATCTTTTAGAGGATATTATCCACATATGGGACTCAGATTAAAGACAAGAGAAAAGGAGGGGGGCATGGACAGAGAAGTAGAAAAAGAGGGAGGGAGGTGAGGAGAGGAGAGAGAGAGAGAGAGAGAGAGAGAGAGAGAGAGAGAGAGAGAAATATGTGACTTAGTTGGGGACACACATGCTTAGCACATCATAGGAGGCAGGTGGGTCACAGACAGTCCTTATCCCATGGTGTCTTTGCACTCTCCTTGACTTGTGTGTTTCATTCTGCCTTTGCTTTACTCAGCTTGAGTCATTTTAAGTTTTCAGATAGTTTTTAAAGTATGCTCTACTTTTTTCTGCTTCATGTTCTTTGTGTTTACTATGTGTTATAGATGGAACAAGTGTTCTTCTGATTTTAGCACCTCCTAGTCATTATGTCCTCAAGAGGGGCTTCTTGGTCATTTTCAGTAATGCCAGTTTCTACACAAAAGCCTTTTGACTCCCCTAAGCCCTAATCTAAAATCATAATTCCTGATATTTTTTATCATCTTATAGTACTTGTCTTTTTTCCTGCTTTAGCTACTTTGCCTTGCTTAGTATAGAACACACTAGATGATGATGATATGATGATGATAGTTACAGTAAGAACACCAAGCACTTATGCAGCTCTGCCTGCCTGTGTGCTGTCACCATTCTGTCCATATGTTTGCTGTCTAATCCTTCTAAACTAGATGCTGTAATGTGGTGGTTAATCTTTATTTTCAGTTAGGTTGGAGGAAGAGACACTTAGATTACTAAGTCACATTTCTGGACACACACATGAAGGCATTCCTGGTGATAATTGGTGACTGAGGGAAGAATCCAGTAGCTTTACCTCGTTCTACCCTCTTGGCCATGGTACTCTGCTTCACCAAGAGCCCCAGTTATGGGACTACTTGCATCCGTGAACTCTGACCTCTGGGAATCAAAATAACTGCTTCCTACAACAGAAAGTCTGACTATAATATGGTTGGGGGCTTTTCTTATATTGAAGTATAGAACATTAATAAGGCTAGCTACATGAGTTACATAATAGTAAGCCAAAGACTAGAGCGAGCTTGAAATCTGTCAATGAGAGCATACTTGTACTTCCATTTTCATGGAAACTTTCTTAGGCAATGGATTTAGCACACACTTCCCCATGAACATTTTGGCATTTGAGAGAACATTTTTGTTTTGTTTTGTTTTTTATTTTGCCCCTATCTTTCCCTTCTGATGCAGGCCCTAAAACAATTCTTGGACTTTCTCCTGAACCCCTAAAAATTTATTCCAGGAGTGTCCTTCCTATACTTAAAAGGGAAAAAAAGACATCCTGCCATTTTATTAATCCATAAAATTAGAGAGGCCAAGAAGAATCTGAAACAACTTTACTAAATCCCCTTGTTACCATTGGCTCACATCCTCTTGCATTTCACTGATCACATTTCTCTGTGATTCCTTTTCATCATCAGTCTTAGAGTCAAAACTCACCTATTTCTCAGTGTTTACTTCTGAAGGATCTTTGTCGTTAAACATCCATGTTAAATAAACTCAAATGCTTTTGTCTTATGAATCTGCATTTTGCTAAAGAGGTCTCAGCCATGAGACTAGTAAGCGGTGGCAGAAGGAAACTTTTTTTCCTGATTCACATGCAGATGTGAGCCTGAAAATGATTGTTGCTTAACTCTTAGCCCTTTGCTCCTCTTCTCTGCCCATCACCTGCTTACCCTACACTACTACCTTCTTATTGTAGGATGTCATTTGCTTCTGTTTTCTCAGCTGCTAAGAACTAGATTTTCTGGTATTCATGTCACTCAGACAAGATTTTGGGTGCATTGAAGTTTGTTTGGGGGAAATAATAAGACTTTAGGAGTGGATAGTTGGACTTCTTAGGGAGTTTAGATACAAATCATCAGTCCTAACCTCTGTCAAATGAAATCACCTTTCACCAACATGTGAGCTATACTCAGCAGTGGTGGAGTGATGTGTCTTTTTATCTTAAGCTCCTTTCCTGCTGAGATAGTGTGTTTTCACGCCAGCCACCCAATGTTCCATGGGTTAGTAGTACAGCCCCTTTGTTCATGTCTCAGACAGTGTTTCTCCTGTATTGAGGATGCATCTCCCTACCTGGACCATCAGATCTTGTGCTGAGTGGTGAGAGGTGTCCCTTAGGATTCTGGACATGTTTGGTAGTGGCCCTCTATTAAGTGCCTGTGGATAACTGTGGTGGAGAGTTAGCCTACACATTTCCAGGCTGCTGCTATCTTTTGGCAGTCATTTTCATCCCTAGTTTTATTTTATGTTTGATGTTAGGATGACTTGAGGGTGGATCTACTTCTTCTAAAGAGGCAAATTGTTTGGACTTTGTAACAGTTATTTTCTACATGGAAGACATGTTTCTTATTTTGGCAGTCATTTTCATCCCTAGTTTTATTTTATGTTTGATGTTAGGATGACTTGAGGGTGGATCTACTTCTTCTAAAGAGGCAAATTGTGTGGACTTTGTAACAGTTATTTTCTACATGGAAGACATGTTTCTTTTTTCCCTCTTAAGTTTTAGATGGTTAGGATGGATGTGACTTTTAGGATAAGTAGGGTGTTAATATTTTATTATTATAAATTATGATCATACTTAATAATTACAAAGTGTGTGATTTGATATTAATACTAATATATCGATATATGTATTCCGCAAATCTTTGCTGCATGAGGTATGTTCATGGAGTGACAGAAATGGAGCCTAGCCCTGGAGTTACCACAGGGCTGAGAAACATTGGGAGAGTACCTGCTCTTGGGGAGCTGCAGCCTAGAGAGGCAGAAGGCCATTCTGCAAGCACATAAGTGTAAAATCACAGCTCTCATAAGGTGTATGAAGAGGAAGCCATACACCAGGGAGAGATCTCAACAGGGAGGCTAAGACAAACTTTCCTGAGGAAATTGCTCTGAACTAAGCTGTGAAAGATGAGTCAGACATAATAAGAGCAGAATTTGTGAAATACGCTGTCCTTTTGTTCAGGGATTTCCTAGTCATTATTTCACTCTTCCTCTCCCACCAAGCAGTGAGTCATTTCTACCAGACAATGACTCGGGTATCAAGAGACACTCCGTGAGTTGCCTCAGGTCAGTGGCATCACTAGTAGATCATTACAGGTAGAACAGGGACCAGACATCTGTCTTCTGACACCTCTGAGATGGTGCAACAGATCTGGGTGCAAACTATGCTCTTCTAGTTATTATTCAGACAAATCACATTCTCCTAGTTACTACTTAGCCATTGGCATTCTCACATGCAAAGTGGTGGCTCTTAATGCTATTTTCACAGAACAATGGAGAAGACAAGATGAGATAATAACACATTAGCCAACATTCAGTTTTTTCCTTTAAGTCCTTTCTTTGTGACCTTTTCTCTCTCTACCACTGCACATGTGGAGCACTCTGCTGGAGAGAGGCATTCTGTGAGGAGGGGAGACCTTGGAAATCATCCCAAGATCTTGTGTATATATATATATATATATTAGTTTCAGCTACTTCACATAGATATGTGTACTTAAATATGTCCTTCTAATATGACAGGGTAGGACATTGCACATTTATTCTTAGCTATCTAGCAACTATATCTGTTTGATGTAGAAACTTAGCTTTTCAGCATGACTGTAGTATACCACTTACTCTATGACCAGAGTAGCTGTCATCAATCCATAGATTGATTGATCAATCAAATCTATCTATCTATCTATCTATCTATCTATCTATCTATCATCTATCTTTTGCTTCAGCTGCCTTGCTTAAGCTTCCATTTAACTCAGTCTGTTACTGATTTATTATAGTTATTGGACACCTTTGTTTCTTCTCTTTTAAAATATGTTTTTGGCATTTAGATTTGTATGGCTTTATTATATTTTAGTTTATTTTAAAGATCAAATGTGACTTCTGGGAAGCAGGCAGGTTGAAAAGAATGTATTATAGAACAAGAATCCTGGCTTTGAATCCATTCTGCCACACTTACCAAATGGATAGTCTTGGTTGCTCAACTTTTTTGGTCCTTGATTTCTTCATTTGAAAAATGAAATGTAGAGACAAATAACTTCTTTATAGATACTGGCTACACAGGTATGTTGACTCACACCTTTACTTTCAGCATAGAGAGGCAGGTATATTTCTGTTTCAAGGCCAGCCTGGTCTCAAAAGTGAATTATAGGACAGCCTGGGATCCACAATGAGACCCTGTCTAAATGCCCCGTCCCTTTCACATTCACACAAACTATCCAAATAAAAAATACTATACAGATTCTGGTTATGTAGGAAAGCTTTGTGGTATGTGAAACAGGATAATACTTCTATTAATGTGATTTAAGTCCAACATTTTCTGTAAGATGCTCAGCACAGGGTCTGGTAGATGATAAATGTTGTCATTATTATGATGGGTGAGATATTTTGTTAAGAGCTGAAGAGGTTAGAAATCAAACAAGGTTGTGTGTGTGTGTGTGTGTGTGTGTGTGTGTGTGTGTGTGCATGTGGATGTGTGTGCATGTAACAGGAGATGATTAGGATTTTCTGAAAAATGTGATTCCAGTGGGATATGATTTCTGAGTCATTCTTATCTTTTGTATGAATTATGTCAGCCTTGAGTCATCTCTATTTAGAAAGTCACCAGGCAATGTGATACCTTTTCTGGCAGGCTTTTTAAAAATTTTTGACCGTTTTTTATTAGATTTCAAGACCAAATTTGCAACTATTTATCTTTGTTCTTCTCACCTTCAAATATTCTACATGGGTAGTTTTTTCTGCAAAACCACAATGACTGCAAATAATTGCACAGAGCTGGGACAGGAGGATAGGTTTTTGACAGATGGAGTTGAGCTGTAGACTTTGATAACTTGCCATACTGCTGATGCAGTTCCTGAATGGGGTGGAACCTCTGAAAGGAGATGAATACTTGGTAGTTATGGTGTACCCATAAAGAAAAATAATGTTAGAGACAAGAGAAGGGCCAGAGGACAGGGGCTGTGCAGGAGGATTAGGAAGGTGGTCATAATGGTAAGACAGTATCATAGCTGACAGGAAAAAGGGGGTTAGAATGAGGAGCATTTGGTGGAGCTGTCATGAACCATGGGTAGATACTGTGCAGAAGTAGATAATATTGCTGCTTTGAAGATAAAATTGAAAAGCTCACTTGATGCATGTGAAATATGTTATAGACTTGTAAGGTAGGGCATCATGACAACGATTTTTCTGTTACAATGCTCTTCCAAGTCTTGACACTCATGAGAGCCTTCTAGCTCTCATGCAAAACCTGTGTGCTTTAATTAATAAATGGGGGCATGAGGAGTTGATAGGTAAAGAGTAAAATTAAAGAAATAGTGGTTTCTGAGTACTTATTTACCCAAGAAAATAACTGAACTATATGCAAGGTTCTGAACTGTTACAGATGGAGAAAAAAACAAACAAACCCTTCAACCATTTAGTCATTCATCCACTCCCCCATCTATTCAACAAGTAATTATATAAATGATGATATTTGTCTTATATTTTGCTCCAGAAACTATCATGAGAAAAATATTCATGAAAAATTAGACAGACAGTTTCCAAATGAGAGATATAATACCTTGTCTTGGGGAAAAAGTGACTTTGGCCTCTTCCTTCTTCCTTTTAGCTTTCTTTATTCATTCCTATGTTCTGGGTACTTTTCTGGGTGCTGAAATTTCAGTCTAGTGGAATAATATTAAGCAAACAAACCAAGTTGTTGGTAAGTGCTCTAAAAGTAAATCCAGATAAGGCCCAATGGCCCTAAGGAGTTTAAATATCACTGTACATATGATGGGTAGAAACTCTTGGGACCTTCAAGCAGGGGTCCAATAGGATGCAATTTGCTAGCTGTTTGGGGAGAATGGTAGATAAGGAGGAGTGATTATTCCTGATCTTCAGATCTATTCATTTCTTTTACTTTTTCATTGATTTGTTGTTCTTGTGTGTGTATGTGTGGGCTCTCATGTGGAAGTCAGAAGATAGCATGTAGAAGTCAGTATTCTCTTTCCACATGATTTCTGAGGTTAAAATTCAGATTATGAGGCTTGGTAGTAGATAACACACACTGACTCACCTCCATGGTCCAGATCTGTCCGTTTCTTATATGTTGAAGGAACAAGTATTCTGCTTTTGTTTTTAGATGACATACTAGTTAACACAGATATGGCAATGTTTCATATTTTTGAAAAATTTGAAATGAAACATTGCTAACATGTAGTTTCACTAGTTGGATTATCTAATCACAGTGGGCATTTGCTTGAGTGAATGTATTTCAGCCAAATTATAATTCAGTTCTTTAGCAATAAGAGTTTCTTTTACTGAGAGATCTATTGGTATTTCTGCTCAGGACAGAGAGTAGGTATGGGAAGTACAAACCTCTTTTTAGAAAAATTTATGATTGTGTCTCTGTGTATGTTGTGTATGTGAGAATGCAAGTATACACTCAGCACAGCATGTTCGTAGAGGTCAGACGACCAGTTTCAAGAGTTGTTTCTCTCAACCTACCTTCACTTGAGTTCTGGGGATGGAATGCAGGTGGCCAGGTTTTCACAGCAAGGCTTTTATCTGCTGAGCCTCTCACTAGCCCCAAGTAAAGGCCTCTTGATTGGACTGATGAGATGCTAGTGGGAGTGTCCTGGCTTCTAAGCACCCTAATTCTGAGAGTTCTACATAGTTCAACCTGATGTTGGTAGCCTCTGATGTCATTAAAGTGTTAGAGTGTTTATTTGATATTTCCAGAATTTCTGAAACTAAAAGCAGTTTCTATAATAGATTTAGGTAATGATGACAAATTTGTCAAGAATATGGAGAGGACTTTGTAGCAGCCACCCTCCCACACCAGCAATTCCTAAAGGAATGAACTATCATTTTTCACTAGTTCCTCTGGGCTGTACTCATTGGAGCCCCTTCTCCTATTTTTTAGAAATTGTTATACAAAGTGGTATATAGGTGTCTTATAATAAATCACCATATCACCAGCAATCTGCCTACTAACTATTATGGAAACAAAGCATTTTGAATTTAGTAGCAACTCTTTATGTAATGGGTGTGCATACATATAGCCCCATGCCAGCTAGAGAAGACCCAAGGGGACCGGACACACCCTTTATCCCAGCCATTGTAGAAATATTGGAATGTTTTCCTGGACCCTTTGGGGGACAGAAAAAGAGGGTAGGTGGGACTATCTCCAGTCTTTGGAAACATTTCTGGGTGCTTTATTCTGTGGCTTTGGGGAGGAAGTCAATCACTGCTTACTACAAATCCAGATGCCCAGCCAATTAACCTTCCTTTTTGATCACCCCTGCTGTAATGCAAGGCAGGATGGTGGTTCGTGGCAGAGCTGGGTCTGCCCCTGAACCTCTCAGAAAGCCCTTTGGGGGACATTTGGTCCCAATGGCTGAACTCCTTCTTTAGGCTGTGAGATTCTTGTCCTTTCTGGGCACTAAGATTTGGGCCTTATTTATAACAGGTCAGCAGAATTTTGCTCACTGATTTTTTTTTTTTTTGTTTCTTTGCTTTTTTGTTTTGTTTTGTTTTCTTTTGTTTTGAGACAGGGTAACTTTGTGTAGCCCTGGCTATCCTGGAATTCGCTCTGTAGACCAGCCTGGCCTGAACTCACAGAGATTCACCTGCCTCTGCTTCCTGAATGCTGGGATTAAAGGCATGAGCCACCATACCTAGCCATTTGTTCTTCCATTCCTTTGGAAGAACAGCCAGTGCTCTTAACCGCTGAGCCACCTCTCAACACCTTGCTTACTGATTTTAAAAATTATTTCTCTTTCTTTCTCTCCCTCTCTCTCTTCCCCCTCCTCTATCTCCATCTATCACCTCTCCTCTTTGAGATAGGGTCTTACTGTATAGCCCTGGCTGCCTTGGAACTCACTACATAGACCAGATTGGCTCTTCAACCTCAAGTAGATTCTCCACCTGCCTCTGCCTTCTGAGTGCTGGGATTAAAGGTGTGTACCACCATGACCAGTTCCACTTTTCTTTTTCTTTTTCTTTTTTACTGGAAAAGGCTAAATTACTTGCTTAAATTTTCTTACACAGGTAATAGCAGGTATATGTCTAGATCCTAGGCACTGAATTTCTTCTGGTATCTTATTTATCATTGTTAACTTCTTCCTCATAAAAGTTTCCCTTTCTTTCAAGCACCACTGAGGTTGAAGCACAAAGCAGAGATTGAAGAGAAGATCGGACTGTCTGCTTTTCTTTGTGTCACACCTGTACCTCCAGCTCCACGAGGCACCAGGGGTGATGCTTTGACTGACTCAGTTTCCACTTTTGTTTAATGATGCATAAAGTCTGCATGGGGTCTTCACATATGTTCACCATGTTGGTGCTTAGATGAGGGGATCAATGGATCACTGAGAGTCTGTGAATGACCTTGCATGGACAAAATGGTCAAAAACTAGAGCAGGCTGTGGTCTATGGGAACAGAAGCTCCATAAAGAACGCTGTGGTGCCATATGCTTCTTTTATATTGAACTCAGTCCAAGAACACAACACAGTACACCCAGTTTCTGTTAGAGGGGTGGTAGTCTCCCACCTTGAGCTCTTCCTCCTACAGTCTCTGTTTATACCTGGTGAGCTTCTATCATGCTGGATTATGACAAGTAACACAAATGGAGCCAACCAGAGGAATTCTTCTGAGACTTTTCTTGAGTAAACACACAATGCTATTTTTAAGTTCAAGGTGTTAGATACAGATGTGAGCCCCACTACTGATTGTCATTTACTCCATATATGTCTTCAAAATAAAGCCACAGATAAAAAGGAAGTGTGGCTAAGAGATAGAGGACAAGATGCACATCCAGTGGCATCATTTAATCACTGAATCTAGCTGTGCCTGAAGTCTTGATGGGATCTAAGTTTTGTGATTGAAGTGAATGAATCTTTTTCCTTTTTCTCAGGACAATTGAACTTCATGCTCTGTCATTGTGCAAATTAATATTGCCATATTGACTGATCTAGTTGCTGAAGAGGCAATCTTTTGGCCATACTTGTAAGTGTTATCTGCTTAGGTTAATGGAGATGAAATTGTCCAGGCTACATGTGGTCAGTTCTAGTCCATGGACTGAAGTCATGGACTAAATACAAAGAAGTAAACTAGTTGAGCATAAGCCTTCATTTTTCTGCTTCCTGACTGCATGCAATGTGACCTCCTATCACAAGCTCCTGCTGCCCTGACCTCCTTCCTGTGTTGGACTGTATCCTTGAAGTGTGAGGCAAAACAAACCCTTCCTTTCTTCAGTTGCTTTGGTCACAGTATTTTATCTTAGAAACAGAAAGAGTTACGATACAGTCACTGATAGTGCAAATAATATTTTTACAAAAATTGGAAGTCCAAGAAAAAAAAATAAGTGCATTTATTATTCAAAGTTGATGAAGTGAGTGTCTGTCTTTATGTGTTTTCTTTCTCTGCTGCTCACTGAAAGCAGAGGTTGAAACATACATTAATATAAGGGCATATTTCTGGATATGAGGGTTACATACTGAATTCAGTCTCCAGGAACAGTTAGAACTATGGGGGATTAATTGCCATTCTTATGTGCAGCTGCTTTGCGTGGCACTTCTTGGAAACAAGTGACAGATGACTTCCAAAGCTCCTCCCAACAATCATTTTCTCAAAAACAGTCCTGTTTATGGCAGCACTTGCCTTAAAAGCCCTCTGCACATAGCACCTATTTGTCGCACAAGATGAAGGTAATCCTGGGCTGGCCTCAGGCTTCTTCTTGCTGCATCCACTTTCTGTGACAGGTGAGAGATGGAGAAAAACAGCCCATGTGGAAGGGACAAAAGGGCTAAGCTCTGCAAAAGGTTCCCTCCAGCCAGGAGCAGGTGGACTCTTTATGCCTTGTGACTATACAGGAGTCTTTTTTTTATATATATATAAGTACTTTATTTTTTTCTTCAAGTTACATCTTAGTCACAAACCCTTCCCTATTCCCCCTTCCTTTCCCACCCTTCCACCCTCTTCCCCCCCCTCCCAACAGCTTCTCTTTTCATTCTAACAAATGGTTAAAGCCCAACCCACTAACAGGGCTTAGTGGGGAGGGAAAGTGATGCAGGTGTTTTTCTTATTTTTGTGACCTATGTTTGAAAAAAAAATGGGGGGGGTGTTTTGTTTCTGAAAAACACCCACAAGCTCCACGGAGTACAGGTTTGCCTTCAGGGATGGGGCAGGTTAAGGTAGAGCTGGACCTGATGGTGGTTGATTTCACCACAAGATGGCACCCCTACTTCTTCATCTTTGTTTTTGGTTTTAGTGCTGAGATGAAACCTTGTAGTCACTGCAGAACAGAGGCAAATTTGACTTATCTTTGCTAATTTGTGATGCTGGCTTCATGTCCCACCTGGAATTGAGTCTCTATGCTTCAGACAGGGCTGTTAACTGTCAGGCTCACCTGCATCTCTGCTTTGCGTAGGAACCTGACCCCTTTTCTTAGGCATCAGGGAGGCAAGATGGAGCACCCAGCAGAGCTTCTTAAAGTAACTGTAGTGCCTGACCAAGATTTAAAGTCTCCAAACTGTTCTAGCCTGGCAGTATTACTAAACAAAATTAACTAGAGAACTGGAATGAAAGACATAAAACACGATTACAATTTTAGTACTTTTAGTTACAATTGGCATTTAGTTCCATTTTACGAAATAGAGTAAAAATAAAATAATAGAAAAAATAATAAAAAAACCAAAAACACCATATAGTTGCCTACTAAAAGTGGCAGAGGCAACTAATCTAAGGAATTATAATTACATTTGTAAGTTGTAAGGCTGTCTAACACTCATAATGAAATAGCAATTCTCCATACAAATTTGCTTATATGCACACTTTAAAGTGTATAACATTAAAAGTTTTAAATACCTTATTTTTCATTGAATTTATCTTACCCTAGGTCAGACTGGAAACAACATGGTTGGGAGAACATGTATACCTAACTTATTTGATATTTTGTGTTCACAACATCCAGAATGGAAAAACTAGAGCACAACACAAGACACAACTGATTGCCATAGTCCACAGAAAAGCTAACCGTGCCTGGACTTCTTTCCCTCACCCCCCAATCTCACGAGAAGTTACCTGTTCCTGTTTTGATGTTTCCTCCAATATCCACAGGCTTCTTCTGAGGGACCAGCACTGGTACTCTACCTGGGAGTAAGATGTAATTGGAAGTTTACATCTTACCTCACAGAGACCAAAACATATAGCTGTATGGGAGCTCCCATCCCTTACTTCTACTTGGGACCACTCTGAGGTGTTGTTAATCTTCCAGTGTCCTCCTAGGGGAGCAGGCAAAGGCCTATTTAAGCTTTTCTTTTCTGATTTCCCTTCTTTGGCCTTCCTCTCTCTCTGTTGTCAGATAGTTTCCCCATCCTTTTGGGAACACTTCCTTAATAAACTGCACCATGCAGCATCTCTGTTTTAGTGCCTGATCCAGAGAACCTAGCGCAGGGCTCTATGAGATTAGACTACTTTAGAAATAGGAATAGCAGCCTATATAAATATACCTTCTGGCTTTGGAAATACTGGCAGTCCCCTGTAACAGAAGCCTATGGCAACTTCAGAAAATGTACGAATTTAAACTCCATAGCTTTTTAGAGAATAGACATACCAGAGACATTTAATATGTGGATTTTTTTATTAAAACACAAATTTGGAAACACTTGACATAAATATTGTTTTACATAGATTTGTGTCCTTTTTTCAGCTCTTTTATTTCAGTGAATTTGACTCTGATTGTCCCCTCTGTCTTCTGATATGACAAAAAGAAGTTTCATTTTTCTCTTGATATTTTGTAACTATTTACACCAACAGTCATTTAGCTTTGCTTGAAATAAAAAATGGCAAAACAGTATATATTTAGCTATTCTGGGTTTTTTGTTATTCCATATGAAATTGAGAATTGCTTTTTCCAGGTCTATAAAGAATTGTGTTGGTATTTTGATAGGAATTGCATTGAATCTGTATATTGCTTTTGGTAGGATGGACATTTTTATTATGTTGATTCTACCTACCCATGAACATGGGAGATCTTTCCATCTTCTGATGGCCTTTTCAATTTCTTTCCTCAAGGACTTGAAATTCTTGTCGTACAGGTCTTTCACTTGCTTGGTTAGAGTTACCCCCAGGTACTTTATATTGTTTGTGACTATTGTGAAGGGTGTTATTTCCCTGATTTCTTTCTAAGCCCATTTATTTGTTGTATAAAGAAGGGCCTCTGATTTTTTGAATTAATTTTGAATCCAGCCACCTTGCTGAAGGTGTTTATCAGCTGTAAGAGTTCTCTGGTGGAATTTTTGGGGTCGCTTATGTATACTATTATATCATCTGCAA
Source organism: Lophiomys imhausi (assembly GCA_907164525.1). Lineage (NCBI taxonomy): Eukaryota > Metazoa > Chordata > Mammalia > Rodentia > Muridae > Lophiomys > Lophiomys imhausi. The sequence continues at coordinate 4,245,391 of CAJQZJ010032273.1, read as the reverse complement.
ATAGGGATAGTTTGACTTCTTCATTTCCAATTTGTACCCCCTTGATCTCCTATGAGGTATCACCATCCCAGATTTCAAGCTGTACTGCAGAGCAATAGTAACAAAAATCACATGGTACTGGTATAGAAACAGAACAACGGATCAATGGAATCGAATTGAAGACCCAGAAATGAACTCACACACCTATAGTAACTTAATTTTTGACAAAGAAGCCCAAACCATACAATGGAAAAAGCACAGCATCTTCAACAAATGATGCTGGTCCAACTGGATGTCCACATGTAAAAGAATGAAATTAGACCCATATTTATCACCTTGTACAAAACTTAAGTCCAAGTGGATCGAAGACCTTAACATAAGGCCAGACACACTAAATCTACTAGAAGAGAAAGTGGAGAAAACCCTAAAACTCATCGGCACAGGTGACAACTTCCTGAACAGAACACCAACAGCTCAGGATCTAAGACCAACAATCAATAAATGGGACCTCATGAAACTGAAAAGCTTCTGTAAGGCAAAAGACACTGTCATTTGAACAAAATGGCAGCCTAAAGATTGGTAAAAAAAAAATCTTCACCAGTCCCACATCTGACAGAGGGCTAATATCCATAATTTGCAAAGAACTCAAGAAATATAAATGCCAAGAAACCAAATAATCCAATCAAAAAACGGGGAACAGAGCTAAACAGAGAATTCACAAAGGAGGAATCCCTAATGGCTGAGAGGCAATTGAAGAAATGCTCAGCATCCTTAATCATCAGAGATTAAGACAACTCTAAGATTTCATCCCATACCTGTCAGAATGGCTAAGATCAAAAGTTCAAATGACAGCACATGCTGCTGCGGGTGTGGAGAAAGGGGAACCCTCCTCCACTGCTGGTGGGAGTGAAGGCTTGTGCAATCACTATGCAGGTCAGTCTGGCTATATCTTAGAAAAGTTGGAATAGCTCTGCCTTGGGACCCAGCCATACCACTTCTGGGTATACATCCAAATGACTCCTCACTGAATCACGAGGAAGTTTCTTCATCTATGTTCGTAGCAGCCTTATTTGTAATAGCTAGAAACTGGAAACAACCCAGATGTCCCTCAACCAAAGAATGGATTAAAAAACTGTGGTACATCTACACAATGGAATATTACTCAGCTATCAGAAACAATGAAATTATGCAATTTGTAGTCAAATGGATGGAGCTAGAGAAGCTTATCCTGAGTGAGCTAACCCAGAATCAGAAAGATGCTCATGGCATCTATTCACTTATAGTTGGATTTTAGTCATATAGTACAGGATAACTATACTACGCCAAATGCACCAAAGGGAACATGAACATATACTTTTATTTTCCTGTCAATGAGACACTTTGCCCTAGTGGTGCTGCCTTGTATGCCCCCAGTGTATGAGGAGGCTCTTGGGTCTCACATGACTGCTGAACTGGGGCGGGGGACTGTTATGTAGGGACACTCCTCTGGGATAGATGGGTTAGGAGGTAGAGGGTGGGAGGGCAGGACTGCGAGAGGTGGAAAGAGGATACTGTGATGGAGATATAACCTTAAGTAACAAATAAATAAATAAATAAATAAATAAAAAATGGCAAAAACATAACAAATGGAAATATTCAAATTAATGTGTATAAATGCTGTTTTGATTGATGAAAAAATAGGGAACATTGAAAATGGAGAGCAGTCAGGTTACCTTAAAGCATATATGTGCTGTTATGTCAGCTATCCTTCATTATAGACATGTTACATTTGTGGCACCTGCATTATGCTATTTTATTCTCACAACCCTGAAAATGAGGTATTTTTTCTCACTTTTAAAAACATAGACAAGGCACAGAGGGAGTAAATAACATTACCAGGATTGTAATTAGTACACAATGGAGCTGTCATTTGCATCTAGGTCTTTAGACCAAGTTGTATTGCTTCCACAAATGGGCAAATATCAGTCAGTGTACCTTCTCCTTGTGCATGTAACGCAGTCCTTTGCTTGTAGACAGTTTTGTCATGGTATTTTTAATAGTTCAAAGTAAAACCACAGAAATCTGCCTTTGCATCTCCATACTGCTGTCTACTCATTGGTGGCCTCAGCCATCCGATGTTCCTGTCTCCTTTAGTCTTCAGTACAGGTTTGAGTAGTATGTATTAAGAATACATACTTATTTGATAAGTGGAACAATTTGAAAAACACAAAGCTACCTTATCCAACATTCATAAGAAAGTGGAAAATGCAGAATTTGGGTAGAGAAAATCACTCACTTAACATCTGTGCTGCTCAGTAAACTGCTCAGCTAACACCTCGTTGTCATGGAAAGGTCAGCTGAGTCTGAGTAGGACTACATTGGGTGAAGTTAATATTTCCTTAAAGTCTTTATTTCTCATTGGTGACAAGTACGTCTATAAAAAGAAGAAGAAAAGTCATAGGTAGGGTAGAATTTGCAAGGCTTGATGTTAGAGAAGATTCTTTTGTTATTTCCTCATATCTATTTCTTCACGACAGCTGCCCATAGCTCACCTGAAAACAAAATTATTGTTTACTTTTTTGAACTGAGCAACTATTTCAGAGTTTCGTTATAGCCCAGTGTTTCTCTGTACCTGGTATGTCTGTTCTTCAGAGTAAAGGGATTCATAGACAAACACTACAAGACTCGTTGTAGACCACACAATTAATCATTCTAGGTTTCTGATTTGTTTCTTGAAAACTTGCTATGTTCCTGTAATGGGAAAAAGACAGCTTCATTTATCACACTGTACCTCCTGCTGCAGCTCAGCACCCTTTCCCAGGTACCGCACCATCCTGAAACTTCTGAACATCTGCTGTGGTTACTGTAGTAGTAGTTTCTTCATGTTCCCTGCTCACTCACCTCAGAAGTCTGGTTTAAAGCTCTTCTACTGAACTGGAGACTAAAAGACCAAGATTCTCAGTGGAGATGATCATCAACAAGTTGGTGATTTATGGTACCATCCTCAGTTCTCTGCCAGTGATTACATCTGTGTGAGCACGTGACATATTGCCTGATGGATGAAGAGCACTGGCCTGGGAATAAACTGTGCTGGGTCTTTGTTTTGTTTCTTTCACTAAAGATTTTCCTGGGCTTCAGTGGGCTGCTTTACCTCTCTGGACTTTTGCTGTGTCATTCGCCAAAAGAATACAGCTTAGATTCATCATTCCAAAATTTGAAATCATACTAGAATCAAATGAAATGCACAAAATTCTGATGCCTACGCCATACACCAAAAACTAATTTTGAATCCCTGCAGGTACAAAGGCCTTGGCATAGGTAGTCTTTGGGTTCTATTATTTAATCAGGTTTGAAAATCTGATTAGCTTAGATGATATCTAAGGATCCTTTAGTTTTTCAAATAATATATATGCATATATATTATTTGAAAATATTTATTGTATATGCATATATACCTATATATATGCAAATATTTATCCTTTATTTCAAGTTTCTTTTTCTGTCTTTTCTTTTAAAGGCACAGTCTTGTTATATAAATCAGATTGGCATACCCCAGACTGATCTAAGACTCCTTGTCTTTCTGCCTTAGGCTTGTGACTTGTATTAAGAGTGCATGTGCCATTACATGCAGATCTAGTCCTCCAAATTTTGATTACTATTGACTGCACAATATCTGATTCAATGGGATATCAATTAAAAGCATCAAAATGAGTCATTTTAATAATAAACATAAAAGAGTTCTTTTCTTACATTGTAAAGGTTCTAAATTTTTTTCAGCTTAGCATATTTATTTATTTAATTTTTTGGAAAAAAATTTTATTTTGTGAATTTCACATCAGGCACCCTGTTCCCTACCATCTCCCACCACGCCCTGGACACACTCTCCACTTTTGCAATCTATTCCAGCATAGAAAATAACAGCTCATTGTGGAAGCTGCAGTGTATCTTGGTATGTCCCACAATATTCCCCTTTGTCCACACATTCTGCTTGCAAATATTCATTATAATGACTCCTTGGTCTGGTACAAGGCCCCTGGTTTCTGCTACTCCATTAGTACTGGAACCTCACTGGAACTCCTCTCAGAAATGCTGTAACTGTCCTGTGTCATGGAGATCCTGCAGTCTGGGTGGTGGAACTGACATCTTTTTACACTCCAGCAGTCATCCATGGGTAGATATTGGGGTGGGCCAACACAAAGCCCTAGTTCTGGACCTGGAACCTCCAATTGCATGGCCAGTTCTACATGGAAAGGTGCAGGGCCTGCTCTCCTGAGTGCTGCTGCATGTAAGGGGCAGGAACAGCTCTCCTGCTCTTGTGACCCCTTTTGGGCCAGATCTCCTGTTGGCCAATGGTGGTGAAGGCAAAAGAGATAGGAGGTCATTTCTGTAGTCAATACCGCCACATAGCAGACCAAAACCAGGGCTGGATCTCCCACACTCACTCCCTCAGGGCTGACTCACCCACATCCTCCATATCCAAGGCCAGCTGTAGTGTGCTACCCAGGCAAGGTGCTGGGCCTGCTCTCCCTAGTGCTGCAGCATGTGAGGGGCAGGAACAGCTCTCCTGCTCTTGTGACTCCATCTGGGCCAGATCTACTGCTGGTCATTGGTGGTGAGGGCAAAAGGGAGGGGAGGGCATCTCTTCCTAGTCAACAACACCACATAGCAGACAGACGACGGAGGTGGGCATCCCACACTCACTCCCTCAGGGCTGGCTCACATACAATCCCCACATCCAGGGCTGGACAGAGTTCTTCTAGTTTCTGGTTTGCTTCCTGTCCTGGCAGACCATCTGTGGCTTGCCTGGTACTGATCTGGTAGTCATCTCAGGCTACTCCTATGGAGCCAAAGTCGTTTTGGTATCCAGCTTGCTTCCCCCCCCCCCTGGAATGTTAGGCTATTATTCATTCAGATGTTCATAGGTCAGAACACTGAATGTAGATATAGCCTCTCTCCTCTCTGATACCTAATGATGCACATGTGACATAGCAGTCACATCTGCAATGTCTCTAGGGGCAAGGACAAGGTTCTAAATTTTTTTAGACAAGAGTCTGGAGACTTTGCTTATTTGTAGAAAATCTGAACTTTGAGTATGGATATTGGTTGGTAAATAGGTAGGTTTGACTGTAGAAATCCATGGAGATTTTATTTCTAACTTGTTTAACTTTTAAAGTAGTGGCAATATAAGGACATGAGAATAGATGGAAAAGTATTGATGGAGATGATCAAGAAGAGAGCTGTGAAAGACTCCCCAGAGACCATGAGAATAAAAGTGCTATGGAAGAAGTTATGATGGCTAATATTGTTTGACACATTACTAGGAGTTAGGAATCCCTAGAAGACAAACCTTCAAGCAAACCTTTGAGGGGTTGTCTTGGTTAGATTGAATGAAGTGGAATGAACCACACTAAAGGTGGGTAGTGTGGCACTGTTGCCTGATCCTGGGTCCTGACTTGCACAGGGAACAGCAAGCTAGATGAGCACCAGCATTCCTCTCCCTATGCTTCCTGACTGTGTGTATGCTATGACCAACCTTCTCAAGCTCCTGCTGCCATGACTTCCCTGCCATGATAGACTATAACTTCAAACTGTGAGTCAAAACATACCTACCTTTCAATAGTCTTTTTCAGGACATTTTATTACAGGACAGTGAAGTAATTTAGAAATGTGAGATGATTGGTTAGGAACCTAAGGAACCCATTTTTGGCTGGAAGCTGTGAATTTAGAGTGTGGATGTATGGTTGTATGCTTTAAAAACCATGTGTTAATTTAAGTTACATCATGATCACAGCCCATTCCATCATTCCCTCCTGATCCCACTCTCCCATCCTCTACCATCTTTCCTTCCCATCCTTCTCCTCAGGTGAGGGGGACCCCTACATGTCAGGCCCCCTCAGTTCATCAGTTACATGAGGGCTATGAGCTTTCTCTTGCTCTAGGGTCTGACATGGCAGCTCAGCTAGCTCAGCTGTCCCACTAAGAGGTAACAAAGTCCATGACTGAGACCGCCCCCTCCTACTTGCTAAGAGATCAGTATGAAAACCAAGTTGCCTATTGTCTATATGTGTATGGGGGGTTCTAGATCTAGTCTAAACTTTCTTCTTCTTCTTCTTCTTTTGGTTAGTGTTTCAGTCTCTGTAAGCCTCTAGGAGCCTAGGCTCATTGATTCTGTTAATCTTTATATGTTGCCCTTGTCCCCTCTGTGTCTCTCTATTCCTCCTCCTCCTCTTATATAGGGCTCCCAGAGCTCTACCTAATGTTTGACTGTGTGTCTCAACATCTGTTTTGATCTGCTGCTGGGTGGAATTTCTTGTAGGATACTTATGCTAGGTTCTTTTTCCTTTGGGTCTGTGGGTTGTAGGATAATTATCTTGTATTATATGACTAAAATCCAGTTATAGGTGAATTCATGCCATGTGAATGCTTCTTTGTCTGGGTTAGTTCATTGAGAATGAACTTTTCTAGTTCCATCCATTTGGTTGTAAATTGCATTATTTCCTTGTTTTTAATAGCTGAGTAGCATTCCATTGTGTAAATAATGTACCACAGCTTTTTTTAAAAAATCCATTCTTCAGTTGAAGGGCATCTGGGTTGTTTTTAGTTTCTAGCTATTATGAATAAAGCTGCTATGAACATTATAGAGCCAATGTCCTTGAGGTTTGGTGAAGAATATTTTGTATATATGCCCAAGAAGGGTATGGCTGAGTCTTGAGGTAGAACTGTTCTCAATTTTCTAAGATATCACCAGACTGATTTCCAAAGTGGTTGAAAATGTTTGCACACTCACCAGCAATGGAGGAATGTTCCCCTTTCTACACAACCTCTCCAGGATGTGCTATCACATGAGTTTTTGATGTTAGCCATTCTGATGGGTATTAGATGGAATTTCAGACTTGTTTTGAGTTACATTTCCCTGATGATTAAGGATGTTTCTTCAAATGTCTCTTGGTCTTTAGAGATTCCTCTTTTGTGAATTCTTGGTTTAGCTCTGTGCCCCATTTTTTTGATTGGGTTATTTGATTTCTTGGTGTTTAATTTCTTGATTTCTTTGTATATTTTGGATATTAGCCCTGTGTCAGATGTGGGGTTGGTGAAGATCTTTTCTCAATCCGTAGACTGCTGTTTTGTTCTAATGACAGTGTCTTTTGCCTTATGGAAGCTTTCAGTTTCCTAAGTTCCATTTCTTGATTGTTAGTCTTAGAGCATGAGCTATTGATGTTCTTTTCAGGAAGTTGTCACTACACTTTTTACTTTATTTTTGTGCAAGGAGATAAATATAGGTCCATTTGCATTCTTCTACATGTTGATATCCAGTTAGACCAGCACCATTTGTTGAAGATGCTTTCCTTTTTCCATTGTACTGTTTTTGCTTTTTTTGGTCAGAGATTAAGGACCATAGATGTGTGGGTTTTTTTTCTGGTGTTTGATTTAATTCCATTGACGATCCAGTCTGTTTCTATGGCAGTACCATGTTGTTTTTACTACTTTTGCTCTGTAGTATAGCTTGAGATCAGATAGTGATACCTCTAGATGTTCTTTTATTGCACAGGATTGATTTAGATATTCTGGGTTTTTGTTTTTTCATATGAAATTGAGAATTTTTCTTTCAAGATCTGTAAAAACTTGTGGTGGTATTTTGATAGGAATTGAATTAATTCTGTATATTTTGGTAGGATGGCCATTTTTATTATGCTGATCCAACATATCCATGAGCATGTAAGATCTTTCCATCTACTGATGTCCTCTTCGATTTCTTTCTTCAGAGACTTGAAGTTCTTGTCATACAGATCTTTCACTTGCTTGGTTAGACTTACTCCTAGATATTTTATATTATTTGTGGCTGTTGTGAAGGGTATTATTTCCCTAATTTCTTTCTCAGCCCATTTATCTTTTGTGTAATGAAGGACTACTGATTTTATAGAGATAATTTTGTACCCAGCCACCTTGCTGAAGGAGCTTATCAGCTGTAGGAGTTCTCTAGTGGAATTTTTGGGGTAGCTTATGTATACTATCATATCATCTTCAAATAGGGATACTTTGACTTCTTCCTCTCCAATTTGTATTCCCCTGATCTCCTTTAGTTGTCATATTACTCTGGCTAGAATGTCAAGTATTATGTTGAAGAGACATGGAGAGGGCATCCTTGCCTTGTCTCTGATTTTAGTTGAAATGCTTTAAGTTTCTCTCCATTTAATTTGACGTTGGTTATTGGCTTGCTGTATATTGCCTTTATCATGTTTAGGTATAGTCCTTGTGTACCAGATCTCTCCAAGACTTTTAGCATGAGGGGGTATTGGATTTTGTTTTGGCATCTAATGATATGATCATGTGGGTTTTTATTTAACTTGTTCATATGGTGGATTACATTGATGGATTTTTGTATGTTGAACCACCCTTGCATCCCTGGGATGAAGATTACTTGATCATGGAGTATGGTACTTTTCATGTGTTCTTGGATTTGATTTGCAAGTATTTTATTAAACAATTTTGTGTCTATGTTCATAAGAGAGATTGGTCTAAAATTCTCTTTCTTGGGTTTTTGTGTGGTTTAGTTATCAGGGGAAATGTGGCCTCATAGACTGAGTTTGGCAATGTCCATTCTGTTTCTATTTTTCGGAAGAGATTGAGGAATATTGGTATTAACTCTTCTTTAAAGGTCTGGTAGAATTATGTGTTGAAACCAACTGGCCCTAGGCTTTTTTTTGTTTTTGTTTTTGTTTTTTGTTTTTTTTTTGTTTGAGAGGCTTTTAATGACTACTTCTAATTCCTTAGGGGTTATAGGACTGTTTAACCTGTGTACCTGATCTTGATTTAACCTTGGTATATAGACTCTATCAAGAAAACTGTCCACGTCTCTTAGGTTTTTCAATTTTGTAGAGTATAGGTTTTTGAAGTAAGACCTCATGATTCTTTGGATTTCATTGATGTCTTGTTATTTCTCCCTTCTCATTTTTGATAGTGCTGATTTTGATATTTTCCCTCTCTCCTTTTGGTAGTTTGGCTAGGAGTTTGTCTATTTTGTTGATTTTTCTCAAATAAACCAGCTCTTGGCTTCATAGATTCTTTGTATTGTTCTCCTTGTTTCTAAGTTAATGATTTTAGCCCTGAGTTTGATGATTCCCTGCTGTCTGCTCTTCTTGGGAGTGTTTGCTTCTTTTTTTTTTTTTCCTAGAGATTTCAGTTGTGTTGTTAAATTGCTAATATGAGCTGTCCCCATTTTCTTTCTGAAGGCACTAGTGCTATGAACTTTACTCTTAGCACTGCTTTCATTGTGTACCATAAGTTTGGGTATGTTGTGCCTTAATTTTCATTGAATTTTAGGAAGTCTTTGATTTTCTTCTTTATTTGTTCCCTGACCCAGTGGTCATTGAATAGTGAGTTGCTCAGTTCCCATGAGTGTGTAGGCTTTTTGTTATTTCTGTGTTATTGACATCCAGCTTTAATCCATGGTGATGTGACAAGATACAAGGGTTTATTTTTAAATTTTCTTGTATCTATTGAGGCTTGATTTGTGAGTAACTGTAAGGTCAAATTTTGGAGAAGCTTCTGTGAGGTGCTGAGAAGAAGGTATATTCTTTTGTGTTTGGGTGAAATGTTCTATAGATATCTGTTAGGTCCATTTGGTTCATGACCTCTATTAGTCTCATTATTTCTCTGTTTAGTTTTTGTCTTGATCACCTGTCTGTTCGTGTGAGTAGGGTGTGGAAGTCTCCTACTATTAATATGTGATTTAAGCTTTAGTAATGCTTCTTTTACAAACATGGGTGTTCTTATATTTGGGGCATAGATGTTCAGGATTGAGAGGTCATCTTGTTAAATTTTTCCTTTGAAGAGCATGTAGTGTCTTTCTCCATCTTTTTTGATTAATTTTGGTTGAAAGTATATTTTATGATATTAGGATGGCTACTCCAGCTTGCTTCTTGGGGCTGTTTGCTTAGAAGTCTTTATTCCAGCTGTTTACTCTGAGGTAAAGTCTATCTTTGTTGTTGAGGTGTGTTTCTTGTATACAACAGAAGGATGAGTTTTATTTTTGCATTAATTCTGTAAGCCTGAATCTTTTTACTGGGGAGTTGATTCCATTGATATTGAGAGATATTAATGACCTTTGATTGTTATTTTGGCATAGGTGGTAGTAGTGTGTTAGTGTGTTTCTTTTGGTATTGATGTAGTGGGTTATTTGTTTACTGTGTTTTCTTAGGTGTAGTTATCTACTCTGGGTTGGAGTTTCCTTTCTTAGGTCTTCTGTAGGGCTGGGTATTGTTTAAATTTGAGTTTGTCATTGAATATCTTGTTTTCTCCATCTATGATGATTGAAAACTTTGCTGGGTATAGTAGTCTGGGCTGGCATCTGTGGTCGCTTATTCTTTGTAGGACATCTGCCCAAGCCCCTCTGGCTTTTAAAATTTCTGAGATGCCAGGTGTGATTCTGATGGGTCTGCCATTATATACTATTTGACCTTTTTCTCTTGCAGCTTTTAATATTTTTTGTTCTGTACATTTAGAGTTTCAATTATTATGTGGGAGGAGAATTTTTTTCTGGTCTAATATATCTGGTATTCTGTATGCCTCTTGGACATTTATGGGCATCTCTCCCTTTAGAGTTGGGAAATTTTCTTCTATGATATTGTTGAAATGTTTCCTGATCCTTGGAGTTGAGAATATTCCTTTCATCTATTGTTGTAATTCTTAGGTTCCACCTTTCTATTGAGTCCTTGATTTTTTGGATGATATTGATGAAATTTTTTTAGATTTCTCATGCCTTTGACTTCAGCGGAGATGGGGGGAGCACCGTAGAGTTGGTGGTATGTATTCTGGAGTCATACGGAGCGGGGTGGTGAGGGTGCATACTCTTGGTCCCACCATTCAAGAAGAGTACACCCTTGGTCCCAGCTCCCAGCACACTGGAGACAGAAACGGGCAGATTTCTCATTTTCTTTAACTGTTGTGTTTATTTCTTCAATCAAGTCTTCCACACCTGAGATTCTGTTTTCCATCTCTTGTATCTTATTTTTAGTACTCATATTTGTATTTCTTGTTCTCTTTCTTAGGTTTTCCACCTCCAGGATTTTCTCTGCTCATGTTTTCTTTATTGCTTCCATTTCCAATTTCATTCTCAACATTTCATTCATTTCCTTCTCCAGTTTGATTGACTTTGCCTGTATTTCTTTTTTATGTTTATTTATTACTTCAGGTTACATCTCCACAGTAACCTCTTTCAACTCCTCCCAGTCCCACCCTCCCACCCACTTCCCCCATTCCTTCCATCCCACTCCTCCAGAGTGGAGTGTTCCTACATATCAGTTCCCCACCCCAGTTTAGCAGTCATATGAGGGCCAAGAGCCTCCTCATACAGTGGGACCTACAAGGCAGCCTGACTAGGGCAAAGTGTCTCATTGACAGGTAACAAAGTCTATGTTCCTGTTCCCTTTGGTGCATTCGCTGTAGTATAGTTATCCTGTACTATATGGCTAAAATCCAATTATAAGTGAAGATGCGTGTGCATCCTTCTGAGTCTGGGTTAGCTCACTCAGTATGAGCTTCTCTAGTTCCATCCATTTGGCCTAAAATTGCATGATTTTGTTGTATGGCTGAGTAGTATTGCATTGTGTATATGGACCACAGTTTTTTTTAATCCATTCCTCAGTTGAGGGACATCTAGGTTGTTTCCAGTTTGTAGCTATTACAAATAAGGCTGCTATGAACATATATGAAGAAACTTCCTTGTGGTTTGGTGAGGAATCATTTGGATGTATACCCAGAAGTAGTATGGCTGGTTCTTGAGGTGGAGCTATTCCAAGTTATCTAAGATATCACCAGACTGATTTTCATAGTGGTTGTAAAGCTTGCACTCCCACTAGCAATGGAGGAGTGTTTCTCTTTCTCCACAACCTTGCCAGCATGTGCTGTCATTTGAGTTTTTGATCTTAGCCATTCTGAAAAGTGTGAGATGAAATCTCAGAGTCATCTTGAGTTGCATTTCTCTGATGATTAAGGATGCTGAGCACTTCTTCAAGTGTCTCTAAGCCATTACAGATTCCTTCTTTGTGAATTCTCTGTTTAGCTCTGTTCCCCATTTTTTGATTGGAGTTTTTGGTTTCTTGGCTTTTAATTTCTTGAGTTCTTTGTAAATTTTGGATAATAGCCCTCTGTCAGATGTGGGGTTGGTGAAGATTTTCTCCCAGTCTGTACACTGCCATTTTGTTCAGATGACAGTGTCTTTTGCCTTACAGAAGCTTTTCAGTTTTATGAGGTCCCATTTATTGATTGCTGGTCTTAGAGCCTGAGCTGTTGGTGTTCTGTTCAGGAAGTTGTTACCTGTGCCGATGAGTTCGAGGGTTTTCCCCACTTTCTCTTCTAATAGATTTAGTGTGTCAGGCCTTATGTTAAGGTCTTTGATCCACTTGGACTTAAGTGTTTTACAAGGTGATAGGTATGGGTCTAATTTCATTCTTTTATATGTGGACATCCAGTTGGACCAGCACCATTTGTTGAAGATGCTGTGTTTTTTCCATTGTACGGTTTTGGCTTCTTTGTCAAAAATTAAGTGACAATAGGTGTGTGGGTTCATTTCTGTGTCTTCAATTCGATTCCATTGATCCACTGGTCAGTATCTATACCAGTACCATGCTGTTTTTATTACTATTGCTCTGTATAGTACAGCTTGAAATCTGGGATGGTGATGCCCCCAGATATTTTTTTATTATACAGGATTGATTTAGCTATTCTGTTTTTTTTGTTTGTTTGTTATTCAATATGAAGTTAAGAATCGCTTTTTTCAGGTCTATAAAGAATTGTGGTGGTATTTTGATAGGAATTGCATTGAATCATATATTGCTTTTGGCAGGATGGCCATTTTTATTATGTTGATCCTACCTATCCATGAGCATGGGAGATATTTCCATCTTCTGATGTCCTCTTCAATTTCTTTCTTTAAGGATTTGAAGTTCTTGTCATACAGGTCTTTCACTTTCTTGGTTAGAATTACCCGCAGGTATTTTTATATTGTCTGTGGCTATTGTGATGGGTGTTGTTTCCATGATTTCTTTCTCAGCCCATTTATTTTTTCTATAAAGAAGGGTTTCTATTTTTTTAATTAATTTTGTATAAAGCCATGTTGGTAAAGGTGTTTATCAGCTTTAAGAGTTCTCTGGTGGAATATTTGGGGTCGGTTATGTATACTATCATATTGTGTGCAAATAGGGATAATTTGTCTACTTCATTTCCAATTTGGATCCCCTTTAGTGGTCTTATTGTTCTAGCAAGAACTTCAAGTACTATGTTGAAGAGATATGATGAAAGTGGTCATCCTCGCCTTTTCCCTGAGTTTAGAGGAAATGCTTTAATTTTCTCTATATTGCCTTTATTATTTCTAGGTATGGTCCTTTTATGCCCATTTTCTCCAGGACTTTTAGCATGAAGGGGTATTGTATTTTGTCAAATGCTTTTTCAGCATCTAATGAGATCATAATGTGGTTTTTTTCTTTCAGCTTCTTTATGTGGTGAATTATGTTGATGGATTTTCATATGTTGAAACATCCCTGCATTCTTGGGATGAAGCCTAGTTGATCATGGTATATGATACTTTTGATGTGTTCTTGGATTCAGTTTGCCAGTATTTTATTATGTATTTTTGCATCTATGTTCATGAGGGAAATTGGTCTGAAATTTCTTTCTTTGTTGGGTCCTTGTGTGGTTTAGGAATCATGGTGACTGTGGCCTTATAGAATGAATTTGGCAGTGTTCCTTCTGTTTATATTTTGTGGAAGAGTTTGAAGAGTATAAGCTCTTCTTTGAAGGTCTGGTAAAATTCTGTGCTGAAACCATCTGACCCTGGGCTTTTTTTTTTTTTTTTTTTGGTTTGGAGATTTTTAATGACTGTTTCTTTTTCCTTAGGGGTTTTAGAACTGTTTAATCTGTTAACCTGATCTTGATTTAACTTTAGTAGGTAGAGTCTATCAAGAAAATTGTCCATTTTATTTCAGTTTTCAAATTCTGTGGAGTACAGATTTTTAAAGTAAGACCTAAATATTCTCTGGATTTCCTCAATGTCTGTTGTTATTTCTCCATTTTCATTTGTGATTTTGTTGATCTGGGTTTTTTCCTTCTGCCTTTTAGTTAATTTGGCTAAAGGTTAGTATATTTTGTTGATTTTCTCAAGAACCATCTCTTGATTTCATTGATTCTTTGTATTGTTCTTTTAGTTTCTAAGTTGTTGATTTCAGTCCTAAATTTGATGATTTCCTGCCTTCTGCTCCTCTTGGGAGTTTTTGCTTCTTTTTCCCCCAGTTCTTCCAGTTTTGCTGTTAATTCGCTAATATGAGCTGTCACAATTTTCCTTTTGGAGGCACTTAGTGCTATGAATTTTCCTCGTAGCACTGATTTCATTGTGTCCCATAGGTTTGGGTATGTTGTGCCTTCATTGTGGTTCGATTTTAAAAAGTCTTTGATTTCTTTCTTTATTTCTTCCCTGACCCAGTAGTCATCCAGTAGAGAGTTGTTCAGTGTTCATGAATGTGTAGGCTTTCTATTATTTCTGTTGTTGTTGAATACTAGCTTTATTCCATGGTGGTCTGATAAGATGCAAGGGGTTATTTCAATTTTTTTGTATCCGTTGAGGCTATCTTTGTGTCCAACTATATGGTCAATTTTGGAGGAGGTTCCATGTGCTACTGAAAAGAAGTTGTATTCTTTTGTGTTTGGGTGAAACATTCTGTAGATTTCTGTTAGGTTCATTTGGTTCATGATCTCTGTTAGGCTCATTATTTCTCTATTTGGTTTCTGTCTAAATGACCTGTCCATTGTTGTGAGTGGGGTGTTGAAATCTCCCACTACTAATATGTGGTAATAATGTGAGTTTTAAGCTTTAGAAGAGTTTCTTTTACAAATGTAGATGCCCTTGTATTTGGGGCATAGATATTCAGTATTGAGATATCATCTTGATGAATTTTTCCTTTAACAAGTATTTAATGCCCTTCCCTATCTTTCGCGATTAACTTCAGTTGAAAGTCTATTGTATTTCATATTAGGATGGGTACTCCAGCTTGCTTCCTGGGTCCATTTGCTTTGAAACCCTTTTCCCAGCTCTTTTACTCTGAAGTAGCATCTATCTTTGTTAGTGAGTTGTGTTTCTTGTATGCACCAAAATGTTGGGTCTTGTTTATGGATCCATTCTGTGAGCCTTTGTCTTTTTAGGGGAGTTGAGTCCATTGATGTTGATGGATATTAATGACTAAAGGTTGTTATTTCCTGTTATTTTGATGTAGGTGGTGGTTGTGTGTTTCTTTTGGTTTAGCTGCAGTGGAGTTTTTTGCTTCCTCCATTTTCTTGGGTGTAGTTATCTTCACTGGGTTGGAATTTTCTTTCTAGGATCTTTTGTAGGGCTGGATTTGTGGGTAGATACTGTTGAAATTTAATTTTGTCATGGAATATCTTGTTTTCTCCATTTATGTTGATAGAGAGTTTTGCTGGACATAGTAGTCTAGCTGGCACCTATGTTCTCTAAGGGTTTGTAGGATGTCTGCTCACGTCCTTCTGGCTTTTAACTTTTCTGAGGAGAAGTCAGGTAATTCTGATGGGTCTGCCATTATAAGTTACTTGACCTTTTTCTCTTACTGCTTTTAATATTCTTTCTTTGTTCTGTACATTTGGAGTTTCAATTATTATGTGGTGAGAGGAATTTCTTTTCTAGTCTATTCTGTTTGTTGTTCTATATGGCTCTTGGAATTTTATTGAAATCTCTTTCTTTAGGTTTGGGAAGTTTTATTCTATGGTTTTGTTAAGATGTTTCCTGGACCTTGAAGTTGGGAGTTTTCTTTTTTTTCTATGCCGATAAATTCTTAGATTCCATCTTTTCATTGAATCCTTGGTTTCTTGGGTGTTGTGAATGAGAACATTTTTAGATTTCTTATTTTCTTTGGTTGTTGTACTGATTTCTTTCATCAAATCTTCCATGCCTAGAATCTGTCTTCCATCTCTTGTATCCTATTTTTGATAATCATGTCTGTAGTTCCTGTTCTCTTCCTTTGATTTTCCACCTCCAGGATTACCTCTGATTGTGTTTTCTTTGTTGTTTCCACTTCCAATTTCAAATCTTGAACAATTTTTTTTTGAAGTTGTCTGCTCCAATTTGCTTGTCTTTGTCTGCAAATCTTTCAAATCTTTTGAATCTTTCATTGCCTTGTCTCTTTTCTTGTTCATGTTGATCCACTTTGGGTTGGAGATCTCTAATGGTACTCTCCATTGCTTTTATTTGTACTACTGAGGAATCTTTGAATTCCTTCAGAGATTTAATTTCCTCTTGTAAGGACTCTATTACTTTCCAAAGTATATACTTGTCATCATTTTCATGTGTTTCAGCTGTGGTGGAATGGCCAGAACTTGCTGTACTAGCATAGCTGCATTTTGTTGGAGTCATATTTCCCTGAATTTTTCATATCTGTTCTTTTGCTGAGCTTTATCCATATGGTTGCTCTTAGGTGTTTGTTTTTGGTGCCGTCTGGGCTTGGTGCCAAGAAGGGTGCTTTAGTGTAGAAGTCCTTTAGCTTGGTGGTCTGTAGTTCTCCACAGGCTGGATGGGCCTTGTGTGGAGGTTGGTTCTCAGTGTGTCTCCCAGAGCTCACCCCTTCCTGTTGTGTCCCCATTGGGGACCCAGGTCAGAGGTTGTGGTAGGATGTGTTCCTGCAGGTTTCGGAGACCCAACTGGTCTTACTAGCAATGACAGTACAGGTTGGTAGGTCATAAGATGGGTGGGGCGTTGTGTTGGAGGCTGTATTTCAGTGAGCCATCCCCAGCTCATCCCTTCTTGTTGTGTCCCAACTGGGTAATCAGATCAGATATTTGGGTGGGTTATGTTATTCATGCCTGCAGAATCCTAAGATTCAGCTGGTTCTCCTCGTAAGGTAACCCACAGACTATACATCAGAGCCAGTGGGGTGTCCAGTTGTTCCCACAGCCTAGTATAAAGTCTGTGGTGAGGTCTACTGCCTCAGTTCCCTGTGAGTCACAGACAAGGGTTGTGCTTCTCAACCAGAAACACTGTGTACCAGGGCAGCCTTCTAGTGCCAGAAGGATGTCTGACTGTTCCAATAGTCTGGGTGGCAAGTCTGTGGTTGGCATCTACTCCTGCAGTTCTTTGAGAAATACATTCTTAGCCAGAAGCACTGTGTCCCAAGGCAGTTTGCTAGATTCAGCAGGGTGTTCTACTGTATTGCTGCAGCTTTGATGACAAGTCTGTGAGTGAGGTCTACTTCTACAGTTTCCTGGGAATCACAGATGCAGTCTGCACCTCTCAGCCAGAAGCACTGTGTCCCAGAGCAGCCTTCCATAGCCAGTAAGGTGTGTCCAACTGCTCCTACAGCCTGGGTGACAAGTTCAAGAGGGAGGGCTGCCTCAGAAATCCCCTGAGAATCAGAGAAGCAACCTGCACCTCTCAGCCAGAAGCATGTGTTTCAGGGGAGCATGCCAAAGCCAGAGGATGCCTGACCATTTCCCCACAGCCTGGGTGACAAGTCTGTGAGCAAAATCTACCCCCTGCAGTTCCCTGTGGATGACAGGTGCAGTATGCACTTTTCAGTAAGAAGCACTATGTCTCAGTGCACCCTCTCTCAGTTGGCACGGTGTCTTAACATTTTAGGTCTGTGGTTGTGTTCTTCCACTGTGGTTCCCTGTAAATCCCGAGTACAGTTAGCATTTCTCAGTCAGAAGAACTAAGTCAGCTTCACACTGGCCCTGAACTGTTTCAACGTTCCAGGGGTGGGAATTATTGATGCTGGTGACTGGATGACCTGCTTAAAGGCACAGTTGTTCACAGGAGGGATGTAACAGGGAGTCCATGAGTGGTCAACAGTAGTGGGATCCAGGACAGCTTGTCTGCCACCCAGATCACCCACCCACTGGCCAGCCAGCTGCTACCATTTTGTAGATACCAGGATGAACCACCTTGATCTCACCTTTTCCATGGCTCCACTGGTTCTCTCCTTGGATGCAGGAATGACTGAGTGGAAGCTGGGGGGCTCAGCAAGCCATGGAGGGCCTCTGCATGGCAGTGAAGCCTCCTGCTGGGGTCCTGATTCTTCCAGACCTACAAACTCTTCTATTACAATAAGTAGAGCTCCTACTCCCACATCTTGGTGCCCAGCTCCTCTAAGGACCCAGATGCCTAGCACTGGGACTTGGACTGTCCCAGGCTTTATTTGGTGAATCCCAGACAGGCTTGCCCCTTTCAGACTGCTGCACAGTTCAAGCACAGTTCTGCAGTGGCCCAGCTGGTCTTCCCTTCACTCAGACTATGTCTGCAGTGGTCACCACCATCTTGCCTCTCCAACACAATGTTTTACAGTCCTTGAAAGAATAATTCTCAACATCATATAGAAAAACAAAAAACCCCAGAATAGCTAAATCAATCTTGTACAATAAAAGAACATCTGGAATATCACCATCCCTGATTTTAAGCTATACTACAGAGCAATAGTAATAATAACAGCAGGGTACTGGTATAGAAACAGATCAGGTTATCAATGGAAGTGAATCAAAGACCCAGAAACAAATTCACACATCTATGGTCACTTAATTTTTGACAAAGAAGCCAAAACCATACAATTGAAAAAGGAAAGCATCTTCAACAAATGGTGCTGGTTTACTGGATGTCAACATGTAGAAGAATGAAAATAGACCCTTATTTATCACCTTGCACAAAACTTAAGTCCAAGTGAAACAAAGACCTTAACATAAAGCCCAACACACTAAATCTACTAGAAGAGAAAGTGGGGGAAAGCCTCAGACTCATTGGCACAGGTGACAAATTCCTGAACAGAACACCAATAGCTCATGCTCTAAGACCAACAATCAAGAAATGGGACCTTGTGAAATTGAAAGCCTCCATAAGGCAAAGGACACTGTCATTAGAACGAAACAGCAACCTATGGATTGGGAAAAGATCTTTATCAACCCCACATCTGACAGAGGGCTAATATCCAAAATGTATAAAGAACTCAAGAAATTAAACACCAAGAAATCAAATAATCCAATAAAAAAAATAGGGCATAGAGCTAAACCAAGAATTCACAAAAGAGAAATTGCTAATGGACATGAGATACTTGAAGAAATGCTCACTATCATTAATCATCAGAGAAATGCATCTCAAGATGACTCTGAGATTCCATCTCACACCTGTCAGAATGGCTAACATCAAAAACACAAATGATAGCACATGCTGACGAGGATGTGTAGAAAGGGGAACACTCCTCCATTGTTGGAGGGAGTGCAAACTTGTACAACTCCTATGGAAATCAGTCTGGTAATATCTTAGAAAACTTGGAATAGCTCTACCTCAAGACTCAGCCATTTCACTCCTGGGCATACATCCAGAAGATTCCTCACCAAACCTCAAGGACATCTCTTCAACTGTATTTAAAGCAGCTTTATTTATAAGAAGAAACCCAAGAATTTAATTTTTTTTTCCTGATTGGAACAAGTCTGTCATGATGGAATAACCAAACCAACTTTTCCTTTTCTACAAACATGACACACATGAATAGTAAAACCACAAATCCAAATTTACATGTATTTAAGATGGATCAGGGCAAATAGCAGTTAGTCAGGCAAAAGTCATCTAAAGTAGTAACTTTTGGACTAAAATGCAGAGAGTAACAAAGTTTAGGAAAAATCAGGCTTCTTGGTGACCTTTTTCTGAGATAAGAGAGAATGAACAAATGCAATTTTTACATTGATCATTTTAGCCTCAATTCAAAGGGATTGGGAAAGCAGGAGTCAGCAAGTGATCAAGTGGGAGTATTCAGAGTAAAATGGACTTGTGCTTTTCATGTTGAATAGGTTCTGCATAATATCTTTGGATTTGGTACTGAAAAGTAGAAAGAAGGAGGCACCACTATGAGTTCGGCAGATTTATCAAGCTGAGTTATGTCAATTGTATTGTGCCTTTTCCAAAAAGACATTACAGCCTGTGAAGTTTAACAGTACCTGTCACCACTTGACATATTGACTAAAACAAAAGCAGATTGAGGAAATGACTCACAATAGTTAATTGTTTCAATAGTTAGTCTTTCCCATCTGCACAGTGTGTTGAATTTGATGGAACTTTGTGGGAAAATTAATGCACTAAATCTTTTTTAAGAATCAAGTCTGCTCTTTGAGATTTTCATAGTTTCATTTCAATATCTAAGACCTCTAATAGCCTTTTAAACTTATGTCAGACTACAAAATATCTTGACTTGGGGAATAGGAAAAGAATACTTAGTAATTTTTTTATAGGGAAAATGAACAACCATTCAAATTTTGCCTTTTCAACTAACCAATGTTTTATGCACTTTGGCTTATATAAATAAATTCAAAAGCAGAGAGAAAAATTAACCAATATTTCCCAAAGAAATAAATTTCTTATGCTAAAAACATTTATCTTCTCTTATAAATATGCAGAATATGTAGTATCAGAATCCATGATACTGCTCAATAAATTGATAATTTCTGATCAGAAACTATGCATTAGTAATAATTGAATATGCAGCTCTGTAGCACCAGTTCACATTTGGAATCTCTAGGAATGGATTCTCTTGGTAGCCCCACTTTGATTACTAACCTACTGACTAATTTGACCAACAGAATAACTTTATATACCGAATATGTAGATGCCACCTTCTGTGAGAATTAAGGAAGTCTCTTTATGGAAGTCTGCCTGTGGGTATAATGCATAACTCTATGAAAATTGATTCTTCTGGAAAATATGTCTATCATTTGTTTTCTTGCTGGACACCTAAAAGCAAGTCTATACTCCAGTGGGACTGAAAACCAATATTTTCAGGAAAGAAAGGATTAGAGATATCAATTCCCTATGGTCTACAGATAGATTTTCATGGTGTTATTGAAAATAGCAGCAACATGTTTTGCAGTGGGATGAGTTTCTCTGAGTGGATTGGGTATAATGAATGAAGGTATTCTGTTTCATAAAGACTACAATACACCTGTGATGAAATGTCAAGCCCAAAGTGTGTGCTGGAGAAGAGATGCTTTGTACAACTCATCTAGGCAAAATCCAAACTGGTACTCCAAATCATAAACAGGCTGCAACTCATACTAATGAAGGATTGATTCTCCAGTAGAACATTTCAATGAAATGGCTACTCCAGGGGGAAATTAGTCCCTCATCCTATCCCTTGGGAATTCTTCTGGATATTGATAGCTAAAAGAAACATTCACACTGTAAAACAATTGGTTCACAGTATAAACATATGTAGTTGAGTGTAGACTGACACAAGATTAGAAGTGGATTCGATTCAGTTTTCTGCCATCTTTAAAAATCATTAGAGCAGGAAGAGAAGGTAGGTGGTAGGAGAGGAGAGCAGGAGTTGGGAGGGTGTTTCCCAGGACATTTTCAAATGCCTTACCTCACTGGGCCTCATTTGTATCTGGTGGACTGAGAACCTAATGATCTAAAGTGAAGTAGTCCACAGAACCTATCACCTGCTAGTGTATTTTGAGGAAACTTTGAATCTGTGGATTGTACCCCCAGCCAAAGAGTGCTAGTGTTTAGGAGGAAGTCTTGCAAGCCCAGTAATATTCCATCTGTGGAGATGCCAGCAACTCTGTCACCATTCTTCAGTCTGACAAAGAGAACTTTTTTGTCTTTTTCTGCTACAAAGAAAATCCTTTTGTTTTGTATACACCTGAACCTGTCACTGGGTACCAGCTGAATCACAAAGACAATTAGTAAAATAAATTTGCTCTTGTAGACAGATGAGAGTTATACTTCTCATTCTTCCAATATTGCTGAATTTCAGTTTATATTTCTTCATGTGCAAGTAGCCTTTTCTATCCTCCTGGATTTATGTTAAGCTGGGGAAGCAGTCCTGGTGAAATTAAGCCCACATATAAACAATAGATCTGGACAGCTCAGATTTGGTCATAAGCTTCATTAGAACCCTCCCCCACTTTATTACAATTTCTTTTTTTAATTAAAAAATTATTTTTATTATATCTTTTCCCCCAATATCTCCCTCTTAGTCCAATAAAAGGCTCTGTTTTTTATAACAGTAAATATAATACAAAACA
Organism: Lophiomys imhausi; assembly: GCA_907164525.1. Classification (NCBI taxonomy): domain Eukaryota; kingdom Metazoa; phylum Chordata; class Mammalia; order Rodentia; family Muridae; genus Lophiomys; species Lophiomys imhausi. The sequence goes on along the minus strand of CAJQZJ010032273.1, from coordinate 4,223,371 downwards.
ATAAGAACAATTAGGTAGCAATTATGAAATTTATAAGGTATAACATAAATTCCCAATTTCTAGTCCCATATTTGGCCACTAATAAGAATATTCTATTATCTGTCTATCTTGATGAGTTTAAGTTTCTATACCTGACTCAGTTTCCATCTTAACTTGCATTACCAACTTAAAAACATCTTCTTAGACCTAGAACATCCTTTTAATTCCTAAACAACTTAAAACTTAACTGTGAGACTATAACTATCTAGTCTTCAGTCACATCAGAGACCTTAGAAGGATAAATATATCTGAATAAACAGGAAGTGCAGCACAAGCAACTTCCAAAACTAAGAAATGATAGACAACTGACTGCTTGGACAGTTCCCAGTTTCTCTCTATAAAGTTGGAGCATCTATCTTTAGCCTTTTTTTCCAGTATCTCTTATTCTTTGCTTTTTGAAACTCAATTTTGTATCAAAGATCATATCTGTGCAAGGATATGCCAAGTCGATATCAGTATATGATGACGATTTTGCTTAAATAAAGAGCTGAGTCTAAGTTTGAAATGGTTTCATTTGAAAGAAGACAACATTCAAAGTCTAGAAACTGTGATTGTGTTCTATGATTTGTTATAGTTTTTCAAGCAAAAGAAGAGTAAGATCCCGAGTTTTCAGTAACAGAATAGATTCATGAGCTACTTGGTATGTATAAATGAGATGAAGTGTGTGTGTGTGTGTGTGTGTGTGTGTGTGTGTGTGTGTGTGTGTG
>CAJQZJ010032273.1:4211220-4222615 GCA_907164525.1 Lophiomys imhausi | reverse complement strand
GTGTGTGTGTGTGTGTGTGTGTGTGTGTGTGTGTGTGTGTGTGTGTGTGTTGTGTGTGCACGTGTGTGTGTTTGTTAGTATTCCTGAAGGTTTATAGGAAGAATGAGTTATTTTTCACATTGATCTTTGTAGTCAGAGGAAATGATGATATTTGATTATGTTTTTAATACAAATAAAACGAGGGTTCATGGTATGTGTGTGTACAAAGAATACTTAGGAATTATATGTGTTTGCTACTGTTTCCACAGGTGCATTCTCTTTGAAACCTGTCAGCAGTTCTAGTAAGTATTTATGGGGACCCTCATTGTACAGATGGCTTTTGGAGGGTTAGAAGGTGTACTCAATCCATGTGTTCTATGAAGCTACGTTTGAAACCAAACTCTTTCTGCTTATTCTGGTGGTGAAGAAAGGGGTTTGTTTGGATTCTGGGTATATTTTTACAAAGAACCTCCAGGAATACTGAGAAAAGGACAATAATACCAGTGAATGAAACAGAAAACAGGCAATTATCTTCTCAGGTCGACTCCCAATTCTGAAGAATTGGGAAAGTTCAAAAGCTAAGGAAAAACTTGTATTGAACAAAAAATAGAACACTTGGCGGTTCAGAGGAAATATGCAGGCAATAAAAGTGGAGTAAAAGTTTGAAGTAACAGATAACATATTTATTTTACTCAGGGAGAAAAAATAACAACAGTCATATGGCATTGCAGCATATGGCTAATAGGAAAACTACAGAGAGACATGTAGAAGATATGAGTTGCAAATGTCTATATGTAATGATGAAGTGGGCATAGAAGCCATGGTAAAGGAATTTGGGGAAGAAAGAACATGAATATTTTTTCAGAAAGGATATATTTGTAACTTCTCCAGTGGTGTTAATTGTATAATGCCTTTTATTCATAAAACTCAGTTTTATTTCATGTATACTTCTGTTTAACAATACAATTGAAACACATGGAAAAAGATAGATTATCCTAGGTAGAAATCAATAATAATTAGACTTCACAGTTTTCAGATGAGAGCCTTTGAAAACCCTGAATTCAAGTCACCTCTTCTCCAGTGCTGACACATTTTTCCTTACTTTATTTTTGGAAATCAAAAATGTTATTATATCAATATGACACAATTTTCTTCCAAAATCTCTAGTGAAGTTAACCATTTTAAAAGAATGGATATGACAAAGCAGTGCTTAGCTATGTGGAGAAAGCTAGGGAACCTTTTTAGACATGGGGACTGGACTGGTTCTGTGTTAGGAAAAGAGCTGGCCCTGAAGGAATGAGCAGCTCATTGAAAATAATGCCTTTAATCCATTAAGAACTGGGAGCTTTTCCTTAGTGTACCTCTTATTGTTCCAGTTCTTTTTCCCAAAAATACATGACAAAAAACTCACATTGCTTTTATGCTTTAATTTCCAATCTGCACTTTATATTTAAAGATAGTCATTAATGGAAATTATAGGCTAAACATTTTTTAATTTTTAAAGTATTTTTATTTCTTCAAGTTACATGTCACAATCCCCTCCCTATACCCGCTCCAGATCCACCCTCCCACCCTTTTCCCCTCATACCTCCCCATCTGCTTCCTTTTTTTAAGTTTAAGGTTTATCTCCACCCAAACAGGTCCCCCTTTTAGTCCAATAAATGGCTCTTTCCCTTATACATACAAATACAATACAAAACAACAGAAATAATTAGGCCACAATTATGAAAATTATAAGGCTTAGCATACATTCCCAATGTCTAGTCCATATGTATTTGGTAACTGACTTGAACATTCTACTATGCATCCATCTCCATGAGTTTAAAGTTCTATATCCAACTAGGCTTCCATCCTAACTTGCATCACCATCTTAAAAATATCTTCTTAGATCCAGAACACCCTCTTAATTCCTAAACAACTCAAAATTTAACTATGATGCTATGACTATCTAGTCTTAAACCATATGAGAGACTTGACAAGGATAAATATATCTGATTATACAGGAAGTAGAGGGCCAGCAGCTTCCAAAACTAAGAAATGACAGACAACTGGCTACCTGGACAGTTCCCAATTTCTCTCCATACATTAGAGCATCAATCTTCAGTGTTTGGTCCTGTTTCTCTGACAGACATTAATTGTAAAGCAGGAATTATGAAGGACTTGCCTACCCTATCTTGGCAGAGCTAGGCTGTTGACTTACCTGGTTCCAAGTTTTGTCCTTTTTATACAGCAGTCTGTCTACAGTTGAAGCAAGGGATTTTTCTTGCCAAGTGACAGGCTTGCCACTAATGCAGCCATCTCCAAATGGAGATTCTTCCCTGCTCATTAGCTACTTGGAGTAGAATAGGGGGTGTTGTCAAGAGCTGACATGTCTCAATATAAAAAAAAAATCTTAAGAAAACATCCTGAGTGAGCTAACCCAGACTCAGAAGGATGCACCTATAGTCAGATTTTAGCCATATAGTACAGGATAACTATACTACCACCAATGCACCAAAGGGTACATGAACATAGACCTTTTTTCATGTCAATGAGCCACGTTTCCCTAGTGGTGCTGCCTTGTAGGACCCCAGTGTAAGAGGAGGCTCTTGGCCCTCATATGACTGCTGAACTGGGGTGGGGCACTGTTACATAGGGACACTCCTCTCCAGAGGAGTGGGATGGAAGGGATAGGGGGTAGAGGGTGGGAGGGCAGGACTGGGAGGAGTGGAAAGAGGACACTGTGGTGGAGATGTAACCTGAAGTAATAAATACATAAATTAAAAAAGAAAACATGTTTGAATGCCATATTCTACAGATCTCTTGAGGTTTTTGAAGACCACCTATCTATCTCTGTATATTTGCATAACCAAATATTGCTTGTCTCTTAGCAACTTGATTTCTGATTAACTTAGAAATGACTAATTTTGAAGACCACCTATCTATCTCCATATATTTGGATAATCAAATGTTGCTTGTCTCTTAACAACTTGATTTCTTATTAACTAAGAAAATAACTGTGATAGGCTACCCTATTACCTAACAAAATGACATACTTGAATGACTATTAGTTTGCATTTCTTAATTATCCTAAACAGTTTGTGACAGTTGCTAACAAAAGGCCAAAACTTCACATTTCATTTTTAAGCATTACCTTAGAGTTAACTTTAATTTTGTATCAAAATACAAAGATCAATACCAATGTAGCTAAATATAATCTTAATTTTGTATCAATATACCTTTTTCTTTATCATTCCTTTATTATGTCTATATCCCATTTTTTCTCAAGTCTTTCCCCCCCTACATAGGAGAGAAAGAAGGATACAGAAAAGAAAAGAGAGAAATCCTTAGGTATAACCTCAAAAACCTATGTAACAAGACCATTTAACAACTTGTAACCTCTCCCCTTAAATAACAACAAGTACCTGTAACCCATCAAATGATCAAAGTGGGGAAAATCACCCATCCTGCCTTCTGGGGATGGGACATTGCTCTCTTAAAATTACTTCCTGATGCTTTGGGACATAATAAACCTGTTTGGGGCCCAAATAAGAATGGAAAAATGGTTAAGCATGTTAATCGAATCATTTGATGTTCACTCCTTTTGTGCTCAGCTATTTAAATGTCCTAAGAAGTTTGTAGACAGAAGCTGAACTTCAGGACTTTACTGAAGTTCTGGCTGGAACAGTCTGTGGGGCTGAACAATCTTAGCAATTTTGAGTTGCTGTGGTTGTAGATTTTTGAGGAAATAGCTATTGAGGAAGTCTTTGAGACTGGATCATCTGGGCTACTTGTCCTCTTTGGTGTCTGATCTTTTTTCTCCTGAGGTTTCAGTTGTCTAGTTGTCTCTGGACTCCTAAAATGAATACTTTTAATCTCCTGGAAAGATAAGAACAGAGTCCTGCCCTAAACCTAACTCTGGGACACTACTTTTTTTTTCCTTTTTTTCCAGGTAATATTTTTTCCTGGAACAAATTTTGTTTTTTGACAATATAAAAAATACTATATTTCAATTGAGATTAAAAAAGAAATTATTTTGATATTTTGGAACTAAACATACCTTTAAGTATATACATTTTGAGATCACAAAGGAAAATTCACTTTGAGTTTCAGCATGCCTTTTGTGAGTAGCTTTTAAATTTGAATCATTCCAAATCCTATTTGCCTGCCTCTGCATTCTAAGTATTAAGATCAAAGGCATGTGCCTCCCAATTGTTGGGATTAAAGATGTGCACCACCACCCCTGGATCTAAGTTTTTCTCTATTTGGAGCTTGCTTTGTGTCAGGCTGGACTTGAACTCAGAGATCTGCATGTTTTCTGTCTCAGTGTATTGGGGTTAAGGGTGTATCCCTCTCAAGTGATGGAATTAAGGGTGTACACCATTACAACCCTGTTCATTGTAACTCTAGAATTTAAAAGACAACTAACTCTATAGTGATCCTCCTGTCTCTGCTGGAGTTAAAGGCATGGGCTAACATTGCCCTTCCCAAATATTTTTCCTTAGCTCCAAATTACTTCAACTCTTAGAGGTTTAGAAACCCAGGTTTAACTATAGTAACCCTTGATTTATCTACAGCATTTTAAACCTCTTAACTGTCTTTTTAATGCCAAACAACAAAAATTTCCTTTATATATACAAAAAAACCCCTTTTAAGCTAATATCCAAGTGTGTGTGTGAACTATGTGGCGACCTGCAGTCTAACATTCTAACCTGGAATTAAGACCATTTTTCCTTTCATGTCTTCGGTAAATTATAATTTGAGAATTTTATATTTTATTTTTATTATATTTTTAAGTTTGTTTAACTTTTTAAAAAAATTAATTTGTTTTCTCTAGTTACTTCTAGAACATAGTTTCCTCCCTTCCTCCCTCCTGGCCCATCCCTCCCTCCCTCCCTCCCTCCTTCATTCTCTCCCTCCTTCTCTCCCTCCCTCATTATTCCTCTACTTGGTACTCTCCTCAGATGAGGTGGGACCTCACATATCATACTCCTTCAGTCATGTTAGGGCTAAGAGCTTCCTCTTGTACTGGGTCTTGATATGGCACACCATCTAGGGTAAGGTGTTCCACTAACCTGCAGCTGATTCCATGACTCACTGCTGGTTGAAGTTTTTCCTATGATAGATATGCTAGGTTCCTCTCTGTTTGGGTTTGTGGGTTGTAGGATGGTTTTCCTGTGATGTATGGTTAATATCCACATTTAAGAGAGTACATACCATGATTATGTTTCTGGGACTGAGTCAGCTCACTTAGGATGAGTTTTTATAGATCCATCCATTTGGTTTCAAATTGCATGATTTTCTTATTTCTGATAGCTGTATAGTATTCCATTGTATAAATGTACCACAGTTTTTTAATCCATTCTTCAGTTGAAGGACATCTAGATTGTTTCCAGTTTCTGGCTATTACAAATAAAGCTGCTATGAACATTGTTGAGGCAATGTCCTTGTGGTTTGGTGTAGAATCTTTTGGATATATGCCCAGGAGAGGTATTGCTAGATCTTGAGGTAGAACTATTCCTAAATTTTAAAGATATATCCAGACTGATTTCTAAAGCCATTGTACAAGTTTGCACTCCCATCAGCAATGGGGGAGTGTTCCTCTTTCTCCACACACTCACCAGCATGTGCTATCATTTGAGTTTTTTTTTTTTTTTAATCTTAGCCATTCTGATGGGTGTGAGATGGAATCTCAGAGTTGTTTTGAGTTGCATTTCCCTGATGAGCAAAGATGTTAAACATTTCTTCAATTGCCTCTTGGCTTTTAGAGATTCCTCTTTTGTGAAGTCTTGGGATTAGCACTTTACCCCATTTTTTGATTTTTTGATATTTAATTTCTTCAGTTCTTTATATATTTGGGATATTAGCCCTCTGTCGGATGTTGGGTTTGGGAAGATATTTTCCCATTCTGTAGGCTGCTGTTTTGTTCTAAGGACAGTGTTCTTTGCCTAACAGAATCTTTTCAATTTCATAAAGTTCCATTTATTGATTGTTTGTTTTAGCACCTGAGCTATTGGTGTTCTTTTCAGGAAGTTGCTACTGGTGCTAATAAGTTCCAGGCTTTTCCCTACTTTCTCTTCTATTAATTTTAGTGTGTCTGGATTTATGTTGAGGGCTTTTATCCACTTAGACTTAAGTTTTGTACAGGGTGATAAGGTATGGGTCTATTTGCATTCTTCTACATGTTGACACCCAGTTAGACATGCATCATTTATTGAAGATGCTTTTCCTTTTCTATTGTATGGTTTTGGCTTCTTTGTCAAAAATTAAATGACCATAGGTGTGTGGGTTTATTTCTGGGTCTTTGATTCGATTCCATTGGTCAACTGGTCTGTTTCTATACCAGTACCATGCTGTTTTTATTACTATTGCCCTGTAGTACAGCTTGAAATCCGGGATGCTGATACCTCCAGATGTTCTGTTATTGTACATGATTGATTTAGCTATTTGGGTTTTTTTGTTATTCCATATGAAGTTGAGAATTGTTCTTTCAAGATCTGTAAAGAATTGTGTTGATATTTTGATAGAAATTGCATTGAATCTGTATATTGCTTTTGGTAAGATGGCCATTTTTATTATGTTGATCCTACCTATCCATGAGTATGGGAGATCTTTCCATCTTCTGATATTTTCTTCAGTTTCTTTCTTCAGGGTCTTGAAGTTCTTGCCATGCAGGTCTTTTTTTCACTTGCTTTGTTAGAGTTACCCCCAGGTATTTTATATTATGTGTGGCTATTTGAAGGGTGTTGAGTCCCTTATTTCTTTTTCAGCCCTTTGTCTTTTGTGTAAAGGAGGGCTACTGATTTTTTTGAATTAACTTTGTATCCAGCCACCTTGCTGAAGGAGTTTATCAGCTTTAGGAGTTCTCTGGTGGAATTTTTGGGGCCACTTTTGTATACTATCATATCATCTGCAAATAGGCATACTTTGACTTCCTCCTTTCCAATTTGTATCCTCTTGATCTCCTTTAGTTGTCTTATTGCTCTAGCTAAAACTTCAAGTACTATGTGGAAGAGATACGAAAAGAGTGGACAGCCTTGCCTTGTCCCTGATTTTTAGAGGAAATGCTTTAAGTTTCTCTCCATTTAGTTTGATGTTGGCTCTTGGCTTGTTGTAAATTGTCTTTATTATGTTTAAGTGTGGTCCTTGCATGCCTGATCTCTCCCAGACTTTTAGCATGAAGGGATGCTGGATTTTGTCAAAAGCTTTTTCAGCGTTCAATGAGATGATCATGTGGTTTTTTTTCTTTCAGCTTTTAAAAGTGGTGGATTACATTGTTGGATTTTCTTATGTTCAACCATCCTTGCATCCCTAGGATGAAGCCTGCTTGATCATGGTGTATGATACTTTTGATGTATTCTTGGATCTGGTTTGGAAGTATTTTATTAAATATTTTTGCATCCCTTTCATAAGGGACATTGGTCTGAAATTTCTTTCTCTGTTGGGTCTTTGAGTGGTTTTGTTATCAGGGTGATTGTGGCCTCATAGAATGAGTTTGGCAGTATTCCTTCTGTTTCTATGTTGAGGAAGAGTTTGAAGAATATCATTGTTAGCTCTTCTTTGAAGGTCTGGTAGAATTCTGTGCTGAAACCATCTGGCCCTGGGTCTTTTTGTTGGAAGACTTTTAATGACTTCTATTTCCTTAAGGGTTATAGGACTGTTTAATTTGTTTACCTGGTCTTGATTTAGCCTTGGTAGGTAGAATCTATCAAGAAAATTGTCCATTTCATTTGGGTTTTTCAATTTTGTGGAGTACAAGTTTTAGTAATAGGACCTAATGATTCTTTGGATTTCCTCAAAGTCTGTTGTTATTTCCCCCCTTTCATTTCTGATTTTGTTGACTTGGGTAGGTATTTTCCCTCTGCCTTTTAGTTAGTTTGGCTAAAGATTTGTCTATTTTGTTGATTTTTTTCAAAGGGCCAACTCTTGGTTTTGTCAATTCTTTTTATTGTTCTTTTTGTTTCTAAGTTGTTGATTTCAGCCCTGAGTTTGATAATGTCCTGCTGTCTGCTCCTCTTAGGAGTATTTGCTTCTTTTTGTTCTAGCTCTTTCAGGTGTGTTTTTAGGTCATTAGTATGTGAACTCTCCGATTTCTTTTTTTTTAATTTAAATTTATTTATGTATTACTTCAGGTTACATCTCCATCACAGTGTCCTCTTTCCACCCCTCCAGTTCCATCCTCCTACCCCATATCCTTTCCATCCCACTCCTCTGGAGTGGAGTGTCCTTACATAACAGTCCACTGCCCCAGGTCAACAGTCATATGAGGACCAAGAGCCTCCTCATACACTGGGGGCCTACAAGGCATTGACATGAAAAAAAGTCTATGTTCATGTTCCCTTTGGTGCATTGGTTGTAGTATAGTTATCCTGTACTATATAGCTAAAATCCGACTATAAGTGAATAGATGCCATGTGCATCTTTCTGAGTCTGGGTTAGCTCACTCAGGATGAGCTTCTCTAGTTTTATCCACTTGGCTGCAAATTGCATTATTTCATTGTTTCTGATAGTTGAGTAATATTCCATTGTGTAGATGTACCACAGATTTTTAATCCATTCTTCGGTTGAGGGACCTCAAGGTTGTTTCCAGTTTCTAGCTATTACAAATAAGGCTGTTATGAACATAGATGAGGAAACTTCCTTGTGATTCAGTGAGGAATCATTTGGATGTACACCCAGAAGTGCTATGACTGGATCATGAGGCAGAGCTATTCCAACTTTTCTAAGATATAGCCAGACTGACCTCCATAGTGGTTGCACAAGCCTTCACTCCCACCAGCAATGGAGGAGGGTTCCCCTTTCTCCACAACCTCACCAGCATATGCTGTCCTTTGAGCTTTTGATCTTAGCCATTCTGAAAGTTGTGAGAAGGAATCTCAGAGTCATCTTGAGTTGCTTTTCTCTGATGATTAAGGATGCTGAGCACTTCTTCAAGTGTCTCTCAGCCATTGGTATTCCTCCTTTGTAAATTCTCTGTTTAGCTCTGTTTCCTATTTATTTATTTATTTTCTTTATTGATTTATTGCTTCAGGGTACAACTCCATCATATTGTCCTCTTTCCCCCCTTCCCAGCCCTGCCTTACCATCCCCTACCCTCTAACCCTTACATCCCACTCCTCTGGAGTGGAGTGTCCCTACATAACAGTCCTTCGCCCCAGTTCAGAAGACATATGAGGGCCAAGAGCCTCCTCATAAATAGGGGGCCTACAAGGCAGTAGTACCACCAGGGAGAAGTGTCTCATTGCCAGGGAGAGAGAACTAAAAAACAAACAAACAAAGAGAAAAAGAGTCTATGTCCATGTTCTCTTTGGTGCGTTGGTGGTAGTATAGATATCCTGCACTAAATAACTAAAATCCTACTATAAGTGAATAGATACCATGTGCATCCTTCTGAGTCTGGGTTAGCTCATTCAGGATGAGCTTCCCTTGTTCCATCCATTTGGTGGCAAATTGCATGACCTCTTTGGTTCTGATAGCTGAGTAGTATTTCATTGTGTAGATGTACCACAGTTTTTTAAATCCATTCTTCGGTTGAGGGACATCTGGGTTGTTTCCAGTTTCTACATTTTTTGATTGGATTATTTGGTTTCTTGGCATTTAATTTCTTGAGTTCTTTGTAAATTTTGGATATTAGCCCTCTGTCAGATGTGGGGTTGTTGAAGATGTTTTCCCTATCTGCAGGCTGCCATTTTGTTTGAATGACAGTGTCTTTTGCCTTATAGAAGCTTTTCAGTTTCATCAGGTTGCATTTATTGATTGTTGGTCTCAGGTCCTGAGCTGTTGGTGTTCTGTTCAGGAAGTTGTCACCTGTGCCAATGAGTTCTAGGGTTTTTCCCAATTTCTCTCCTAATAGCTTTAGTGTGACTGGCCTTATGTTAAGGTCTTTGATCCACTTGGACTTAAGTTTTGTAGAAGATGATAAGTATGGGTCTAATTTCATTCTTTTACAAGTGGACATCCAGTTGGATCAGCACCATTTGTTGAAGATGCTGTGCTTTTTCCATTGTATGGTTTTGGCTTCTTCCTCAAAAATTAAGTGAATATAAGTGTGTAGGTTCATTTTTGGGTCTTCAGTTTGATTCCATTAATTCACTGATCTGTTTCTATACCAATACCATGCTGTTTTTATTACTATTTCTCTGTAGTATAGCTTGAAATCTGGGATGGTGATACCTCTAGATGTTTTTTTATTGTACAGGATTGATTTAGCTATTTTGGGTTTTTTGTAGTTCCATATGAAATTGAGAATTGCTTTTTCCAGGTCTGTAAAGTTGGTATTTTGATAGGATTAGCGCTGAATCTGTATATTGCTTTTGATAGGATGACCATTTTTATTGTGTTGATCCTACCTATCCATGAGCATGGGAGACCTTTCCATCTTCTGATGGCCTTTTCAATTTCTTTCTTCAAGGACTTGAAGTTCTTGCTGTACAGGTCATTCACTTGCTTGGTTACAGTCACCGTCAGGTAATTTATATTGTTTGTGGCTACTGTGAAGGGTGTTGCCTCCCTGATTTCTTTCTCAGCCCATTTATTTGTTGTATAAAGAAGGGTTTCTGGTTTTTTGAATTAATTTTGTATCCAGCCACCTTGTTGAAGGTGTTTATCAGCTGTAAGAGTTCTCTGGTGGAATTTTTGGGGTTGCTTAAGTATACTATCATATCATCTGCAAATAGGGATAATTTGATTTCTTCATTTCCAATTTATATCCCATTCATCTCGTCTAGCTGTCTTATTGCTCTAGCAAGAACTTCAATACTATATTGAAGAGAGAGTGTGAAAGTTGACATCCTTGTCTTGTCACTGAGTTTAGAGGAAATGCTTCAATTTTCTCTCCTTTTAATTTGATGTTGGCTACTGGTTTGCTGTATATAGCCTTTATTATTTCTACGTATGGTCCTTGTATGCCCATTCTCTCCAGAACTTTTAGCATGAAGGGGTGTTGGGTTTTGTCAATTGCTTTTTCCGCATCTAGTGAGATATCATGTGGTTTTTTTCCTCTTTCATCCTGTTTATATGGTGAATTACATTGATGGATTTTCATATGTTGAACCATCCCTGCATTCCTGGGATGAAGCCTACTTGATCATGGTGTATGATACTTTTCATGTGTTCTTGGATTCAGTTTGCCAGTATTTTATTAAGTATTTTTTCATCTATGTTAATGAGGGAGATTGGTGTGAAGTTCTCTTTCTTTGTTGGGTCTTTGTGTGGTTTAGGAATCAGGGTGACTGTGGCCTCATAGAATAAGTTTGGCAGTGATCTTTCTGATTCTATTTTGTGAAAAAGTTTGAAGAGATTTGGTATTGTCTCTTCTTTGAAGGTCTGGTAGAATTCTGTCCTGAAACCACCTGGCCCTTGGCTTTTTTGGTTGGGAGATTTTTAATGACTCTATTTCCTTACGGGTTACAGGGCTGTTTAATCTGTTAACCTGATA
>CAJQZJ010032273.1:4177423-4197771 GCA_907164525.1 Lophiomys imhausi | reverse complement strand
TGTGTGTGTGTGTGTGTGTGTGTGTGTGTGTGTGTGTGTGTAAGTAGATAGGTAAGGCAGAGGATAGGTAACAGTAAGCTCTTAGGTACATTGTTGCAAGAAATGGAAAGATGGGTCATTTCTGGGTTAAAATAATATCCCACCAATCCTGCAAAATACCAAAAAACATGTTCCTTGACACAGTTATTCCTATAGTCATGACTGATTTCATGGACAATTTCCCTTTATTTTAATATTTTCTTTTCTGATTATATAAGGATTTCAAAGGATAACTGGAAAAAAACAGGGAGAAGAAAATGAGAATCATTTTTAATTCTTTGTTCTGAGATAATGTTAGTTATTTCCTCTCAGGTCATTTTTCTCTGAGAGTGTGTATAGAATGTGTGTCCACATGCCTGTAGCACATATATCTGTGCAAATATATTTAAGTATATGGATGTCATAAAGCCAAGGACAAAATTAGATATAGTTCTGCTACCATAATTTACTTATTAAAATATATTTCAAAAATTTCTCCATATCACTAAAATCTCTTTGCAACTTTTAAAATGTACAGTATTCTATTTTATGAACACATGGTCATTTATTTAAATGCTTCCCTGTTTTGCTTTAAGAATATCCCTGTATTTTTCAATCTAAAGAGATGCTTCAATTGACAAGTTTGCAACCACATTTTAATACATGTTTTAAAATTACTTTCTTATAAGTTTCTAGAACTTCTAGAACAAAAGAAAGGCAAGTATTAAAATGTTGGGGTTTATACAACATATAAATTAGAAATAAAAGAATCCCCTTCTTGACCTACAGTGAGCATGCTCAGTGACTAGTGGGGGTTAGAGATTCCAAAGAAGGCCAACATTGGCTGATCCTGAGTGGCAGTTACTGGTTCAGAATGTGGCAATATCCTCTCCCCACCCCCATTTGAAACTGACCCAGGCAGCTTCAGAGGACAGCTTGATAGTTGTGATCTTGGAGGGATGATTAAGAAAAACATGAGCTATTTTAGGCAAAAAATATTTTAACTTTTAAAGTCAAGTAGGACCAATAAATAAGATGAAATGATTTTTCTTTTAATTAGGCCACACACACTCATAGACCAAGCAACCTGGTTGACTGTTCAAATTACCAATGGACTTTCTGTTGGTAAAATGAGATTGGACAGGGCAGGGAGAGGAAAAGTACTCCATGGCATTGTGAAGGAAGAAGCTGTCTGGGCTTTGAGAGAGGCATTAGTTGCTTTTGAGGCACACACCTGCAGCCTTTGTAGAGGCAGATCTCTGGTACCACAGATAGACTTTTTTTTTTTTTTTTCTTAGTTACTCCATTTTTATCTGTCCTGAACCTGTCTCTTTCTTGGCCAGAAATCCAAGAAATTTTGGCCATTTCATTTATCCTCTTAGATCTGCAATGAAGCAAAGTGTTTTTTTTCTCTTTGGAATGTCTTTCAAATCCCCTTTCCCCAGGCTTTAGGTTTTGTCCACAATTCTGGTAGCTTCAGCTTCCAGTCCCTGCCCCCAAATGGTTTTCCAATTCCTTCAAAGGCCCTGAAGGCATGAAAAGAACTTAACCTGTAGACTGTGAGTTTTTCCTAGTTTGGGGCTTCTTCATATTCAACCTTCTAGCTCCAGTGTTTAAGAAAGCAGCTGCCATCTTAACATTATGCTAAGGCCACACAGCTAGGAAATGTCAGGGCTGTGACCCAGACTTACACAGATCTGTTATCTCTTCAATGACATGAACTTGCCATCTGTACCATACTACCTCTTCATACTTAGGGATGACAGACTCTCAGTGAAATGATCTCAAAGTATCTTTTAGCACTTTTCTGCAATTCTATGTCATTTCATGCCACTTGCTGCAAGTGACATATTTGAGGATTTTTGGGGATGTTACAAGAGAAACATAGATTGAAGACCAAGAGAATTTTTTTTTTGAGGGGGAAACAGAACTTTAGCTAGGCCTTAGTTGCCAAAATAGGATTTGGCCAGGGGGAGACCAGGGCAGCGGGCATTCCATATCATGGGAGCAAAAGCAACGGCATTAAGACAAAAATGGGGATACAGAATTTTGAATAAGAGGTAGGTCTGTCTGTAGAAAGATTTCATGTAGTCTTTGTCACTGGAAACAATCATCCTTTGTAGCAATGGTTCCAGTATTACTCTGGAAATAAAGCTTAAGATGGCTTGGATTTGGATGCCAAGGATTGCAGAGAAAGAGCACCCTGCCAGCATGGGAGGTGGGGTGGTAAGGCTAGGCAGGGGAGGGCCAACAGGGGGTGGAGAATCCCAATCCCTAGGGTGCATTTATCTTCACTTGAGATTTGGAAATTGGCTGGGACTGTGGGAAAATCCAGGTGGTAGATCACTGCATGAAAAGGAAGATTGGCATTTTGAAGTGGCTTTAGGTTTTATGATACCTGTAACTAGAGGTACACTTTGGCCTCAGGTTTAGACCAAGCTACAAACACAAAATGAATTGGAAGAAACTGAGGCATACTAGAAAGGGAATGTTTTTCCTGAATAATAAACTTCATGACTAAAGGCATGTTGTGGAATGTCAATCTGCCATGATTGATGACAAATGGCAGAGCAGACATTTGAAATCCATAACCCCAAAAGGTCCTTGGCTTTGACATAGTCAATTAATGTCATGAAATTAATAGGATTATATGAAAGGATTCAGCAACTCTAAGTACAGAGAACAGAAAATTATGTGTCAGTAAATAAAGGAAATTCATTTGAACAAAGCTCTGCTACTTACATTTAAGCTTATGAATAAGGACCAAAAGAGAGCCTTGTCTATAGATTTTGCTTTTAAACTATATTCAACCTACATGTACTTATAGGAGAAGCAGAAATATCAGTTGACCAGAGTAGTCGCTTGAATTTCTGCTTATGTGGATGTTATTAATCATCAGCGGGAATACTGCATACATCTTTTTCCCCACCATGCCTTGGCTCTTTGTTATTTTATAGAATTACTGCTCTGAGATCCCAGCTAGCAGCTATACAATTTACTCCAGGAATTTAACCCTGGCCTCTTCTGAAGTGTCAACACAGACTGAGAGCAGAATATACGTGGTATCTGCTTTTAAGCTTGAAGTTTTACCCCCCCTCTGAGGGGAGGACCAGTTCTTTCAGTACCATCTTCTACAGTAGCTAGCTAATAAACTCAGATGAGTCTTATCTATGTACTAACATTAGAGGCTGCTCTTTGCAGTAATTTTTCTAAGGGAATCCTAACTGGGGTGGGTTTAGAAGTTTTACAATGTTCTACACAAGACAAACAGCCAACTGCCTTGATCTTGACCCAACCCTCCTTAGGGCACGACCGACCTTCTATTTCAAGAAGCTGATCCTTTTCAACTCTTCTTGCCTCTCAGCCATCCTCCTTAAAGATCTTTCCACATGATCACTATGTGGCTTGTCTTGTACTTTCAGCCTGATCCTGGTTTGTCCTTGGTGCCTACTGTGTCCTTTAGTAAAAACCAGTGTACAAGTGACTGACTCTTGGGCAACCTACACCAGATTCTACTCAGGAGATCAATTGAGACATGCTTCCTGACAGGTCAGGAGCTGCTCAACAAGGCTGGCTGTGGTCGTATGATGGCTGCCTGAGTTTTGGGATCAGTTGTCACTCTCTTGACCTCTCAAAGGTGTTATTGGAGGGAAGGAGCTGAAGTCAGGGTTTGACATGGAGATCCCTTTCCTTCTTCCTAAAGCACCATCAGGCCTGCATCATGGCTGGTGGGGCATTGGAATCAGAGAAACACTAGGAATGGGAACCATTCTGTTGCCCACTCAGGATTCAGTGTGTCCAGCCCATGGTGGGCTTTTAAAGACTATTTGGTCAACATATCAATTAAGATAATGACTGAGGGTGAATTGCTTATTTATTCTAGTGGTCATTATGCTCTGGGCATGTTTTTCAGTGAACAATGCTGTTTATTATGCAGTTATTACCCAAATAATCCCTTCATTGCCTTTCACATCAGGCTCCAGGGTTGAGCCTAAAACTGCCCAGTATTTGTTGGAGTCCATGGCTCATAGTTCACCCTCAAACCAACTACTGCGAATAGCAGGTGGCTTGTTATGTTCCTCTTATTACCTAAGCTTGTGTCCATATTCTAACAATAGATCGATGTCTTGCTCCTATGCCTCCCCGACACCACTCCCCCCCCTCCCCGTAGCCTTCATGTTTCCTATTAGCACAAGATCTGCCAGGATCATCTTCTCAAGGAGTCCTGACTTTGGGTCTCAATCCTAAGAGCTGGATGTCTACCCCTCACTGCTAGATGACTCTGCTGCCAAGGGCTTTCTAAGACTGGCCAGTCTCCCATGTCCCTTGGCCTGGTTCCCTCACCTGAAGTTGATCACTGGCCCTCATCTCTCTTTCCCTGCTAGGATATCTCTGGCCATTGCCTGCTTCTGGAGAATTCTTACAGTGTATTTTCCTCCCATGGCTAGTTTGGTCCCCATAGTCTGGCCTTCTTGTCAGGGTCATAATGCTGCTGCTGAGGTCCCATTTCTGAGAAAACATTTATCCTGCCCTCTGTTTCCAATCCAATCTCTCTGCTGTGTTCTGCTTTGTCAGCCTCTTTGTACATTTACTTTTTCAAGTTGGTTTGTCTCTTAGCTCTAGGGCATGAAGAAATATTTTTTATTTTAATTTTTTAAAGAAACCAATCATATGTAAGTGTGGGGAGGAAGTTTCTGAAAGAAGTTTGGGATGTTATATGGCTGTGTGCACCTGTCTTTGTTGGCATCACACGCTCTGTTGTGCACACTTTGTGTGTATGTATAGCACAGAGAGAAGCGCCTCTCCTTTTTGGTGGATTTTGTATGCACACTACCTGACAGATGGGTAGGAATAAGATCGGCCTTTTTTGTCTTTTGGTGGTTTAGAAACAGGCATGTGCCACGCTTTAATAGCCAGTCTTTACTAAGTTATATATTATTTGTCCTTTTTTCTCGGTCTTCCAGAGGCTTATTTGCTGCTTTTATAAGATAAGAATAAAAATGATGACTATCATGACTGAGTGAAACTTATCAGTAGAAAAGCAGGAATTTAAAAAGATAATGTACTTAGGCATTTGATGAAGCTTCCAACTGAGTGGTCCCATTTGGGCATTATATGCTCCATGTATACACAGAAGTTGGCACAGAGAAATTTAAAATTGTTTTCATTGGGAGGTGAAAAGTTTAAATATTGTTGATAATGGGAGAGAAATGCAGAAATTCATTAGTTTAACATAGTGTTCAGATGTCTTCATCACCTGAAATTTTGTTACTGATATGAAAATTGCTTTGCCATGACTTTTTGGGATTTCTTTTCTCCTGTGAATATTTTTCCCGTAATTTTATTTTCATTTTAAATGGAAGGATAGCATTTAATTACTCTATTTTAATTTTATATACCCACTTTATGCCTAAGGAAGAGAGATATTGCATATAAACCTAGGAGACAGTCTATAACTACTGCTGACATTTACACAATATTCTTACATCATACCTAGCAGGCATATGCTTTGTTTCTGTGCTCACAGGAGGGACTGATGCCTCTGTATGGGAGGGCTGGTATGACTGTATTCCCTCTCTGTTAGTGTTCTTTGCTATTTTCAAAATCTTGAGCTGGAATTTCTTGTTCCTTTTCTGTATCAATGGGAGAAATGATGACAGTGTCCAAAGCGTTGGCTTTAGTTTATCATTCATAGCATAATAGAGGTACAAATATCAACTTCATGTTCCTGTCTTGCTTTAAGAATGGAAAGCTTGTATGAAGAGTTGCTTTTTAAGCCCTAGAAAATCCTCTTCTTTCTGCTTTCAGGGTGATCTCCATATGCAAAACATCAGAACTTCTGTGTTGGACACATCAGAGGGCATGGTGCTTAGGAATATTAATAGATGAAATATTAGCTGTGACTTAGCAGTGGGCCTTTTAAGTGTGCTGCTTTACTGTGTAGTCTTCCACAAGCAGAAGACTCACTTTCAAGGCCTCAACTCTTCTGGGGAGAAGGGGAGGAAGGGTGGATGCGGGGGTGGGGGTGGGTGGGGGGGGTAAGGTGAGGAGGAGGGACTGGGAAGAGAGAAGGTAGGGGAAGCTGCATCAGGGTGTAAAGTGAATAAACAATTCAGCCAATTAAAAGAAGAGAAGACTCCCTTTAACTCTAATCATGCAAGCAAATGCTTCCCTAGTTCGGAAGTTTGCGAGCATTTACTAATTATATATTTAAAAAACCAAACAAACTCAAAGTGAAACTTTTCTTAATTCAGGTCAGATTAGGCAAGGGCCCCATGTGTTATCTGTGAAAGTGGAAACGATGATCCTCAAAGCTTCTGCATTTGCACAGCTTAAGGCCGAGTTTTGCTTACAAGTATCAGATCAACACATAGTTTTGAAGACTGTCTATAGTTAAAAGTAATGTCACAGAAGATGGACTAGTAATGTCCTTTGGCTGACATTCTGGATTAGAAATGTGAAGACTTCCCTCTGAATGCCATCAAATGGTTTTATTTTGGTTGTTTGCAAGGAACCCAATAATGCAACATAGATAAAGGCAGACTTGGTTCTAGATTTTTCGTGCACAATTTTGGTAACTGATGGTCCAAGAAATGAATGCTGGCTAATGTTTCAAATACTCCATACCACCTGCACCTGTCAAGACCTTATTGGATAAAAAGTTACAGTCACCCATTTAAGGAAAAGTCTGAGAATGTATGGCACCAAAAACTAGCCTGGATGAAATAGTCCTAGTGATTTTATTTATGTATTTGGTCTCATTTAGTTCATGTGCCCTCTTGGGGGTAATATCATAGAACAATCATTGTAATTTAGTCATGTTAAAAAATGCTCCTGCAGACATTTGTTATGTCTGTTACAGAAATAGAGTAACCATCTATCTCACCATGTACAAGGGAAGGTCATTTCTTTCATATGTCAAAAGGAAGTACAACCCATGGGTTCAGCGCCAGCCCACCATCTGAACAGACAGAGTGTAACCCAAGGAGGCTGAGAGCAGACTGGCATCTTCACACTCCTCTTATCCCTTCTTTTGCGAATACAGCCTTCTCTGAACCAAGGAAGGGCTAAGAATGCTTAAAGCAAATGCTGCACATGGTAGTGTCAATACAGAGCTTAGCAAAAAATAAGAGGACGTACTTACACTTGGAACAGTCCAAAATGATCTGGAGAGAGGGGCCTCAAGTAGCCTTAGTGCAGCAGAGAATTTGATTGGTAAAGATAAAGAAGAGAGAAAAGTAAGTTTGCTACTGCAGTGAGACAAAGAAATGGAGAGAGGAGCCAGAGATGTTTCAAAGGACACAGTGAAAGGAAATGACCAAAGTCAAAGGAAGTTAGATGTGAATTTGTGGGACATTAGAACCATGTAAAGTTGTCTGGATAGGAATATGTACGTGCTTTTGACAACAAAACACTAATTTATTCCAAAGAGGCTTTGATATATCCTTTTAAGGATATTTATATATATATATATATATATTATATTATACTATCTATGTTTGATTCATTTTCATTTTATAAGTAAAAAACTTAAAACTGAATGGCTTTTTGCTTATGTAGGTGAAAATGAGGATAAACATATCTCAGAAGCAGTAGGTATAGATAGACATTTCTCAGAAGAAGACATATTAAATGGGCAACAGGCATATAAAAAAAAACCCCAACTCAACACCAGTTAGGAAGACACAAATCAAAACCACAAAAAGGTATGTAACCATTTCCCTGTAAGAATGGCTAGTCTCAAAAATGCTAAATAAAGACAGCAAGTGCTGATAAAAATGTAGAGAAACGAATTCATGCACACTGGTAGTAGGAATGAAAATAAAATATTTATGGGAAGGACTATCAAGAGGTCCTCTGAAATAAAAAATATAATGATCATATGAAGCAACATTCCCCATTATTTTGTATGTAGCCTAAGAAACTGAAATTAGCATGTCAAAGAGATACCTGCACTCCCATGTTCATGTCAGCACTATTCGAAATAGCCAACAGATAGAAGCAACTCAAGTATCAATGGATGAAAATGTGGCAGATACACATTGCAAAATATTCAGCCATTAGAAGGAATGAAGTTACGTCATTTGTGACAACACACTTGGTACTAGAGGTGACCATGTGATGTGAAATAAGTCAGACACAGCTAAACAAGTGCCTAATGATCTCATGCATATATGGACTATAAAAATAATCTCATAGAAGTAGAATGGTGGTTATGAAAGGCTGGGGAGAATACAAGGAAAAGAGAGATGATGGGGAAAGGTAAAGTGAGCATTAACTTAGATAGGAGCAAGAAAGTGTTGTATTCCTTCACACTATGCTTGATTATGGATAGTGTACATACCCTAATCTTGAATACAGAATTTTGGGAGAAGTCTTTTTTTTGTGTGTGTATGTGTGTGTGGAATATAGAACTTTGAAAGATTTCTTCTTCTTTTTTGAAAGCATAACAAATGTCTTTATTTCCTTTTCTATATTCTCTTCTCAGTTGGGTAATTTTCTACAATATAACCCTTCTCTTCCCCTTCATAACCTGTGCTCTGGAAAGGGACCCATATTAGCCACTCTAATGCTATTATGTTTTAACAGACGGCCAGCTCAGCTGCACTATAAACTAGTTATCTCAGAATAATAAGCCTTATCCTACTTCAAAAAGTGTCACTTACTGAAAATGGGGGGGGGGAGAAGGGATTTTGTGGGTCAGAGTCTTTTTTCCATAAACAAAGAATGGCTCCATGTATAACAGCCTGTCACCTCTGCCCTGCTCTGACTCTTTCCAGTGTACTGTGTACTGTTGGTGTCAGTGTACTATTGAAATGGGTCTTCTCTCCTTTATTTGCCCCATGGGCCAGCCTTTGGGTTGGTAGATAACATTTCTTACTGAGGCTTCACATCTCTGGAGTCTTTTCACTGAAAACTGCTACAATGCACAGGGTAGGCTCAGATATGGGATGACTATTCACTTTTAGGTGCAACAGCCTTATTTGGAACAAAGAGCAGATTAAAACACTTGAACTACACTGATGAGTAAGGCACAGTTCACAGAGGCTTTGGCACTTTGGATCTTAGAAAATCCAGCAGCCTAAGGCAAAGGTCTCTTGGAGTTCACAGTGTTGACTTACCTTCCTTCTGTAGAACACTTCCAGCCCTGACATATTTGCTTCCTTGTTACATTTTTCTGTTGTAGAATCAAATCTCTTTTCACCCCCACAATTTTTCGAGGTTAAAGGAAACTATGGAGGAGGTCTTGTAAGCTAAATCATGAGCGTGGTTGTCACAAAAGCCTGACTCCTCTGTTAGGGTTGGGAAGGATTCTGGAATAAACTTGGCTGTTATTCTACATGCTAGCTGGTTGCTGTACATTTGTCCTAGTAGTGATGCAACCAAAGGTTATTTAAAGGACTGTGTCACTCAATAATGGCAGATGGGTAATAGCAAGGCTTGCTGTTGATGTCTTTTATTGCGTATATGTTTGTTATACAAGCTGTGACAAATACAACAATCTCTTCTCAAAAGGACAGTTTTAGAGCCTTGATGGCAAAGAATAAAACTGTCTACAGAAGGTGATGACTCTAAATTATAAACTAGTTCTGGACACAAGTCAGAACTCTCACTCAGATCTTGTATTCAACAATGAGTCTCTGGACCGACCACCACTGTCATGCCAAGAGATTAATTTTCAGTTGTTTCCCTTGGTTGTCTTATTTGGCAACAGCAGACAGATTCCCATGTGGGTCAAAGTTAGACTTTTTCTACTTTGTCTCATAAGTCATACAATCCATAACTGGTATTGATACCAAGTAGGAAGGGAAGACTGTGCAGAATTTCTATTTCTTAGACTAACCCCATGGAGTCAAATTCCCCACTGAAACTGAACCAACCTCCAACATAGTTCATAAATCTGGCAAAGTAGCTTTCACAGTTTATATCCCAGCCTATATACACAGAAGAAACAGTTTTTACCAGAGAGCTGGATTTCTTAAGACCCACCCTCAGAAGGATTACCTACAGAAGGAATAAAGCAGCATTGCTATTCCCACAGAGATTCTTACTGGAAGGAGGCTGTCTGTTCCACCGTGGGCCTCCCAGGATGATAGCCTGTGCCGAGACAACCATCTGGGAAGGGAATGTTCCCAGTAGCCTGCATCTTCCTCAGCAATGCTATTATCTTTCCTCTGTTCTGCTTTACTCTCACAGAGCAATTCATCTCTTCAGCCTTGTCACCCATGGAACTTGGAAGGAAGCATAGCTGTCCATTCACTACCATTTGCTGTCCTATCCCAAAGGGAAGTATAAAGAGAATTATATAAAGAGCATTCCAGAATCTCACTACTATCAAGAACATTTTGAGGATCTTGACAGGTCCATTGATTCTATTCTCAACTTGTTAGTACTAGTTGAGAACTTTCCGTGGAAGCCTTGAAAAGCACAGAGTCACCCACCTAGATTGGCTTGTTTTCCCTTGTTAGGGGCCTGTGCACATGCTGGGGAGTAGCTCTTCCCCCTCCCCGTTTTTCCCCTCCATTTTATTGTTCTTATCCTCCTGCCTATATTAAAAATAAAACCTGTGTTCTGGAAAAATCTGGGGATTTTATATTTTAGCTAATTGTAATATATTTCCACATAATTTACAGCTCTATAGAATATCTTCAGAGTCCTGTGTCATATTTGTGGTTCTGGAAATTCTGCCTGGAGGAATACCTCACAGAAAACCATTCTCCTGAGTTGAAACTGGCTGCTCAAGCCTTTTCTCTTTATTGGAGTGGGTTGCAGAGGAGGCAAAACTTTTCCTGACCAGGTACTGGGAGGATCCAAGGTGTGTCTGCAACATGAAAAGCTGTGCAGATATAGTGGCTGTCTGGGATGGTCATGGGGTGTGCAGGTTTGAACAGAGGGGATGTCCCTGTCCTGGAGAAGGAGTCACGTACTGTGTGAGTGTTCATTTCCCATACTTCTTGATGAAGATCTGTGACATTTTCCTTGGGTTCTCTACACTCCACTGCTTCCTCTCCCTTAGATTTTGAGGTTGGCTTATTGAATGCTCTTGTTTGTGCTCCTTGTTGATAAGGTCTCCATCTTTCTGCATTTCTTCTAGCTCCTTTGCTTAGTTCCTTTTCTTTCTGCTGCTCTTCATACTCTCTTCTTGGTGGCTGGGGATACGTCTCTTCTGTTTTTTTTTTTTGCTATGGATCCCTTAGAACTTGAATGAAGCACATATCTTCACTGTGCCCGATGACCTTGTTTACATCACTACCTCCAGGACATTCCTTGTTGTGTCTACATACTGGACCACTTTCCTAAGTCTACAGCCCCTAGAGTTCCTTTTGCAGTTAAAAAAGTAGCCTAACACTAAGTATAAACTCAAGGAGTTAGCCAACTGGGAAGGAGTCAAATCTCTCCAGCTGGTGTTGACAATAACACAGTAAAGTCATCACAGACAACCCAGCCCGCATTCCTTAGTACCCTCTAAAGAAAAAGTGTACAATTGTTGACCAGCAACTCTCTGCCATCTGGGAGCTGTTGCTTTAAAATTTTTCCTCCTTTAAGTTGGCCATAATATTACCAGAGGATAATTTTCCTTCCAATATTGAGATTTAGCATCAATGTCGTAAAAGGAGAAGCAAACAGGCGTGAGGAAGCCCTACTAGCTATTAGGACCTCTGCTGACAATTTAAGTTTTGGAAGAATTTCAGCTTTGATTCTGCCATCTCTGCCTAGATTTATGTAGCATTCTTTATCAGTCAGAAGACTATATTTTGTGAGCTAATGATAACACTTTTATATAGAATATAAAGGTTAGACCTGAGACTTGATTTCTCAGAGTTGCCTGAGAACAGAGGACAGTATCCTAGATACCCAACTTTAGGACTTCTTCCCATTTGTTGGCCATGTTTCTCTTCTGCAGATAAGCACACACCACCTTCTCTCACAGAGGCAAGAGGAAAGATCCAGACTAATTTCTGAAATGACTATTTTTTCCTATTGACATGTATTTTTGACATAAACCATCCCAGTTTAAAGAAAGTAGTGGTGGTGAGGAGAATCCCTTGGAACTAGAACCAGAGTGAATTGCCTTCACACATTCAGAGATCATTGGATGTCTAACACACATGAGGAATCACTTCTACAGCATCTTTTCACTAGAATCCTTTTTGCTTTCAAAAAGCATCTTCATCTGTCTGCCCAGTAAGAGAGGTGTTGCCTGGGACTTAGTTAAGGAGGACATACTCCAAGAGCAGTAATTTTACACTGAGAAGTATTGTGGGCTGGGTATGGAATTGTTTCAGTCTCATTATGGTTGGTCTGAACATTTGATGTGGGAAAATTCTTGCTCTTTGGTGGGTTGAAGTTGGTAGAAACTAGAAAGTCAGGTTTCCATTGTTTTGCCTTGAGGCAGCTCACACAGGAGAGGGCCACTTCTATGGAACTAGTCTCCTATCATTCTGGTCCCAATTTTTTCCTGTTCTAGCTGGTCTACCCTTGTTAGAATGGATAACAGGAAGGTAAAGCCTTCCCTGACCAGGTACTGAGAGGATCCAAGTCTTGTCTGCCGCATGGAAGGCCACTAGGAGTAGGCAAGCATGATGACCAGCCAGTCTAGGCCTTCATGGCCCTCTAGTCTCAGTGGTTTTATATTTGTTCTCCTATGCTTCCCTCTTACTTGTGAAGCCCAACTGCTTTTAGAGAAGTTTGAGGTGGAACCTTCCTCTCTTCAGGGAGATTTTGAAATATCATAGTCTCCTGGAAATGTGGCTCAATATGTTCTAGTTCATACTACCCATCTTGTCTGGGTTCAGCTGACCTGTGGTAGATCAGCATGTCTTCCCTCTTTGGAATATAACTAGGAAGAATTTGCAAAGGCCATACCTGAAAAGCAACATTGCAGTCAGGAAAAAGAAATTCCTGTTTGTTGTGGCCTAGATTTTTTCCTATATTTTGTCTCCTTAGGGAACCAGAACCAAAATGGAATGTCTCTCTTCTGAGTTGCTAAGGAGAGGAAAGATCAATTTTAGTTTTTAAATATAATAGCTCAAATGCAGCAAATGATTCCTGTTTACAAAAGCACTATGTTGAGTTATGACTTGGAGGTCTCAACACCAGTTTCTCTTCACTCTATAGGATAGCAAGATCTTCTTGCTATCATTTCTTTCCTCCTTTGGCTCTCTTCTCTAGTATCAAGTAGGTGTGTGTGGGGGGTCTTTTCATTTAAACAAACCTACACCTCTCCTATAGTCACTATATTCCTCACCTTGACCTCCACCAGCTTTGTTTTTAATAGCTGCGTTTTTATGTGAGCCAAGCATGGGATTCTCAAATTGGAGACATGGGGTTGCCAACCAGTAAGGGGAGGAGTTGACTTTATGCTTGTGTTTGAAACATTTTTAGGAGTGTTTTCATAGAGCTGGTAAATAAAAATTTCTGAACAGACTCTCATTCTTTGAGGAGGTTGTGCCCACCTAACAGTTGATTTTCTTCTGTCAATAACTTGACCCTATTTTTTAATATTGTTAAAAGAAAATACTTGTAGAAAAAAAGGATGTTTTGATCTATTTGTGGAATGCTTCTTTCTAGAGCTGATTCAAACACACTGTCTAGATACATAAATGAATTCTAGATATCTAGGATCCATGACAAAGACTGAATCTTAAGGAAGATGGATAATTCTTCTTTAAAATTGATCCAAACATAGACTAAACTCCACTGAAACTTCTGACTACTATGTCTTGGGATGCAAGACCCAACAATCTAAAGACCTTTGTAGAGTATTCCTTGCTGATCTTGAATCCCTCTCTTCCTGGTCTCAACAAGTAGTTTACTTAGTTAGCTCTTGGTACAAGGGATAACCCATGGATTTGTAGTAAGGATATGCTTGTCCTCAGTTTAATAATCTGAACTGCATATCTCTTCACCCTTTTTATAATAGGTGTTCTGTGACCTATGTGATTTGGAATTGTTTTAAACCTGGTATCCTTTGTGTGACTATTAGTTGTAGGGGAGGATCTTGCCCTTTGGTGATTGAAGTGGGAAACAGTAAAGGCAAATCTGTCACCTCATAGAATCACTATCTTATGAACTACTCCAAGGAGGCTCACAAAGTAGTCACTGCACAGAACTGGTCCATTACCTTCTTGGTCATGTTGAAGTCTTGATCTTGTCCTTATTTATGATCTATCTGATCTGCCCTTGAAACTTCAGAGCAGGCAAAACCTCCATTCACCATGTATTGAGAGGGTTCCAGGTGTGTCTGAAATATGGAAGGTCATGAGGAGTAGCCAGGCATGCAGAAGAGGGCCACCATCCACGGTGACCCACCATACCATTCTTCTCTGGCTACCTGGGTCAATGTCTTTTTCTTCCTTGTGGGGTCCACTGCTTTTAGGAAGGTTTTGATGGAAATTTCCCCAGGAAGCAAAACATGTGGGAATTTCCCAGTAAAGTGGCCTGATAGATATAGTCTAGTCCACATCACTCTTCCTCATCTGGATTCAACTGACCTATGACACATAGCTATGTCTTTTTCCCCTGGAATATAACTAGAAAGGACTTAAAGAGACAGTGCCTGACCACCAGCAACAGTTAGAAAAAACAATTTTTCCTTCTGATGTAGATTTGAATTCTGTGTATATTTTGAATATCATAGAGGACCAAGATACTTTCTTCCACTCTCCAGGTTTTAGAGCAAAAGAATAGGTTAAATCTTTGAATGCCATGTGCATCTAGAAAAGTTTCATGGTTTTTGAGTCTCTACTATGAATAATATAGGGAATTTCTGCTAGCAGAATTTACTCCTGGTGATTTTACTCCCAATGCCTTAGAAATTTAGAGGCAGCACATTCTCTTCTACATCCTATTTTAAGCCTTCAAGGGTGTGGGATCTTATGATCCCAAAGCCTGAGCACCACCCTTGGCAGGCCAGTCATCAATATTGTATAATTTCAGTAGTACCAAGGCCAGACTCAGCACGTGTCCTCTAATGTACTTTATCCTGATATTAACATCACCTCCTTCCCCCCAACTCTTATCTTACTTAACCATCAATTTAGATGAATATGCTTAATTTTAATTTAGATAGTATTCAGTGGCCCTGGGGAGGATGCCCCAGCAGCCTCTCTATCTTTTGGTTCTTCATTATACCAATCATAGTTTATTATTTCTTGTGTCCACTTGAATTTTCTGCATTTTACTATAGGACTCTCCCAGGCATCTTTTCCACATTGGAGTCTTCCATGAGATTCTGCTTTCCCAGAACATCATTGAGTGATCCCGTGAACACTTTACTTGAGTTTAGATAAAAGACTGAGAAGCAATTCCAATGAACCCTTAAAGCCAGAATGTCGTATCAGTCTCTCTTCTGAATGTTTACCATACAAAAATGAAGACATGTTTCAATTAGGAAGCATGGACCTCTCCATTGAATAGCACAATGGTGCCTATCACTGACTAAAATTTCCCAGTGTGTGTACTCCTTGTTAAAGAGAAAGCATTATTTGGGTTCTCTCCTCCTGTTCAGGGCTTTCTATCACTGAAGACCTGGTTTATGTTTGTTCTTTGTAAAATGAAGGACCGAGCTTTGGGAGTTGTATATTTCCCTGTTTGCTTTTTCAGCAGCCCTTGGAAGTGACTGACCACTAGGAAGCAGAAGTCACACAATAGTTTTGGTTAGTACACAACATTGTGCTGACAAAGAATAGCAGGTACAGGCTTCTGACAGGTCACAGTGTCGCAAAAGAAATCTTTGAAGAGCCAGGACTGGATACTTTGTCAGCTTTATATATATGCAGGCATATATATAAGTTTTTCTTAAGGACGACAGGAGGTACCTGTATGGCTCTATCCACTCCACTGTGGATGCCAAGATATCCCCAAATCACCCACCTCTTTTTTTATTTTGGAATCTTGATTCAGCCCTCTGGCTCAGCAGGGGGCCACCTCTTTTTTTTTTTTTTTTGGCCAGTGGTGTTGCCTTTCCCACACCATCTTTTTTTTTCTGAGGCTTTTCTTTTGGCAGAGCTCTGTGAGCAGCAGCATGAATAGCTTCTAGGAAGTCTCCTCATATGAAAGTCCACTTGTCCCTGTAGTTGGTGTATTCTTGACTTTCAGATGATTAGTTGGTAATGATTCACTTCCATTTTGGACAATTTGCACTCTTTGGGATGAGATGCAAATTTTTTCACCTCAATAGGAACAAAAAAGAGGAAACATTTAAACTCTTACTCCATTTTGAAACTTACCAGGGCTTATATGTTATTTCCTGTTCTCACTAGAGGGGCCTGAGGAACACATTCACTTCCTTTGTCGTAGGTGGTAAGCTCCTTTATACAAATGAGAAATCTCTATGGAGAACACTGATGTTCTGGGCCATTGCTGGATTTATACATGAATACTTTCCTGGTGCAGGGGAGATATTTAGTTTCTTATCTCCATTGTTTCTTAGAGCCTTTAAGCCTTGTTCTGCACTCTTTCTCATTTGCTTAGACTTGCCAGAAGCTCAGATTTACCCTGTTGTGTGCAGGGAACCTCTTCTTTCTGACACCTTCAGTTACTGCATTTTTACTTTTTTTTTGGATCAATATTGCACCAAATTATAACAATGTAAATATTTTAAGAGCAAATCTAACAAGCTTAGAAAATACTTTCTCGTTTTTATCCCTTCTCTTGTCTCATTTATAAGTAAATAGTATATTTATTAGTTTGAAAAATATTTTTGTTGTGCAATAGATTCTATTGTACCTAGGATCAGTGGGGAATGATCTGACCACGAGACTTCTACACTTATGTTTACCAATGTGAGGTTTATTTTAACAGGTTAATTAGACACTCCTCTATCAGACTCTACCTTTGTCCCTCAGTATTATTTCTCTTGTTTTCAGGCAGCCACAATCACAATAGACTGAGAACAAATAATCCTCTTATGCTTTTTTAAATGTGTCTCCCACTTCAAAGAATGAATCTTCTAAAGGCTGCGGAGTCTAATGAACTCCATAAACTCTTTCTAGTTAGAGTCTTAGAGAAAATATCACAGATAGCATGTTCCACAGGATTACAGAAGATGGAGGTTAATGCAATCACATTCATTTTATAAGCATCTGGTTCTGGCTAGGAGACAAACTTAATGGGAGATCAAATTAATAAATTGTCCCACAATCAAAGACATAGAAGGTAGGATATTAGATATTAAAAAAGGTAAAGTTTACAACAAGGGCTCTTGGGACACAGCTTTCTCCTGTTTAGTCTCTTCTTGATGTTCATGGACCTATTCACAGATCTCAATTTGCACATTCCTGGGTCATCCCAGGTAAAACCATGACCAGTTTTACATATCTTGTTCTTAGCATCCTTTGGCCCATTTCTTAAGATAGAGAAATGATGCTTCATCTTGTTTTATATCTAAGTCAATAATATATTATATACATATGTAAAGCATTCTCTTAATGCAAAGATCAGGAAGCAGAG
Organism: Lophiomys imhausi; assembly: GCA_907164525.1. Taxonomy (NCBI): domain Eukaryota; kingdom Metazoa; phylum Chordata; class Mammalia; order Rodentia; family Muridae; genus Lophiomys; species Lophiomys imhausi. The sequence continues at coordinate 4,180,299 of CAJQZJ010032273.1, read as the reverse complement.
ATAAAAAGAACAGAGACAATGCAGTCACTGTCACTGTCAGTATTAATGTCTATGCATATGCCCTTCTAAGCTCATGTTCCCTGTCCCCTGAGCTTTGTTTGGCACATGCACACTGTTTTATAATAATGTGATCACAGTCACATGCCCAAGCACCACTTTTCTTCACAGAAAGTATTTCGGGCATATTACCTAAATAATGTGTGTTCAATATATGGTTCTGTTTATCCTTTATTCAATCTGAACCACTTCCTATTTTGAGTGAAAACAAGAAGTCTGAACAATAGGAGTATAATCCTAGAATGACATTAATGCCTATCCCATCAATATGGGCACCGAATTTCATTAGTTATGTGTTACAAGCATCTCTGGGATTTATTAAGCATCTCACTGGAATTACCTTATCTTAGGCCTTCACTAAACCTTACCTTGCTTTTATTTCTCATCCTAAGTGATCAACCTTTTATGCCTTGTCAAAACTATTTTTGCTTAAAACCTTTTGTGAATTCTGTAGTGTTGACAGGATAAACTCCAAGATGGTAAAGTCTTTAATGAGGGGATTACCTGCCTCTAACCATCATGCCACCATTTTTTTTCATGAATTTTCCACCAGTACTGATCATACAATGTCTCTACACTTTTGTACTTTGTTTTCTTTCATTTTCAATCCTCTGTTTTTCTATCCTCTTCTAACTTCCCAGAGTCCCTCAGCTTTTGAGAATTCTTACTAATCCATTACATATCTGACCATTTTCCTGGGAAACCTATCTTGGCCACCATTTTTTTTTGGAAGTTAGAGAGACTTAAAAAAAAGGATACAGCAAGCAGAAGACACTTGTCAATTACAGTTATCACTGCAGAATGGGGGAGGCTTTCACAGAGAGCAAGGACCCACACCACTGAAACAAGGATAGCCAGTGACCACCAACCATTCTTCCTCTTTCTTAGGTTCAGGTGAAATTCTTCAGTAGATATGACCTTTCCTTTAAAAAAGCCATGCTTTGTTCCACAAAAGGACTTAAAGTATCACACAGAGATATGATACTACAATAGAATGAGATAAATTTAAAAACATAATAAATTGTGACTAAGCAAAAACAAAAGTAACTTGGAACCATAGAATGATTACTGGCCTTTGCATTACCCATTTTCCCGAGAAGAGTTACACATTTGGTTCTAAGCATTACGTTATCCTACTTGAAAGAAGAATAATTATTACCACAGACCTGTGATTAAACGTACAGTCATTCAGGAGTCTTCTCAATGTCATGAGAAATTTTCCTTTTTCATTCTATTCCATATACAAGTTGATGCACACTTATTTGTAGCCACTGATATCTTCGTTCTTGAGGACATTTGTCCATAACACCTGGACATAATTTCAAGATTTCTTCTTGAAATCTTTCATGCTAAATACATCTAGATCAGAGGCAGTGTTAAAACAGCACCAGGAATTAAGTCATATACACTAAATCTTGAGTAAGTAGGATAGAATCTCTTGACCCATAGTCAGACGCTATTCTAAGGCTTGGACATAATTGTTAGAGAGATTTCCTACATGCCTGGATACCTGAGGATTCCACTGTATGAGAAGAAGATGGTCTAGTGTATTACCCAGTTTTTGTCTTCTCAAACAATGAGGTTTCATTATCTGCTGCAGACAGACACAGGTACCTATCCATGTATTGTCATAGCAGTCAAACTCTGTAGTAGGTAGTTGTCTGCATTCATTCTGTGACTAATTTACTTACTATCCTATCAATATCGGCACTGAATTTCATTAGTTATGTGTTACAAGTATCTCTGGGATTTATTCAACATATCACTGGAATTACCTTATCTTAGGCTTTCACTAAATCTTGCTTTTATTTCTCATCCTAAGTGATCAACCTTTTATGCCCTTTCATCACAAGTTAGGTGATGAAAACTCTCCATTGATTAAGGCAACACTAAGGTCTCCAGTTGGTTCTGAGGATAGCTGGTCCTACACTGTTGTTCAACAGTAGGTTAGTAGAGATACCATTAGCTGTAAGGTTTACATCAAGAGGGTTTTGAACTTTTTCTGTACTTGGAGATTGTTGGCCCTGATCTGGTCACATGAGCTGGTAACTATGCCAATAAGCAATTCACAATTAAATCTCAGAATGGATAGCTCCAATTAAGTGAAATTAGGTATCACAGGGTCCAAAGAAATTAAACCTTGTTATTTGCTCCTGCATGGCCCATCAAGTATTATTCTTTGGCACGTTGATAGAGAGGAAATTGTCATACAGTTTATCAAAGAACACGAGAATACTAAAGTAGCAATTCCATCGTGGAAGGGTGTTCTGGGAGCTGGGTCCAGCATGGATGCTGGACCCAGGTCTTCATGAGATCTGGTGAGCTGATACAAGGATAACTAGATGGTTCCTCCAAGAAGCATTTCTATTTGAACTATCCTCCAAATACATCTAGATTTCTTTGGAAACTTGTATTAACATGACAATGTATCTGCTAGTTACAGGTACTTAGGCCTTATAGGAAGAAAAACTGGAAATATTTATTTTCTGGTTCATCAGAACCTTTTGAGTACTGCTGGCTAGGTGGGTATCTTGTGTCCTGTAACTTCTGAGGCTCAGAGTTTAGTGATTCTGGACCTGTATTCTATCCTACTTCAAAACTGTTGAAAATGTACTCCCCACTGTTCCCTTTCTAACCTGAGTCCCCCTTACTAGAACATTCTATGATTTTTTTTAAGGAGACATAAACATCAGAGCCAAATTTAGAGTGGATTTTATATGTTCAACAACCTATTGTATTCCAATGACCAAAGATGGAAAGCAAAATGGGGTATATATGGGAAACAAAATGGTATTGCAACACACACACACACACACACA
>CAJQZJ010032273.1:4152030-4177323 GCA_907164525.1 Lophiomys imhausi | reverse complement strand
AGACACAGACACACACACACACACAGACACACACACACACACACACACACACACACAGAGAGAGAGAGAGAGAGAGAGAGAGAGAGAGAGAGAGAGAGATGTCCTTTTGCTTGCTGGTGTCATGTATAGTTTTCCCACAGCATAGACAAAGACAGAAAAGAGACCCAAAGGCAGTTTGGAGATTGGATTCATTTCTGGAACATTTCCTCTTGGGATTATGTGCCTCTTTTATAATTATAAAAGACATTATATATCTCTGACATCCCAGACTCAGATGTGAATCTCTTGGACTTCAAGGTACATGGTACATACCAGGAATGGTTCCTACAGATATTGCAGGAACCTTACTGTAGTTTCCTGCTAATGCTTTTCCCTTGCTTGCTCATTTTGGGGGTCTGTGGGTTTCTCCTTACTTCTGATATCTTTGTTCGTTTTCTGTCAGGTAGGCAGGCCTTTCTAATGAGGAGATGAAGGTGGCAACTATGGTTCTTATGAAAAGTCTTTGTTGAGGTTTTGCTTCTTTGTAGAGTAGGAGTGTCCTTTTGATTTTTAGAACCAGGGAATGGTCTTCCTGGAGATATTTCAATCTCGGCATGATTGCTGTGGCTGTAAGTTATTGGTGGGAGTATTTGGGGACTGGAATGGGAGCCTGAAGATAATCGTCCCTCCTTTCAAAATAATCCCATGCTTAAGCAGATTTATTTGGGGTCAAACATGTTGCAGTGGCACTTGCTGAAAATCTTCAGGAACTAGTTTCTTGGAAGCTGCTCTACTGGCCTTCCTCGGCTTTTGTCCCAACCACCCCAAACTTCTATCTTACACAATGAAACCGTGACTCATCTTGTGTGTTCTTGGAGGACCGGACTACAATTTGGAGGGAAGAGCTGCACAGGATCCCTTCTCGTAGTTCATTCTTGGGGAGTTAACAGTTTTGGAAGCTCTGGCTCAGGGCTTCTCTCCAGCTTCCATGGTATTGGTTTATTAAGGGGGCGTCTCTCCAGCTACAGTGTTGGGTGACCTTCATTAATACCAGGCCTATTTTGATAAATCACTGGAAAAGTTAATGGTACCTGTGGAGCATCAGGCAGCTCCTCTGGGGTGCACTTGTTTTACCAACTTCTGTTGCCATAGGTGGGGGCTGTGCTAATCTGGACGCAAAGGTGCGTAGGGCAAGATGAGTTCTCGATGTGTGTTGCAACCCTGCCTGCTTCTTGTTTCATCCTGTGTCAACCTGCATTTGCAAGGTTTCTAATTGCAAAGCTATGGCAAGGTTCATCCTTTTGATTAACCAATAAAGAAGAAAAGAAAATAGCATAACTTATCCCTCCTGATTGAAACTCAATGACAATAATTGCCATTTTCTTGACAATCTCTGTCATACATTCAAAACCTGTATTTTCCTCTACTGCTTTAAAAACCAAGTTACTCATGCCTAACTGACGTTGGCTGACACCTGTAACCAAAATATTTTTATTTACAAACACTTATATTTATGGTTACCTATAAAACACCCATTTAATACCTAAATTCTAATTAACACTATTTTAATTTAATCTTAAAATGCTATTAATATTCTTAGCATAGGCCCATGCAGGATAACCTGATTTACAGCAGTCCCAGCAGGCAGTTTCTTTTAAGCTTGGTGTCCATTGGGCCTAATATTGCCAATTCACAAGGCCAGCTTATTTCAACCACCAAAGTGGCCAGTTTAAAAAGTTATGAAGTCAGTCTGTTCCAACTGCCAAACTGAGGGCTGCTCAAATGGCTTTTCAACTTACAAATTCTGTTCGCCTCACTCTTCTGGTGCTTTGGAGCCTTTAAGGAACTCCCTCTCTCCAGAAGTCCTGTTCTTCTTTTTGCAACCCATGTCCTCTCTCAGCTTGTTCAGTTTCTTAGCCACTCTCCTTCAAGAGCGCAGTTGACAGAACTATGGTCTCAACTGCACTCTGTCCATTTCAGCAAGCTTAAAGGATGCCAAGCTTTATGTGTTGCCAGATGCCAAGCTGAACTGCATACTAATTTACTAAAGAGGCCCACTTCTACCACATTAGAGGACCATTACCATAATCTTTCCAGCAGAGGTTAGTTCTAATATAAACTCCCTGAAGCTCTGAATGTCCCCTTTCTATCTTGGCTATGACCTGTAGTCACCTTACATGGCCTTTTTTCTCTGCCTTCACGGTCCCTGGGAATGGAATGAAATCAATGAACATTACTCCAGTGCTTTTTATATTTCAGGCTTTGTAAAGGGGATTTTGCCAGGCAGATGCCACCTCTGGTGATTTCTTTTGTGCAGTGACATGTCCATATTTGGAGAATCAGAGATATTGCCCTTCTGTGTTGCTTGCTGTTTTGAAGCTGTCTGTTAACATTTGCTAGAGTTAAGCTTCTAGAGTTAAGGTCTTCTGTCCTCATTTCCCTGAGGGAAAGGAAAGGATTCAGAATTTTATCTGGAGTTATAATATACCTGGAATTTGGAACCTGCTTCATTCCCATCACCAACCCTGGGATCAGTGTTTCTGGGTTCCCTTTCACTTCCACTTTTTTTTTGCCTCTTGTCTAAACATTCTTAGCTTATTTCCAACACTCCCTATGGAAGAGATATTTCCCTGAATATAAAATATAATTGCATAGTTTTCCCTTTTTATTTCCTCTTTCCTACATACACCTTGTTATCTCTCAAACTCATGGCTTCTATTTAACTATAATTACATATATGTGAAAACACATATATATATTCAGTCCATATAATCTTACTTGTATTATGTGATTTCAGGGCTATTGGCATTGAGTAACCAATTTGTGGACTCTTCCCTGGGGAAGAATGTTTGTCCTGCTCATAGCAGTATATTGTTCTTTGTCTTGTGAAATCTCACGAGAATCTTCCCTTCCATGTTAACATGTACATTGGTGTCATCATTGTTCAGGTCTTCTTTAGGCAGCCATGTTGCTGAACCTAAATGGATGAAGCTTCTCTGACAATTCTAGGAGACACAATCTCATAATAGAGAACTTCCTGTTCTTCCAGCTCCTACAATCTTTCAATCTCCTTTTCTACTATTTTCTGTGAGCCTTAAATGCAGGAGCTATTTTGTAAATGTATCAGTTGAGGCTGAGTACCACATAGTCACTCGTCTGCATTTTGATCAGATGTGGCTTTCTATAGTGTTCTCAGTTTGTTTCATAGAGCTATTTCTTTAATGAAGAGTGAGATCTAAACTTACCCATAGGTACAAGGATTCAGAATTTAGCTAGGAATTATGCTCCTTTAGTAACATAGCAGTTGTAGATTCTCCTCCAAGATGTATGACTTCTTTATACCTAGGTAATTGGCTAGGTTTCCATTTTCAGACATAATTTCCCTCTTGAACAGGCTGTAAGTCCAATTAGAAAGTTGTTGGTTACTGCCAAAGTATGCATGCCACTATTGTATCCTTAAGATTACTGTGCCAAGCTGGCCAATGTTTTAATTAATGGCATCATAGCTGGGTAGGACTACTGACTGCTTTCCTGCCTCGGAAACTTACAAGGTGCCTTCTGGTACCATGAAAACTAGTCCCAGGGAGGAAGCTTTTAGGTCAGAACCAGCTCACTTCCTCACATGAAAAGGACCTTAAGGCAATGTGGAGATTAGAGTGAGCAATTTCCTTGGGAGAGAACAGGGACCCTTCAAATCCTTTTGTTTCTGGAACTCTGAACTTGAGTATTAAACCTTTGCCTGTTTTCTCTAAGTAAAAAATTAACTCATACAACCAAACTGACATTTTATAAAAAGCTCGTGGTATTTGACCGATACTTTTAGTCCCATGTCAGAGACAAAGAGCTGTGAATATGATCTTCAGACCTGGCTGATCAGCTTAAGCAAGAAGTACAATTTCTCATTATTTCTCCAGAAATCTGGAATGGGTACAACAGTTGCTGGAAGACTAGTTGGTAATTACCATAGTCTCTTCTGTATAAATCATTCTTGTAGTTCCTTCTATACCTGTTCAAGACCTAGATATTTTTCATTTGTAAATGCATATAACACATGAAAAAGCCCTATTCTTTATTTTTTTTTAATTTTACTTTTTTCAATATCATATGTGTATATAACATTTTAATTCCCATTTTTCTTCCAATCACTTTCTCTCATCCCCATCTCACAGAATCCCTTCTCAACTAGTTCTCCTTGTACTTTTGTGTCTTTGTGGCAGTGAGCATGTCTGTATGTGTCCCAGTGACTTTAATTATACTTGCTGATGTAAGCGTGGGTGGAGGACTATTCACATAAGTGGTATTTTTTTTTAAATCCATGTATGGGCAACTTACTAATGTCTACACAGCTGAAAAATACATACCTTCCTTGTTGACTTTTGCCGACCTATGCAGATCTGGGATTTGAGGACCTGAAAGAATGAGGCAGACTACAGTCTAATATTGTAGACAATTACACCTTAATATCAGTGTACTTTTATACCTGGAGGTAACAAAAAACAAAGCAATGATCCAAGAAGGTTGAGTTCAGAAAAACATGTAAATAAACTCCAGTAAGCTCATACTAAATATTAACAGAGTAGTCCTTTCCCAGAACCTTCCATGACAGACCAATTGCCTGATATATACTGTAGATTAAAGCATGAAAGCAAGGCAGAAGGCCATATTCAGATTCAGGATACGTTAACCAAATTGAATTCTATAGCTATGTTCTGACATCCAAGAAGAATAGACATGTCTTATATGTTGAATGTAATTGTTTGTAACAGGAGGCATAAAATCACATCCAAGAACAATCCAGGGAACAAAATGTACCTGAGGTAAAAGGTCCTCTGCCTTTTTTTCTAGAGCCTCATACAGTTCCCTAAGACATTGTTCACTACGGGCCATTCTTTTGACACTTTCACCACCAATCATCAACTGCTAGCAGCTTCTCAAGGAGGCATGGAGCCTCATGAACCTCTCCTCACCCATGGCAGAATATGGATAGATACAGTCTTGTATAGGTGTTATGCAAGTAATCACAGCTGCTGTGGGTTAGTGGGTGTGATGTGATGGTCCAAAGGTAGCATTTCACTGCACCGCTCTCCAATATTCCAGTTCTTACATTTTTTTCTGCTCTTCCTTCTGCTGATGTCTCCTGAGCCTAGGGGTGTGTGAAATAGATGTTCCATTTAGGGCTGAACACTTAATAGTCACTTATTCTCAGTGCTTGGATCTCTTATATGGTCTTGACTTCATGTGGTACATCTATTGTCAAAAGAGGCTTCTCTGAGAAACACTAATCTATGGGCATAAACATAAGTATTTCAAAGCAATTTGATGGGCATAGTTACATTGAGCAAAACAACAGTTGCAGTATCACTGTCTAGGCCTATGGACCTACCCAGGCATGAAGAAGTTGGTTTGGATGTTTTGACAAGTTATGATACCAGACACGAATTCCCATGTGTGAAGTAGAACTCGAGTTCAATCAGAAAGCATTTACCCTGATACCCCCATAAAAGTCATGCTACTATTGCACTAGTAGGCTCCTCTCGCATGACAATTGGGCGTATACTATGTTGAGCCTATAGCTGGGTAAAGCTGTTCATGTCTGTCTCACCCTCAGCATCATGCATAATGTTTTTCAGCACCATGAATATAAAAGCCCTATCTTTGAGAGATTGGAGTTAACCCACAGGGTTCTTTTTATGGAGTAAAGGACAAGTTTTATTCCACATATTGCTAGAAGAAAGCATCCAAACCAACTTCTTTCTTCTCATCTGGCAGTTTCCCTTTCGACATCACAGTTGTTTCTTCTGCTTCAATTCAAACAAGCGAGGGCATTTGGTGTCTAGTTGGTTTACTTTTGCTCTATCTATTCCATGGTAAGTAGTCCAAAGCTCTTGTTACTGCTACAGACATCACTCAGGTAGGGAGACTGTAGACTACAGAAGAGAAAGGGGCTTTCTGGTCAGAGTTGGACCATTTGTGAACTCTGTTCTTCTTCAGTTTGATTCTCCCCCAAAAGTTATGAGTCCCATCACTCACTGTGGATGTCTTGCTCACTACTTTCTTTACATTGTAAAATTGTATATTCTATGTTTTCTTCTGAGGACAACTCAACTTAGCCACCTCTGTCTCCAGTTACTTTCCTTACACTATTGAATAAATTTATTATAATTTTACTATCCAGATAGCTCTTTAAAGATCTCCTTGTGCTCAGGGATCAGGGTATCCTAGGATGATATACCCTGGGGCCTAGATGCCTTTGTTTTTAGGCAGATGTGTTCTTTGTTTTTGATGTTCAGACACTTGAAAGGCATTGAATGACCAAATCATCACAGGGGTGATGCCCTCTCTCCATCCAGGCATCTGAAACCCCAAGGAACCACTCTGGGCCCACTGACTCTTGGTTGGCTCCTTTTCAAGAGGACCTTCACTTTATACTTGTCCCAAATATTCCTTGTTTTCTCTTTAAAGCAAAACTCCCCCATATACTTAGATTTACTGACTTTCAGTAGCAAGGGTTTTTTTTTTTTTTTTTTTTTGGAGGAACAATCTAACTTTCTTTTTTAAATTTCTAAAATTATAATTTAATTGCAACATTTATCCCTACCTTTCTTCCCTTCAAACTCCCCCCCCCCCTTATAACCCTATCCATTCTCTTTCCAATTCATGGCCTCCTTTTTCATTGTTAATACATGTGTGTGTGTGTACATGTCCCTAAATATAACAAGATCTGTCGGTATGCATGTTTTCAAGGCTGATCGTCTAGCACTAGCTTTCCTCAGTTACCTATAGTTATTTTTGTGTAGGGTTGAGGACTCATGAACTTTTCCCTGTCCACTTTGGCATACTCATTGGTGTCATCCTTGCTCAGCTCATGTTTGAACAGTCATGTTGGTGAGACTTTATAGGTGTAGCTTCTCATATTATTAGGAGACACAATCTCACAGCAAACCACCTGATCTTCTAGCTGCTGCTATATTTTTGACCCCTCTTCTGCAGTGCTCCCAGAGCCTTATGTGTAGTTATGATTTATGAATGTGCCTATTGAGACTGGGTTCCACAACTCTATGGGTTGATTGGTTGTGGTTGCTATCTCTTGCAAAGAGAAGTTTTCTTGATGGGAAGTATATACAAAAATAATGCATAGAACACTTCTGTCACTTGATCACATTCTTTAGACTTGGATGGCTGGGTGCCCTATTTTGGTTTCTGTAGCAGTAATAAAGGCCTTGACCAAAATCAATCTGGGAAGGAAAGGGTTTATTTAGTTTATACTTCTATTTCATAGTCTATCATTGAAGGAAGTCAGGGAAGAATACTTAGTGACTTTCTCCACCTGGATTGAGTAGCTTGCTTTCTTATATACCCCAGAACCATCTTCCCAGGGATGGAATTGCCCACAGTGGGTTGGGCATCCACACATATCAAGAATTTAGCAAGATAATGCCCACAAACTTGCTTAAAATCTGCTGGGGGTACTTTCCTGTTTGTAGATGATGCTATATGTGTCAAATTGGAAACAAAACAAGAATACTGGATCAGAAGATATTAATGTTTTTTATTAAGATTTCTAAGATATTTTCATTATTTTATAGGGAGATAATGTGCCATTCTCATCTCATTTTGAGGAGTCTTGCATGTTCTTCTAGCCACTGAAGGGGTCTGAATGGAAAACAGATTCCAGGGGTTGCCAAGAACAAGATGGTTGAAAAGTAGTTTCTGTTCCAAACAAGCAAATTCAGTTTTATAAAGCATAAAATCAAGGTGAATTCCTCACCTTTATCCTCTGTGTACCATTCTTTCATCTCAGAAAGTACATACCTTTTTACTTATGTGTCCAGGAAATGCCTATTGTTTATCTTTGTCAGTAGCTTAATAGGGCATAATAGTCTTAATAATTCACTTCATAGAGGCAAGCATTCATACCTTTATTTCTTTTCCAACTTCTTTCCTAAATAATTAAATATTTAAATGACTTCTTTCTACTTAAAGTTGGAAGATTATTTTAAATACACATTCAGGTGTATGTGTGTGTTTGTGTCACTTAGTTCCCTGTGGTATGAAACAGTCTGGCCAAATGGGAAGGAATCAAAATCTGGGCCAATTTACAAAGTTGAAAATTGATGTCAAGGTGTGATGATGTGACATAAGAGGAGAAAGACCTAGATCATGGTGCCTAACTCAAAGCACAGTGGGATCTTCAATGGAAAATGAGGCATAGCAGACACCAGCTAGAGGTAATACATGAGAGAGAGGCCTTAAGAGCTCTCGGGCAGAGTCACAATAAAGACAAGGGTAGATGGGAGGGCCTTCTATTGTAGGCTATGCTTATTATCCTTTAATACATATTTGTTTGGAGATGTTGGAGATTGTACCTAGGGCCTTGAACATACAAGCACTTTATGACGGAACCGTATTCCAAGCCCATAGATGTCCCATTATATAAAAGGAAAGAAAGGAATAGAGACAAAAGGAAGGAGAAAGTTGATGTGTATAAGAAGGTATACCCATACCCCTGCTTCCCCAAAGACTAGACCACACAGAGCTGGTGTTTGGGAACTGGCCACTTACTTGATCTTTCTAGGCATCCCCCCGCCCCCCATGATTTGTTTTTTGTTTTGTTATTGTTGTTGTTTTAATGAGATCAAAGATTCCCTCCCAATTATTTTGGAAGTGAAGAATAGATTCAGGAACTAATCCCAAAGATTAAAGAGCTAGTAAACAACAGGACACCACAGGGATTCCTCGTGACTATATTACAAAACAGCTTAAAAATATTAGATGAGATCCCACTTAGCCAGGAAGCCTCTGTAGATCAGAGTTCAGAGTTTTTCAAAGTTGATTTCAATGTTATAGCATCAATCCAGTCTATAGTCTCTCAAAGTTAGATGTTCACCAGCTTTTTTTTTCTCAATGATATCTAACAACCTAACAAAAGTCCAGGTATGGGGATGTTCCCAGTGGAACTTTTGATTAGAATGTAACTTAATTTTTTTGTAAGAATAGCCACTAAACTGACATGTTGCAATTTTTTTTGTTACTGTGAAGATGTTTAGATACACTTATCTACAAATTTACATAAGCTCAGTAGAAGGCATCATTACTAGAAAGCAATTGTTGCCATAAAAGGCCAAGAGTCTAGGATATTTTGAGTAGTTAGATGTAACAGGAAGAACCTTATACCTTGAAGTAAACTTTTGTTATTCCTTTTTTTTTTTTTTTTTGGAATGGAGATGAGATTACCTCTTATCAAAAGACAGAAGACCATCTGGAAACAGTCATATCTCTAGTTGAAAGCACAGGGTCTTAATTATTTCTTAATGGAAGACAATATTTGAATAGCTAATATTTTATAATATTAGCATAATATTTATGCTAAGTCCTTGCTACCTGCAGCATTTTAGTCTGTGCAGTGGTCTAATGTGGCAGTTTTAGTTTTAATTTTGTAGATTTGAAGATTAATATGCATGAGTTCTACAGATGGTAGTTGTAGATATAGATTAATCCCAGGTAGTTGGATTAACATTTCCCCTCAAGCACTGCCATGTGAAAACACTCATGTCCTTAAATAAAGCAAGTAGACAAAGGAGCTAAAGAGCGACCAAAACAGAAAACAAAACAAATAAGAAGCAAAAGCCCAGAAGAAGGAAAGTTTTAATTAGAGGAAGATTGTCATTCCTAGTAATCTTTCAGTTTATAGTGGGCTTGTGGGTAAGCAGAAAGGGTTCTCCGAGAATCTGGAATGTCTTACGTGGTTGTAGCACTTACACTGCTGCTCTTCAAGAAGGATTCAGGAGGAATGCAATGTATTCATTAGTGATAACATCCACAGTTAATAATAATAATATCCATTCTTGGCATGATACCAAGATCTTTGTATGTAAGGAGTGAATCTGTCTAGTGATTGGTATGGCTGGTGAGATTACAGATGGGAAAATAAACTCTGAAATGTTGAATGGCCTTCCCCATGACATGTGCCTAATGGGGCAGAAGTAGTCCAGTTCCCTTTGTTCCAAACTATACATCACTCTCCAATGAATTTTCCTCTATTTTGTTTCTAGATTATGACAAAAACAAGTAGTTTATACATCTGGAGGACAGTAGGCAGGGTTTATAGTGGTGGGTGGATGAAGAACAAACTTCTCTCAGAGCTTTTGGAAATCTTGAGGAGCCCTGACTCAGGAGCTCAGACATAATACATTATCTTTTGATTGAAGAGATATTTTCTCAAACACTTTGATTTGATGAGAGTAGTTTGTGCTCAAACTGATGAAGTTGTCTTATCTGATCATGAAATAATTAATGTTCAACCACTTAAGATGAAAAGGAAAACTCAAAGCATTGTAAGAAATTGAATTTATATTTGAAGAATAGATTCCTTCAGTGTATTTGTCTTTACTGAGCTCAATATTGTTATAACCGAACTATCAGAGCACACTCATCTTTTATATAAATGGAATTTCTTACCTCATTAATGAAATAAAAGTTACATCCAGTAGGCAAAATGCATAAACTCTACTTTCAATGTTTCTTAGAAGGCTAATCATATTACAAAAACCAAATTGCTTGTGCATACTCGATATGTCTCAACAAGCATTCATAAAGCTTTCAATACTGGTTATCATCACTCTAAACTTCATGATAAAATGGTAATATCTGACTACTAAATATGATCATTATTACTTTTACAAATGCCCTAATGCTGTGTATTTAGAAAGTAATTATTTCTACAAGTCCAATCAAAGAATTCTATGAGTTTCAAGTTACTTTGTCAGGTTAAACTTCAATTTCTTTCTTTGTTGTAAAAAATTAAACTGTGTAAAAATAAAACACTTGAACCAAAATAATTTTGTGCAAAGACTGTAGAGAGGTTAAGTGATACGTTCAAAAGAACATAGTCATTGTCAAACCAGTGTTTAAATTCATGCTTTCTAAACAGGATCATATCATTCATATAAATGGCATTTTGATAATCTCTATACCAATCTTCAGTTATTATTTGTAGAAATAATGAACAAAACCAAAACAAATAAACTCTGGATACATGCAGCTATGTGGGTCCGATACAAGGCTGAGTCAGTGAAGCCAGAAGCACAAAAAGAACATGCAATACAATTATATAGTCACATGTAAAGTGTAATAGGCAAAACTTCGGTCTAAGATGGAGTCATTTGAATCTGATTTCCTCTCCTGTGCGAAACAACTGAAATCCAGACAAAGTAACAGTGATTTCCAAGATACAGGGAGCAAGCACCAAAGGAGTACAATCCTTGGGAGATGGCAAGGGCAATGGAAGCAGGGAGCGTGCTGTGTTCTGATGGAATGTTTACAGATGGGGGGCACACTGGGAGACCATGATGATTAGGCCTACTTGATCTCCCTAGGAGAAGAACTGGTGCTGAGTCTGAAAGTCAAGGTGGAGGATGAGAGAGTTAGTTGTAGGGAGAAGTCAAAATGGGCCCCTTTGAGTCTTCAGTGCAAGACGACATCACCCATGCTTCCATACAAGGAAAGGTACTGGGAACAATCACTGCATCTCTTCTTATCACAGAGTGACTTACCTCTCCATGGCACAGGGTATAAAACATAAGTTATGGGGAATGTGGGTAGAATACTAACATAGAAATTGAGATTAACCCTGTTTCTGGGACACCCTAAAGGAAGCTTAAAAGCAAGACCTCAGGTAGTCCGTTTTTATGCAATTTTACCATGTCTCAGAAGAATATAGGTTAAAAAAATCCAACACTGACCAAGAGTAAAATTCACTGTATTTGTCACCTGATGAAAATCATCAGGCATGCAAAGAAGCTGAAAACATAGCCCACATGAGGAGAAAAGCCAGTCAATTGAAACTGATTAGAATTAACACAGATGATAGAGTCAGCAGACAAAGAAATGAAGACATTTATTATAACCATATTCCATATGCTCATGGAGACAGAGATTGGACTTGATAATATGAAAACATATAACAGACCTCAAAGTAGGTAAAAGGACAGCTATAGGGGTCAAAATTGAAAATTTCAGGAATATTAATGATGGGTAGCAGGAAGTTGAACTTTTGGATTCTGAAAATATTTTATATCTTGGTCATAACACTTAAGGTTTGCAGTTCAGCAAATATGAATGAGATATTTTGTTCCTTGAAAGGATCAAAGTGGACTCATGTCCTCTTGAGTCTGTAATACAATTCTGATGGAAGACAGAGATTAGCTATCATGGAGTAGTTAGATGTTAACTTCAACATAGAGTTTAACTTCCCATTTTATTTATAATAGAACTGACTGGTCAATGAGGGCAGGTCTTAGATGCTCATTGGTTGCCATCCATTATGCCAATAAAAGCATGAGATAAAGGCACAAGGCAAAACAAAAACAATGTGATCTCATTATGCATTTAGAAGACAGATGGAGGATGAATCCTTATTACTAACTTATTGCTGTAAGTAATAATAGTACAGATTACTTTTGTTTTCCTAGGAAGTCTGTACATGATAGATACAAATTGATGTATAATGCGATTAGAAAACAAACTTCTAAGAGACATAATATATTGGCATAAAGGAGTAAGAATAGAGCCGAGACTATTCTCCACCTTTTATAAAGGAGGTTCAACTATCAATAAAGTAGACTCTCATATCTCTGTACTCTCTCCATCAAATACCAAATACTGGCAATTAGTGAGTCATACTCAATAGTTACTTTCTATAGGATTTCAATCTCTGTGGTTTGCTGTGAAATGAATGACTAAAGACTGTTTTAGAGTAAATGGTGTATCCAGCAGTCAGTTACAGATGCTGTTTTATTTAAAATTTAAAATGCATCTCGCTTGGAAACTCAATAGATGAAGCTAGGAACAATCCAGACTTTTCCCTCTCAGATGAGAACCAGTGATACTCTGTATTTGATGTTGCTTTAAAAAGTCAGCATTTCCTAGAGAATCGTGTAAGGGTTGCTACTCTACTTGGGCCTACCAATAGTCTTCTTGATAGGCCAAAATTTAGGGTTACAACAACACAAATCAGTATTTCTCTAATTCTGCTTACCACCAGTGACTCATTGACTTATGTAGGTATCATATTTCTGTATTTTCATGAATTATTCTGAAAATTACTTTGGGTATCTCTAGGTAATCCTGATTTAGATTTTATTTTTTTGAATTTGCCATATTGTGCCCATTTATTTTTCTTCTTTATGGTTGTCTGATATTAATATCATGGAAACTGTTGTAGGTAGGTTCACATTGATGTTACCATTGAATGGCCTCCCTGCCATTTGTCTTTGTGACACTGTTGGCTGTGGAGCTTAGCCATGCATCTTTCTCTGGCCAATGGGGCTTGTATATTCTCTTTGTATATTTTTGTTTATTCTCTTGCTCCTCTGCTTTTTGACCCAAAGACACAGGCAGGATATTTTCTTGGATTAGAACTTGGTGGGTGAGATAGGGAGCAAAACCAAGTTAAGACCTTACTGGAGTTTTGAAAAAGCATCCCAGCAGACTAGGTCCAGCCTCTCACTGTGGTAAACCAATGAGCAGAGAGGTAAATGGTGGTGGAAGACAATAAACATACTCAATGGGACCAATTCTGCAAAGCAACAGGGGGCCTAGGTACTGGGTCCATGGTGATGATCCAATGGAAGAACTAAAGTAAGACAGTGGAAGTGGAGGAGCCAAGCAGACCTGGTCAAACTCTGTGGTGTTAAGCTGACCTCAATTCTGGTTTTGTGGGGTCCTACCAATGGTTGACAAGAGAAATTTGATTCCTGTTTGGGGGTGATTGTCCTTTTTGTCATGACAACAGTTAAGATGATTTCTTTATACACTCCTTTCTGATATATTATTAGTCTCTGTTTTGTTTGCCTTCAGCATCAATTTCATGCTAATTTAAAAATTTTAGTAACTTTGTTACATGTATAATTCCTGGTTTGTTCTCTCTTTGTAACCCATTTGTTTTGAGACAAGGTCTTCCTAACTCTTATAATCTGGCTTTGCACCCATATCAGTTCTTCTGCCTTAGCATCCAACTGCTAAGATTCTAGCCATGAGTCATTCCCAACTTTTCTTTTTATGTGTCTTTTATCCATGTTTCTGTATCATGTCTTCTATGTATTTATTCCTTTTTGTCTTTAAAAATATAATACACAGGTTTAAAAGATGGAAGAGTCAGGAAATTTCTTGCCACACAAGCATGAGGGCCCTAATTCTATCCACAGCAGTGACGTAAAGCCAGGCCCAGAGGGCCTCTACATATAATCCCTGTGTTGCGGAGGCACTAGTAGGAGGATCTTAGTCCGTTCTGGGTTCAATAAGAGACACTACATCAAAACATAGGCAGAAAGAAATTGAAGAAGACACTTGATGTTAACCTCTGGCTTCAATATGCATGCTCACCTCCACAGATATGAACACACACACATACACACATGCACTCGCACTAAATATTAAAGTTCTTGCAAGTATCAGGACCTGAGTTTGATCCTCAGAGCTCACTCATATAATCCAAATGTGGTGGTGCGTGCTTTTAACATCAGTGCTGAGGAGGTAGAGACATTAGCATCTTTGGGATATGCTGGCCAACCAGCCTAACTTCCTTGATAAGTTCCAAGTCAGTTAGAGACCCTTTCTCAAATAAAAGGTAAAGGGAAACTGTAAAATAGTATTTGAAATGCCTTTAGCATCTATGTGTACAACACACATGTGTGTACCTAGCACACACAAGAGTATGTATAGGCAGGTGCTTGTGCACACTCCCTTGCCAACACACACACACACACACACACACACACACACACACACACACGCTTGATTTTGTAATTGATTATTCTTATTTAGGGGGTGGGGTAAGAATTAATTGGATATTTTAATTCAACATGAATCACTATGTATTTTGCAGTATACTTGCAATTTCCACTTTTATTTTCTTGTTCAGTATTAATACTGTTCTGAACAGTTTTGTCATTGTTATTTTCAGTGGTTTTCCTTGCTGGATAACATGGAGGGCTCTTTACCGTCTTGTAATGATGGCTCATGGGTCTGTTTTATTGAAACATTAAGGATGTTAGCCTTTTAGTCTACCTGGTAGGTTCTTGGGATTTACCCACACATCCAGGGATTTTCTAGAGGACATAAGGTGCGTCATTTTCAAGGGACACATGACAAGGTTAGGAAGAACTAAAGGAACAGAACAGATTTAAAGAAATTCACACACAGATTTCCATATGGCCTATTTCTTTCACAAGGAGACACATGGCACGTGTTTCTTTACCTAGCAGTGAAATAATGCAAAATCTCTGATGAGTATTTCTGCCAAGAGAAATCCTTTAGACACTAAGTGCCAGGCTGAGATTCCTAGAGGTGCTTTGAAAGTTGCTGTAGAGTTGATGGCACAAAGCAGAAGAAAGCTACCCTCTTGCTTCTGGAAACTCAAAGGTTCAATTCAGATGTTGACCAAATTGGTTACTTCCTAACTTTGAGGTATTTGAGGAGGAGCCTGCACACTTCCTCTCCTGGCTTCCTGTGGCCAGCAATTTTGAACCTTCTTGCATACAAACCACTCCAATCTCTGTCTCTCTTTGCCCAAGGCCCTCTTCTTTCTGAAAAATTGTTTTACTTTTCTTTTACAGTAATAGCCACCATTCCTTCCCTTGGGAGGATTTCATCCCAAGATGCTTAACTGCATCTGTAAAGACTCTTATTTTCATATAAATAAATCACACTCATGAGTGTTAGTATGTTAGGAGTTGAACATAGATTTTCAGGGGTCACATTATTCAATTGATAATTGTGTCAGAGGCTTTTACTGGGAGATCACCACGTGAACATCCCTGTGCTTTATTATGTACTTAAACTCCACACTCCCAGAAGAAAAGCTATTATTCCCTATAAATTAAATTATTTGAACAAACAATGCAGGCAAGTGAACTTCCTGTACTAGTTAAGGACCTGTCTGAATGTCATATACTTGGTGCCACATAAATACTCTACTTAGAAAGAAGGCCCTAAATATAGAGCAGAGAGCCCTTCTCTGTGGATTCTACTTCCTTCACTTTTACTCAAGACCCCATGGTATGGGGACTAACTTGTGGTATTGGCCTTGATCATGTACTTCAGGATCCTGGATTTAAATGGTAGAAATGAATTCTCTTAACTGTATAAAGATCTGCCTCAGTCAAAGAGCTTCTCAAATGTATTCCCTCAGGGTGGAAATTTTTGATGGAACCCTGAGTTTTGAATGTCCTTAGTTTCAGTAGTGTACAGCCAGGCGGCAGCATGATAAGAAATTTTCTCATTTGAGAATAAACGCATTTCCAGGGGCAGATCTCTCTAAACCCAGACAAACCATCCAGTATCTACAATGTTCTTATAATTCATGGTCCCACTGATGGGTGTGCTAAATCTTCAACAGTCCCAGAGTCTGAGTTTAGTTCATTGATCAGAGTGATCTTTGATTTCAGTTAGGGTTGAAGCAGCCCAAAGCAGGCACTATTAGGCTTCAGCTAAGAGCCATATATGAGCGACTGGGATCTTGTTGTTCAGAACTTCAAAAATGTCAGTGGCTTTCTTCTACTACCACAGCAAAATCAAGACACAGTGGTACTAGCTAAGTACATTGAAAAGTAAGAGGCTCTGGGCTCTGCTAAGATCTTTTTCCTCGTGTGTCTTTTTAAAAAGACCTGAGATTCCAAACTGATCCACTCTATAATATGCTGGGAAATCATTAGCCTTTAAGGGTCAGGCATTTGATTTGAACAAGAACTCATTAGTAGACTGAAAAGTGATTTCTAAGCTACAAGAGTGTATTTTCATTCTTTATGAAAGTATTCTTTAAATTCATTCATCATGTTTTCTCCCTTTCTCACAGAGACTCCAATAGGCAAAATCCATAACAAAGCACCAGCTATATGGATTTGTGCCAGTTCCAATACTCAAAGTGTTAAATTTCAATTGACCCACCCATGCCTGGCAAAAAGCAAAGGGGTTTGTAGCATTTGTTTCCATTGAAGCTTTCCTCTCCATATCATTTATGAAATTGTAATCTCACATTCATTTTCTATCACGTGTACATAAAATAGGCACAGAGCCATTCATTTTATTTTTTCATGGTATGCTTTGCTTCATCCTTAGCAGTGAATTCAGCATTTACAGGGTTAAGATTACAGCTGCTAGGTGATATCTGCTGGGATGAAAAAAAGTGGGTGGGTGTGGGGCAGCTAGGGAGCTGAAAGTGCTTGGACTGTTGTTTGGAGTAGAGAGCAGTTAATGTCTTTGATCCATTCAAGGATCACCTTTGGGAACATTTGGGCCCCTTCTATTTGGAGAAGAGTTCAAAAGACAAAAAAATTACCTGGACATCTTCCTGGTCTTCATTTTAGCTAACAGGGCCCAAAGAAACCAGTGAATCCAAAGAGCCAAGTCCCTTGGGACTGAATTTAACAACTCCAATTCCTACTGAATTTGGAAATCCCACAAGTACATTCACCTTTTAAAGCAGATGAAAGGCCAGCTGTTGGTTTGAACATGGATGACTCCTTAATCATCAGAGCAGGAGAATTCAGTTCATGTTCTTCTGTTTTTCCAAGTAATCCATTAGCCACAGTGAGTGGCATTTGTGCCAGTGAATCCTAAAGCCGTGGTGGTTTTAGGGATCCTCAAGGCCACACACATTTGGAAGTTGTTTAGAAGTATGCACAGGAGCTAGCGTGTAGTTTGAATCATAGCTGAAGTTCATTGTAGAGAAAGGATATGTGATTCAACCATCATAGGAAATGGAGGTGACTTCTAGAGAAATTCACATGCTCTCTCTCTTCCATGAGGGTTATCAAATGAGTGCTCACGTGTGTGTTAGTAGTGAAAACTGATGAAGGACATATACAGTGTTTGAACCTGAAGGGTTATACTACAGAGTTGAGTAAAAGACCTTTTCTGGGGTACTTATCAGATAGGCACCCTCCATTTAGCTGATTGTGCATGAAACAGTCACTTAGACTCTGCTTGTCATGTAGGTATACAGGATACCTAACAGCAGGAAGAAAGCATGCCATCTGTGTCTGCATTTGGTGCCTGTCTCCTTTACTTTGGCTGAAGGCACGGAGATCAGTTATTGTCCTTCCTTTTCCTCAGAGTCACCTGGGTGTTCTTGGAACAACAGAACCTCACAGGACACTTGCCCTTCTCCAAATGAGGGCCATTTTCTATAAGGGGAAACTCTACCCTGGAGAAGTAATCATGTCCTGAGAACCACCTTGTCCCCTCAAGTAGCCAGTACTTCCATGGACCACTTTGTGGGATTGGGATTGAGATAATGAGCAAGGAGACTGCATCTAAACCAAGACTGTTTAACTATGCATATATCTGTGCCATTCTTTTGGATCAAGTTCTTCCCCTTAAAGTTCATGCTGGTACCCCTCAATGACAAATGTGTGGCCACTCAACCCCTGGGTTTATCTTCTCAACATGGCCATATTGAATAACTCCCTTTTTTTCTTCTTTCTACTATTACCTGCTCCTTGTCCCTTGTTTGTGTGTATTTGTACATTTGCATGGGTGTGCATGTGTGTGTGTGCAGGCTGCAGGATCACACTGGGTGTCTTTCTCAATCATTCACCTTCTCCTAATAATAATAATAATAATAATAATAATAATCATTATTATTATTTGAAACAAGGTCTATCACTGAATCTGGGGCTCACTGATTCAGCTAAAGTTACTGGCCAGAAAGCTCAGAGATCTGCCTTTCTCTGCCTCCTCAGCACTGGGATTTCAGGTGTATGCTACCTCACCCAGTGTTTTACATGAGTGCTGGGATCTGAACTTACTGTGCTGTCTCCCCTCTAAGTCTCTTCCCACACCAGGAATAGGTAGCCAAGCTTGATTAGGCTGTGCAGCTCAGGTTTCTACCCTCAACTCTTTGACTACATACCTTCTATTTAGCTTCAGGCCCTGGGGAGGGGTGCAGATGTTTACTAGAGATCATTTGGTCTATAAAAACAGAACTTCCATCTGAGTACCAAATTTCTAGATGCCAGTTAAGGACCAACCTTGGGAATACAACTTATTAGGTGGAAACTGAGGCTGGAATCATAGGGAATAAAGATTTGTACCAAGAGACCATAAGCAAAGACATTTATCCAGTCAACATACACCAATGGGGGGCTGTATTTGTTTCATTTCTGCTACTGTGATAAAAATATTCTTACAAAAAGCACCTTAGGAGAGGGAGGGTTTATTTTACAATATCAAGTTACAGTCCATTATGGCATAGAAGTCAAGCAGGAACTTGAAAGAGCCAGCCACACCCAGAGTCAAGAGCAGAGAGAAATAAACACGTGTATACCTATTGCTCCACTTCTATATAAACCCGGGACCTAAAACTGAGGGGATGGTGCTGTCCACTTCTATGCTGAGTCTTCACACATCAATGAACTTAAAACAATCGTTCACATAAATTTCCACAGACCAATCAAGTTTGGATAATCATCCTCATTGAGATGTTTTCCTAAGGGATTCTAGATTGTGTCAGGTTGACAAAACTAATCACTAAGTGGGGCCAATACATGAAGGCAATTGTCAGTCTTCCCTTGAGTGGGGCTCTGGATTCCCACATTCACCTCTTGTCTGTCTTAGCAGACTCTAGGACAGATGTCATAGGCTGGATGTGGTAGTTTTCCACTCAGCTAAGACTCAAAGAAAGATAGAGTTAAAGCAAGAGAGAAGCTGTTTTTGAGTTTAAGAGCAATATTTTAGCCCTCTCAGTTCCTCCTCTTCATTTTTGAAAAAATAATTTTAGGACAAGCATGATGACTCAGTGGGTAAAGATGCTGGCTGCTGAGCCCAATGACCTAAGCTTGAAGCTTTGGACTACTAATGGTGGAGAGAAAGAACTGACTCCTTCAAGTTGTCCTCTGACCTCTACATGTACACTGTGGCACATAAATACCCACACATATTAACTAACTAACTTACTATCTACCTACATAACTAACAGCAATAAGAACATTAGTTTAATTGGGAAATAAGGCTGAAGCTGAATTCTTCTACATATGTTTTCTTTTGACCAGAGGAACAGAACTGTTCCTGCCTGTCTGTGAAGAGGGATTTTGAGGAAAGGGTACAAGAATTTTACTTTTACTGTTAAAGAGCATTGAAAAAAATGAATTTTACTTATGAAAGATAAAATGTATTTGTAGAAGCAGGGCCCAAAAAACCAGCATAAAGAATAAGACAGGAATGGGGTCTAGATAGGGGGTTAACCAAGAAAACCAAGACTACATGTTTGGTTTCCACTTGAACCAGTTTGGGTCTCCATTTTCATAGTTTTCTAGATTGTCATTAACTTCTTTCATGGCGGGATCGAGTTTTTTTTTTTTTTTTTTTTTAGTATCTTACCAGATTCATGAATGTAATAACACAGCACTGCATAACACTGCAGATTTCACCTTGGTTGGGTGCTAGTCAACTTAAGGCCTCTCTCTCAGGTCAGTGAGTTTAGTTGTCTTTGTATCATGTGCACAGAGAAGGCAAGCTCTTTGTTCCATTGACCTACAGATAGGGAGTGTTCTTTCATTTCGTCAGAGTGGATTATACCCCAAGTCATGGGTTGCAAGCCAGTGAGACTTCCTAAAACTAGAAGTACTGCAGTTGATTCAGCTCATTTGGTTCTAGTAGCAGGGTTAAGAATTCATTAAGACATGGGGACATGCCAATGAGGGGCATTTTTGAGATTATGTTAGTTGAGGTAGTCCATGGTGGATGGCACCATTCCCTAGGCAGTGGATCCTGGATTGTATAAAAATGGGGAATGTGAGCAGAACACTAACATGTATGTATTTTATTACTCTCTACTCTCGAGTGTGGATATAACATGACTAGATGCTTCAAGTTTCCTGACACATTGATTTCTTCTCAGTGATGGATTTAAACCTGGAATTGTGAGCCAAATAAACTAGTTCTCCCTTAAAAAAAAAAAAGATTTTTCTGAAAGAGGTAGTTGAATGAGTGGTTGGCAAGGCTTAAGCCAGATCTTAGGAAAACTGGTGTATAAAGTCTTTAATATTTGGTTGAAAGGCACGAAAGTGCCCCCATTTCCACAGAGGAAATAGAATTGAGAGGGTGAATGGAGAAGAGAGAGACAAGAATTCCTACCTATACAGAGGATAAAGTCAAGTTCCTTTTTAATATTTAAAGTTTGTTTTAATAGAAGATAAAGTACCGCTTTGAAAGTAGCTGCCAATGGAGGGTCATAGGTTGATGGTGTGGAAGAGGAGAAGGAAGACCTTTACTGTGATCTATTCTCCAGTATGAGTTATCCTCTTTTAAATTGTTTTTTTTTTCTAGATTTAGTTGATTGTATGCTGGCTTTTCTTTTTTGGAAAAAAAGTTAGCATAAATGTAAGACCTCGAATTTGAGGAGTACATTACTTATCTGGTATAGGACTCAGAAAAGAGTAGAATTAAATTATTGGGCTTTTAAAGGTAGGTGAAGGTCTAAGGGAGCAAGGGGTAACTGAGAGTTCTATGGAACACTTTCAGAAGATGAGGGTCAGGAGTATTTATACATATGCAAGCTGGTTGGGTCG
Source organism: Lophiomys imhausi (assembly GCA_907164525.1). Taxonomy (NCBI): domain Eukaryota; kingdom Metazoa; phylum Chordata; class Mammalia; order Rodentia; family Muridae; genus Lophiomys; species Lophiomys imhausi. The sequence goes on along the minus strand of CAJQZJ010032273.1, from coordinate 4,155,778 downwards.
ATTTTAATATGAAGAGAATTGGTCTAGATATTAGAATTTATTGAAGAAAGCAATGATTTGAACTTCTATACAAAATAAAAATCACTGATATTGTCTATGGCTATTGTCTTAGTGTGAAAGATGGCATTGAAAATCTAAAACTTAATTTACTGAGATGAGGATGAGTTCTTAGTTGGGAATTTAGATGCACAAATTCAACAGTCTGTTGAGCTAGAATCCTTCATTTAATGGTTAGATGACCTTTTAGATGGTTTAATGGTATGGTCTAGAGTATGGGTAACAAAGGAACAGAAATCCCAGTAGATTGTATAAAAAGCAAAGGTCATGTCAGAGAGTAGCCATGGTCAATCTTAGTCTGAGCAGAAGTGGTTCATATGGCTAAAAACTTACAGGCTTTCATACACTGATATAAGATTAGAGGGGCAAAAGCTAAAACTAAGCATGTTTTAAAGCATAGTCCTTCATACCAAGAAATTTCTAAATGCCAGGTAAGTTTCTGAGGTGGGTAATCTTAGAAATCCTGCTGAAGACATTTGTTCCAGGCTAGAGTTAGGACATACAGATGGAGATGTTAAATGTTTTGAAAGGAGCTGAAGTCATTTGTAGGTTTGATGTGTAATGTATATGATTCTTTCATGGGCTGAGACTTTGATCTGGTGGTGGAGAATGTAGCAGGAAGGTTAGCTTAAATCAAGAGAGTTGGATCTAGAATGGGAATTATTTATGTTCAGCTATAGAATATAGTGAGAAAAGCTTGCAAGGGTCCTTTTTGTATTTGTCCTGGTAGGTCTTTAAGGTAGACCTAATCTCCAGATTTGAGATTTAAGGTGGAATGTGACTAGGGTGCTGATATTGGTCAGCATGGTTCCTAGGGGTTTTCTAACAAGCTCTAAAGAATTACTCCCTCTCAGGTCTCTGAGGTGGTTGAAGAATAGACAGCTAGAGTCTCATAGTTAAATTTTGAGTTGTTTAGGAATCAAGAGGGTGTTATAGATCTAAGAAGATACTCTTAAAAGTGTGTTGCCAGTTAGTATGAATGTTGAGTCACATATAGACCTTTAAACTCAAGGAGATGGTTAGATAGTAGAATGTTAAAGTCAGGGGCCAAATATGTATAAACTGGACATTGGGAAGGTATACTGGGCCATTTAACTCTAATAAATGTGGCATATTTATATCTGTTGTTTTGTATAATACTTACTGTTATAAGAGAAGGAACCATCTGTTGGACTGAAAGGGGAAACTTCTGGGGGGAAGAGGGTGGAAGAGCGGGATAGGAAGGGGGAATAGGGAGGGGTTTGTTACTGAGATGTAACTTGAAGAAAAAAAATAAAGTATTTAATAAAAAAAATAAAGAGAAACACCTGAAACAGTACAGAAAGGAAAAAAAAAAGAATTACTCAAAGGCTCAAAGGAGAACTTTCAATAGGGTGGACACTGGGGTGGAAGAGAAGAGGCATATATAGACCTTGAATGTGGTTTCAATATCTTAGTAGGAGTTGAGGCTACCCTTGCTAAAGCTCAAGCAATAATGTAGTAAGATATTGTGTGATATTGCTATTTTTTCCAAAGAAGGAAGGCGATAGCTAAAGTGGCATTTAAAGTGAGAGATGTTGAGTTGTTTGAGGGACAAAGGCTGGACTATTACCTCTTTGGATGAAGTATAGACCCCAAATCTGGGATTATGTCTTGAAAGACACTTGAGTGCAACCCAAGGCCCTTTCTGTTTTCATTGGCAAGGCTTCTAGCCAGCCTGAAAATCTGTGAATAGGTAGACATGGGAAAGGAAAAAGGGAAAGAGATGGGGGTGGTGTGTCTACAAAGAGGTTCATGGGAAGCAGAGTGGTAATGGAGACAGGGAGGCAAGGATATATACTTTGTCAGAAAGTTATACTGCTAGAGCTAACACCTTATAAAGACAGAGTGACTATGCACTTGTACTATTAGTACTTTGGCATATGAATGAAATCCATTTGCCTACCCTGTTCAGGTAAGTGCTCTCTTGACTCCTGAGTGGGCAAGGAAGTAGGTGGCCTGGGAAATCTTTGAGGACTGATAGGATGCAGAGAGGGAAGTTTGAGTGAGATTTGGAAATTTCACTACCAGCAATAGATAGGTGGACTTCAAAGCCTGTAGAGATGTTTTCAATTGATGGACATGCAATTATGTATTCTGCTAGGAATTCCCCTTTTGTGACCAACAGTTGAATGAGTTTCCCTTGTAAAGAAAACTAGGGCCTGCCTTTATTGGTTTCTTCCTCTCTTAGGTCCTTTTATGATTTTTTGGCTAAATTCATAATGAATGGAGCATCAAGGGGCTCAGAGACTGTAAGTAGGAAAAGGTCACTCTTCCATGTTTCCTTATCTGCTCTCCATTCCTGTGTTTCTAAGCTTTGGATTTTTGGTGATTCTTTCAATGGATAATTGCAACCTAGGTTGGGACATAGGCAACCTCTATCAGCTCTAGAATAAGAGGCAAGTTTAATAGTTTAGCCTTTAGATTTTAAGAACCTTCTTTTGTTCCAGATTGCTGCACATGAGTTCAGGATAAGGGAAACATATTTGGAGTCAGTATAAATGCTATATATTTTACCTTTTTTTCAGGATGAAAACTCTTAAGGGTAACCAGTTGTGCCTTTTGGACAGATGTATTCAGGGGTGAGGGTGGGCTTTCTATAGTTTGGGCCATGGTTGTTACTGAATATTTTATCATTTCTTATTCTATTTAGAATAAAACTGCCATCTATGAAGCGTGTGTTCTGGATTTGGAAGTATGGAGTCTCTTAAGCCTATGTGGGCTTCCTGGGGGATATTCTAAAGCTTCCAGGTGCAGATATGCAATGGGTTCTTTTATGGCGAAGAGGTGTGGGATTTAATGTATTTTATTTGTGTGTAGAAGTGTAAGTTTCATAATAGGAGGCTCTATTATGACTACTGACTGCGCCTGCAGTAAGGGATGGAGGCCATCCTTTAGTCATGTTATTAAGCTGTTTAGAAAATAAATGTGTGTGATAATAACCCTTTGATCTGGTGTGATGAGGAGGTCTAAGTAAGTAATTGTTGGTTGAGTTTAGCTTTTTTTTTGGAACAACTATGTATTCCTTTTGGCCTAGAAAATATAGGAGAGTGATGGTAACCTGCAGTGACATTTGGAGGGAAGGACTATAAAGGAGCAGGCCATCCACATACTGCATAAGGGTGCTACGAGGAAAGGAGCAGAAAGATCTGAAGCAAATATGGCTTGTTTTAGAATCTTTGGAGAAGAACTGTCCAAGGGTGCTGTTGAGGGTGATAAGTGTCAAGGCTAAGTCTTGTGGTAAAAGAAAATGACCCTGATACCCAAAGGACAGGGGTTTGGTGAAGAAAGTATCTTTAAGGTCTACGACACAAATATTGCATGTTATATATAGACTAGTGCTGAGGAGGTTATATAGATTGGAGCAACTAGAGTATAGGGGGCAACTGTCTCAGTTGTCAAATGGCTACTTGACCTGGAAAATAGGAGTATTACATAGGGGGAATTAAGGTTGTTAACCTTCAATACATTGAAGAACTTGGGTTCAAGGAGGGAACTGAGGCTTGCATGACAAATAGGAGTCTTTTAATTTGATGAAAATAGAATATAGAATGTCCTTATTGGTGTTGATGTGTGCTAGATGGAGGAGGGGACTTGAATGGTTATTAAGGTGAATATTTTGGAGGGGAGAGAGAGAGAGAGAGAGAGAGAGAGAGAGAGAGAGAGAGAGAGA
>CAJQZJ010032273.1:4125198-4152020 GCA_907164525.1 Lophiomys imhausi | reverse complement strand
GAGAGAGAGAGAGAGAGAGAGAGAGAGAGAGAGAGAGAGAGAGAGAATGTCTGATGGACCATAGTTAGTTAGCCAGGGCAATGAATTTGAGATGATTAAGGGTCCTAGTGCAACCTGGTGTCCAGATTGGAAATATCTCTTTTAAATCAAGGAATTGGGCAAGAAAGAAAGATTGTAAAGGAATGGCTAAAGACTTGAACTCCTAGAGAACATGGTAACAGAAGAAGTTACCTTTGCTGTAAGAAAGGGTGCCTTTGACTCCAATTATTGAGGTAACAGAGAAAGAGGGGTCCCTAAAATTTGGTCAGGACAGAATAAGTAGCTCCAATGTATAATAGAAAAATGAGATTCTTACTGACTAAGGAGAAAGCTACCCTGGGGTCAACCAATTAGATGGTACAAGATGGAGCCTGTTATGATCCTGTGGTATGTCAGCTGGTTTCCTGTAGTAGGCCCAGTTAATTCATTGCTGAAGAGTGGTGAGTCCCTTTAGCCATTAAGGTTAGGCATGGGTGAGTTTGACTTTTCTTTTAAGGGGAGGACTCTCTTTTAATGTCTAATTTTGTTAGGTGAGACATGGGAAGATGGGCCTTTAATTGGGGTGGGGGAGTTGATGTTCCAATGACCAGGATAAATATACCTTAGCCAGGAGCTATGAAATATTTGGCATTGAACACAGATTGATGTTTGTATGTAAGAATAACTTTGAAACTAGAGGACACCAGAGTTAGACCTGCTTTTTATTCTAGGCCTTCCTAAGTCCTCTATTTTTTTCTAATCCTGTGCATCCCAGTTGTTTACCACTGAAGGACAGGTCTTGTGAGTTTGTTTTGCAGAAACTGTGGGCATTTTTCTGTTTTTCACAATTTGCATCTGATATCTGGTGATGACTGGAAGAGGAAGTGCACTGCTAGGATGGATCTTCCTTTAGGGGAGTCTGGATTATGACTGGTATATTTTTGAAGGGCTTCTGAGATTAGTAAGGGAAATGAGTTTTCACTTGCTCCCTATTCAACTTCTCTAACTTTACCAGAATTATTGAGTTTGGAAATAGTCCTTTTCATGTCTTCTACCAGGCAAGAAAGCATATTATTTTTTTAGTCTGTGGTCTAGAGTAGAAGTTTAGATAGTAGTTCTATCTTGGGTCTTTCTTTGGGATTGTGGTGTTACATAGTGGTGTGGCAGTTGATGGTTTAGAGCATTCCCGTATAATGTTGGCTTAAACCAAATGTGTGATTGCTCTTCTGGAGTGACAGAGGATGAAACAAAGTTGGGTTATAAGAGTGCTAAGAATTCAGATTCTGTTGTAAATTATAAGAGAGTAGTAGAGAAAGACCCTAATTAAGTTTCACAATTTGAGAAAGATTAGACATGAAAAAAGGCACATATGTATGAACGATGTTCTCAGCTCTGAATATTTCTTGGAGAGGCAGATGGTTGTTGACAAGGCTGTCTTGAAAGGGGCAAGCAAAGAAGATATGAACGGTGAGGTAGAACAAAGTGCTGAGAAGCTCTGGAGTAATGCCAGATAGGGATTGGAATGAGGAGAGGCTGCCTGGTGAGTGAGGTCAGAGTCAGAGTCTGTAGGACCTGGAAGGAGAAAGTCAGTAGATTGAGGGGAAAAAAAAGAAACACATGGCAATGAGAGGGATGATCTGAATAGTGAGTAAGTTAGAGGAAAAACCGAATATAGGGATTGTCAGACCATTTTCCAAGATGGCAGCAGTGAAGATTGGGTGGGTGGGTGGATTTTGTGATTAAAAGAGCCATTTTGAGGCCAAAATTCCTTACTGTCCAATTTGCATATAAAGACCAGGTCATGTTGCAATATAAAGTCAGGCATTTGGATGGAATATCTTGCTCTTAATGAGAAAGCATTGAAGTTTCTTAGAAACATCCCAAGGAAGAATCCTTTGAGGTACTGATTGTCCTGTCTGCATCTAGAGGGAGGAGAGAAAAAGGAAGGGAGGCATATCAGATAGGACACCTTCCATGGCATTCTGAGGAGAGCAATTAGCCCTGGTTGGTGAAAGAAAACCAGAAAAGAACATTCTGTCAGTCTTCTTGAAAGGGGAAAAGGGTACAAAGAACAAGTTCATGAAGAAACTTTGAGAAATTTCCCTGACAGGGCCAATGCATTGAAGAAGTGGGCAGATCCACTGACAGAACTTTGAAAAGTGAGAAGTGAAAAGGAACAACATATTTGAAAGTGTTTCACTGTCTTCTCTTTCATGATAACAGGGTATCTTCCTCTCTGGGTTTAGTTTAAGCTTACACTGTTCCTGAGGGTGATCACTGGTAGCCAGGAGATCTGGCAAGACTGAGAGGCATTTATGATATATGGAAAGAGGAGTAAGAAGAGGTAAGGCCAAGACTGTTGGCAAAATATGTGGCTAGACAAGATGCTACTGCCAGTCTCACCACAAGCTTAGAATGAGGAGGTTTTCAGAAGGGAGAACTAATGTCCCTTATTCTTCCTTGTGTGGGCAGCCATCATTTTTACAGTTCCTTATGACTCAGCTAAGGGTAGCCATGACTAGGTTGATAAGTTGCAAATGGGAAATAAGACTCTTCATGAGGGGTTGGAAAGGATGAATCATGTATACCTTGGACAATAGCAGTCTATTACCATATCTCAGAAGCCTTGGGATCCTACTGGACAGCAATCCTAGCTAAAGAGTTTCAGTTACCATGGTCTGATTGGTACTCCAGTCACCACAAGCAGAGTAAAGAAAGGCCAAGGGTGTCAAGAAAAGGGCTCCCTATGGACTCTACAATATTTGGTAGAAACCAAGGCTGGAGTTGCAAGAAATAGACTTACACTGAATCTGAAGGCAGACAGAGGCAAAACATAGGGTCAGTTCTCATTACTAGGGGTTAAGTTTTATATAGGGTTGACTATGTGAGGAAAGGTTGAAGTGAGTAGCCACTTCCAAGAAGTCCTTGGAAAGGTCTTTGCAGAGCTAATTTCAATAAGTTGTCAGGAGAGTGATTGAATTTGCCTCATTTGTTCCTTATCTGGCTCAGCAGGCTTTGAGGCAGATGTCACATGGTGAACAAAGTACTTTTCCACTTAGCTAAGACTCAAAAAGTTAAAAGCAAGAGAGATTCCACTTTTGAGTTCATAGAAAATATTGTTTGGTTCTTTCAGAACATTGTAAGTTTGTAGCCTCAGATCTGAGACATCAACTCTTTACAGTAGCTGAGGATGGCTGCTGGTTCTGGTCATAAATGCGAGAAGTATCTGCCTTAGCATCCTCAACCTTTCTTGGTATTCAGATGTGTTATACAGAACTTGACCAAGCTCATCTGAAAAACAGCTCTTATGTTTGTGTGTATGCTTGAGTGTATGTATATGTACCACATGTGTGCAGGTACCAACAGAAGTTAGAAGAGCGCATTGGATTTCCTAGAACTGGAGATTTGACTGCTATGAGCTGCAGTGTAAGTGCCGGGGGCTGAGACTAGGTCTTTTATGAGAGTGGTAAGTGCTTTTAACTGCTGAGCCATCTCTCCAATCTCCATGCCTGGATTTTATTAAGATTCAAAGATGAGCTCTTGAGTTTTGACTGGCCTGAAGGACAATTTCATACAAATGTTATATCTTAAAACTACCTATTAGTTATGTTTCTGTCCTGTTATACTTGTGCATTTTACTCTTTAGGATGCATTATTATCCTTGAGACTCAGTAGTAGGCTTATTTACCAGTCTCTTTCTAAAGGGGAGTTGTGGTATAGCTGCTTTTTCTGGGCATAACATGACTATTGTCTATTATGAAGTAGAGATTGCTGAGGTGGCTTGGAGACTATGTTGACCTCTGTAATCGTGGCAATAAAATAATACATACAAAATAAAATGTATGGTCATGGTTACAGGCCTGTGAGCACTCTAAGTAGCAAAGGGAGTTGGAGAGTCACTGGACCCTCAAATATCTTAGTTGGTGCTAGAGTATACAGGAGGTGGGAGCTTACTAAATGGGGGTATTATACTGACTGTTTTTATGAGATCATCACCTTATGTTGAGGTGAGATTGTCCAATGATGTATGTGGATTTCAATTACCCATGCTCCTTTAAGTAACCATTTATATTATGACCGACTCAATAAACTTATTGACCTGGCAAAATGGTCTTGGGTGAAATTATTTTATCTGTCATCAGTAACTTATCTGAGTTGATTAGATGTCAGATCATATCTTCCTAAGAAAAGTAATAAAATAGAATTCCTCATAAGTGCTTAAGCCAAGATTTCCCTACCATTCATGAAACTTGTCAATAGTATTTTGGTTTGGACTCCTAAGATATCCTTGGTCCCTATGGTCAGCCACAAAAATAATTTAAGAGACACAGAGTGTAGTGTAGAATAAGAGTATATTAGAAAGTAAAGTACACTGCCAAGGCATGAGAATGGACAAAGATCAAAGAGACCACTATCCTAATCTACATTAGGCAAGTTTTTCATATAATCTGAAAAGGCTGTCTAGAACAAGCATCTTGTTTTGAGGGACTTTGCTCTGTAAATATGATTGACAGCCTGTTTGGATTATCCCTTAAAGGAGAGAGCAATGATATCAGGTTAGGGCTTCTTTGGGTAGAGTTAGGTTGTTATACATTAATGACTTCTAGTACAATGTTATGTTTTCTTATGGGACAGAACTATGACTCAGACCACACCATTCTGGCCAGTGATTAAAGTCTTTGCATTACAATCCTTTGATTTTAAGATATTGACAATGAGGACAGAGGAAGAGATATCCCCAATGTTCCCCCAAGTCTGATAACATCTAACTAGATGTCTAACAATATTTAAGAGTAGAGTGATACTCTAAATAATATTGGGTCAATATAGCTACTTATGACAAAAATATCCTTAATAGGACAACCAAGGGGGCCCTGATCTATGGATATATGTTGCAAGATTATCTAAGTATGGATTGACTATAATGAGAGGAAACAATAGTATTTATACATGTAGGTTCCAAATACAAATATAGATTATAAGTATAGCAACTTTCTACCATTAAAATCTGGAGCTGTAATTCTAAAACTGTTAATAAGAGAGGTTGCAAATCTGATAGCCTGGATCTGATCTTGTAGATTGTATAGAACAGTTGAGACATTAGCTGAATTATCAGAAATATCCAAACATTTAACCTTTGTGTTAGCATAAGAGATCTGATTGTCTGTGAGTCTATCTAAAGCCAATGATGCTGTATAATTTGTTTTTTTTTATCAGATTTCAGAATAAGGAAAGAACCTTCCCTAGGTTGTGTCATTTAAAGTCTTTTGAGTATATTTAGTAAGACTCTTAATATGCCAAATGGCATTCTCTAGTCATATTAGATAAATATGGAAGCTAATCACATCAATTGCAAACACTTTGGGTTTAGATATATTGTAATATAAGAAAATTTGTAGAGTGGTGTAGAGTTTTTATTTGTCTCTGCCTGCAACAAAATCTTGAACCTGCCATGCTATCCTGAGGAAAAAATTAAAGGTTAGTTCTACAGAGCCATTGGGTACCATTGGTTCCAGAGATTTTAGGGCAAAAGCCTGCGCCTTGATAGTCCCATCAAGTTAGACTTGGTACAATATTCCAATTAAAGAGATAAGTACTAAGATGCAAAGAAAGAATTGTTGAATGTGGTTTCATTAGAAGACCACATAAAAGGCATAGTGATACATGAATTCATCCATCTTTAGGATACTTGGATGAAGTTTAGACCTAAATATGGGATGCAAGTGGTATGCACAATTAGCCCTAGTAACAGCATGGTACTGCTCATTGATATATTGTCTGAAGAGTCTGTCAAAGTTGTTCTAAAATTGTCGGGACTGTGTAAAATTTCTTCCTGAGAGATAAGTTTCTCCTTTAGCTGGAACCAAGGCTTCACACTCTCCCTTTCTCCATGGTGTTTCTGGGGAAATTTTAATTCTTTGGGGGTCCATTATAATTGTTTGATAGCCCAGGAGGACACAGGTGTTTCTTTAGAGTACCTCATCTCTCCTCATGGGTGATTACACCATTTGGAGCTTCTCAATGTATTTCTGTCCTCATGATCCACTTAGTATATGATCCTAACAGATGAAAGAGTGACCCATCCTAGATATCAAATATCACTAGAATACATTGGAGAATATGATCTCTATTTTCTAGCATAAGGAAATTTTCTGGTTTAAATGGCATTTTGTTAAAGTCATCATATATATCCATCCCAAATTTGAAAATGCTCATCATAGCTACTATGATTATTTTTCTCCAGTTATTGCGAGGAGAGAAGGTTAGCATGTCTCTGTGGCACTGTATTTTCTCCTTTGTCCTGATTTTTAGTTGAATTAATGGGCCATTTGAACTATTTTTGACCTGATTAGTGCACTGTTATAATCAATTCCAATCATCTTGAAGAGAAAATTCTCATAATGGAATACTACAATTACTGGGAATAATGGTCGTTCATGACCTCAACTGTCTTGTTTACTGTCTGGAGCATAGTCATAAGCTCATGTAGACAGTGAGTTTTCATTTGGGGTTTAAAAAGACAGAAAAGCCTTATTGAGAACTGAAGACAGCCAGTAAGCCAGGGATTTATAAGGAAGTAGGAGCAGAAAAAGCTTTTCATCTCTCTCTGCAAAGATGCACAAAACTTCATATGTATTGCCAAGGGTCTGTGGGAGGTATTTTCTCTGGAGGGTCTCATATCAATTCCAAGGAAATGATTAATTTGGCTGGCAATTCTTGAGTCTCCAATGGCTGTAGAAGACACAGGTATCAAAAACAGGGCCTTCTCAGAGCCTGAGCTGTTGGTGTTCTGTTCAGGAAGACGTCACCTGTGCCAATGAGTTTGAGGCTTTTCCCAACTTTCTCTTCTATTAGATTTAGTGTCAGGATTTATTTTAAAGTTTTTGATCCACTTGGACTTAAGTTTTGTGCAGGGTGATAACTATGGGTTTATTTGCATTCTTTTACATGTTGAGATCCAGTTAGACCAGCACTATTTGTTGAAGATGCTGTCCCTTTTCCATTGTTTTGGCTTCTTTGTCAAAAATTAAATGACAATAGGTGTGTGGGTTCATTTCTGGGTCTTCAATTCCATTGATCAGCTGGTCTGTTTCTATACCAGTACCATGCTGTTTTAATTACGACTGCTCTGTAGTATAGCTTGAAATCTGGGATGGTGATACCTCCAGATGTTTTTTTATTGTACAAGATTGATTTAGCTATAGACCTCAGGAAACTGAAAAGCTTCTGTAAGGCAGACACTGTCACTCGAACAAAACAGCAACCTACAGATTGGGAAAAGATCTTCACCAACCCCACATCTGACAAAGGGCTAATATCCATAATTTACAAAGAACTCAAGAAATTAAATGCCAAGAAATGATATAATCCAATCAAAAAATGGGGAATAGAACTAAATAGAATTCACAAAGGAGGAATCTCTAATGGCTGAGAGACACTTGAAGAAATGCTCAGCAACCTTAATCATCAGAGAAATGCAACTCAAGACAACTCTGAGATTCCATCTCACACCTGTCAGAATGGCTAAGATCAAAAACTCAAATGACAGCTTATGCTAGCAAGGTTGCGGAGAAAGGGGAACACTCCTCCATTGCTGGTGGGAGTGCAAACTTGTACAACCACTGTGAAAATCAGTCTGGCAATATCTTAGAAAACTTAGAATAGCTCAACCTCAAGACCCAGCCATGCCACTTCTAGGTATGCATCTAACTGATTACTTACACAAGGATGTTTCCTCATCTATGCTCATAGCAGCCTTATTTGTAATAGCTAGAAACTGAGAACAACACAGAAGTCCCTCAACTGAGGAATGGATAAAAACAAAACAAAACAAAAAAAACCAAAACAAACAAAAAAAACTGTGGTACATCTACACAATGGAATACTACTCAGCTATCATAAACAATGACATCATGCAATTTGTGCCAAATGGAACTAGAAAAGCTCATCCTGAGTGAGCTTACACACTCAGAAAGATGCACATGGCATTTATTCACTTATAGTTGGCTTTGACCCATATAGTACAGGATAACTATACTACAACCAGTGCACCAAAAGGAACAGAAACATAGACTTTGTTACTTATTAATGAGACACTTTGCTCAAGTGGTGCTGCCATGTAGGCCCCAAGTATATGAGGAAGCTTTTAGCCTTCATATGACTGCTGAACTTGGGTGGGGGACTGATATGTAAGGACATTCCACTCTGGAGGAGTAGAATAGAAGGGAGAGGAGGTAGAGGGTGGGAGGGTGGGACTGGGAGGGGTGGAAAGAGGGTATTGTGATGGAGATATAACTTGAAGTAAATATTAAAAAAAAAAACAGGGCCTTCTCAAAGGTTTACTTACTGGCCCTGAGAGGTTCCTCACTATAAGTTGTAATTAATACCCATTCTCCTAGTTAAAAATGAGGTTTGTTTTCCCAATAGTTTAGTCAGTCTCTTGATTGTAAATGGACATTTAGCAATTACAAGGAAAACATGGGAAACATGTAATTTATTTCATAGGTAACATAAAGACAGAGTAGAATGTTTTGTTATCGGAGTACCATTGACTGGTGCCCATAGCCTGACAGTGCTGGAGGATGATTGACCAGGACGAGCCTCCATCATATTGAACACTTAGAGTTTGTGACAAATATATTTATTCAAGGATCTATTCTATTGAGGATGAGAGTTCATTCAGTGGCCAGCTAGGAGCTAAAGTCTTTCTTATTCAAAGGGCAATATTTGGAGCTCTTGTTCAAGAGCCTTTGTTCTATGGAACAGTAATCTCTCCAGTGCCATGTTTTTTGCAATGTTTGGGACAAAGAGACTTAGGAGACCATCTAGTATTTGGGAAAAATTTCTTCTTCTGTCCTGTCTGTTGACAGAAATACCATTTTTTGTTGTTTTTGTTGTTTCCTCTGGGAAATTCCCAGTGGGGGATCTTGAGTCATTCCATAAGGTAGAGGGAATTTCTGCATACCTCATGTTTTATCTCTCAGCTCTTTGACCTCCTCTCCTCTCCTATCCTCTCCTGTTCTCTCCTCTCCTCTCATATCATTTCCTTTCATTACAATTCTTTTTCTTTCCGTTCCCTTTAGATTGCAGTGATAGAACATAGGATTTGCATTGTTCATCACTAGGAATCTTATTCCACTACAATTTTTGTAATTTCTTCTAACATCAAGGGATTGGTTAGGTAAGGCTGTTTTTTTGTTTGTTTTTTTTTATGTATAGTGTTCTAAAATGGGACCTCATTAAACTGAAAAGCTTCTGTACAGCAAAGGACCCTGTCACTAGAACAAAATGGCAACCTACAGATTAGGAAAAGATCTTTACCAACTCCACTTCCAACAGAGGGCTAATATCCAAAATTTATAAAGAACTCAAGAATCAAACACCAAGAAACCAAATAATCCAATCAAAAAATGCAAAACAGAGCTAAACAGAGAATTTACCAAGGAGGAATCTCTAATGGCAGTGAGACATTTGAAGAAATGCTCAACATCCTTAATCATCAGAGAAATGCAACTCAAGACAACTCTGAGATTCATTCCATCTCACACATATCAGAATGGCTAAGATCAAATACTCAAATGACAGCACATGCTGCCGAGGTTGTGGAGAAAGGGGAACACTCCTCCATTGCTGGTGGGAGTGAAAACTTGTACAACCACTATGGAAATCAGTCTGGTGAAATCTTAGAAAACTTGGAATAGCCCTACCTTGAGACCCAGCCATACCACTTCTGGGTATCCAGCCAAATGATTCCTCACCAAACCACAAGGACATATCCTCATCTATGTTCATAGCAGCCTTATTTGTAATAGCTAGGAACTGGAAACACCCAGATGTCCCTCAACCGAAGAATAGATTAAAAACTGTGGTACATCTACACGATTGAATACAAGTTATCTATCAGAAACAACAAAATCATGCAATTTGCAGCCAAATAGATGGAACTAGAAAATCTCATCCTGAGTGAGTTAACCCAGACTCAGAAAGATGCACATGGCATCTACTCCCTTATAATTGGATTTTAGCCATATAGTACAGGATAACTATCCTACAACCAATACACCAAAAAGGTCAGGAACATAGACTTTGTTACCTATCAAGGGGACAATTTGCCCTAGGGGTGCTACCATGTAGGCTCCTAGTGCAAGAAGAATCTCTTAGCCCTCATATGACTGTTGAACTGAGAGGGGCTGATATGTAGGGACACTCCACATTGGAGGAGTGGGATGGGTGGGAGAGGGAGGAGAGGGTGGGAGGGTAGAACCTGGAAGGGTGGAAATAGGGTACTATGATGGAGATGTAATTTTATGTACTAAATAAACATAATAAAAAAGGAAGTAGTGTTTTCACTAAGCCCCTGGTAAAGAGTTGCTAGTTTGACATTACTTACTCATTTTGATTTACTACTCTTTATTCTCTCTAGCACTCCCATAACAGCATGTTAGCACATATCATCCTAGGTGTTACAATCCATCTCCGGGAATCTATCAAGACTGCTTTAAGGCCTATGGAAGATTTAGAATTTATTGCTTGTAGGTAATTTGTACATCATCTAGCCATTTGAATCATTCTAGTTTTTTTTTTTTCTAAGAATCAGTTAAGCTCTGCCCCATAGTAACATCAGCATCCTTCTAAAATAGTTTATATTTTGGTGGAGTTGTGAAAAACCTATATATTAGAATAATCAGAGAAACTACCCAAATCCTGCATGAATTGCCCAAAGCCTTGCATAGATAAAAGATATGGTGCTGTAATGATTACAAATCCCTAGAAGTGTGGTTGGGATACATCTGAGCAGGTGGATTTGGAGCATTAATAAGATCCTGGATATAGGGCAAAGGACTTATTTTTCCAGTAGGTTGTGATGTTGCCAAACATTTTAGTTCTCTTAGATTTTTTTAATGTTTATTTATTACTTCAGGTTACATCTCCATCACAGTACTATCTCTCAATCCCTCCCAGTCCCGCCCTCCCACCCTCTACCCCCTATTCCTTCCATCCCACTCTTCCAGAGTGGAGTGTCCCTACCTGTCAGTCCTCCACCCCAGTTCAGCAGTCATATGAGGGCCAAGAGCCTCCTCATACACTGGGGGGCCTACAAGGCAGCCCCACTAGGGCAAAGTGTCTCATTGACAGGTAGCAAAATCTATGTTCCTGTTCCCTTTGGTGTATTGGCTATAGTATAGTTATCCTGTACTATATGGCTAAAATCTGATTATAAGTGAAAAGATGCCATATGTACCTTCTGAGTCTGGGTTAGCTCACTCGTGATAAGCTTCTCTAGTTCCATCCATTTGGCTACAGATTTCATGATTTCACTGTTTCTGATGACTGAGTAGTATTCCATTGTGTAGATGTACCACAGTTTTTTTTTTTTTTAATCCATTCCTCGGTTGAGGGACATCTGAGTTGTTTCCAGTTTCTAGCTATTACAAATAAGGCTGCTATGAATATAGATGAGGAAACTTTCTTGTGATTTGGTGAGGAATCATTTGGATGTATACCCAGAAGTGGTATGGCTGGGTCCTGAGGCAAAGCTATTCCAAGTTTTCTAAGATATCATCAGACTGACCTCCATAGTGGTTGCACAAGCCTGCACTCCCACCAGCAATGGAAGAGTGTTCCCCTTTCTCTACAACCTCATCAGCATGTGCTGTCTTTTGAGTTTTTGATCTTAGCCATTCTGACAGGTGTGAGATGGAATCTCAGAGTCATTTTGAGTTGCATTTCTCTGATGATTAAGGATGCTGAGCACTTCTTCAAGTGTCTCTCAGCCATTGGGTATTCCTCCTTTGTAAATTTTCTGTTTAGCTCTGTTTCCCTTTTTTTTTTTTTGATTGGATTATTTGGTTTCTTGGCATTTAATTTCTTGAGTTCTTTGTAAATTTTGGATATTAGGCCTCTGTCAGGTGTGGGGTTGGTGAAAATTTTTTCCCAGTCTGTAGGCTATTGTTTTGTTTGAATGACAATGTCTTTTGCCTTACAGAAGCTTTTCGGTTTCATGAGGTCCGATTTATTGATTGTTGGTCTTAGATTCCTGAGCTGTTGATGTTCTGTTCAGGAATTTGTCACCTATTCCAATGAGTTTGAGAGTTTTACCCACTTTCTCTTCTAAATTGTTTTTCGCTATTGTGAAGGGTGTTGTTTCCCTAATTTCTTTCTTAGCCCATTTATTTTATTTTTTTTTATAAAGAAGGGCTTCTGATTTTTTGAATTAATTTCATATCAAGCCACCTTGCTGAAGGGGTTTATCAGCTATAAGAGCTCTCTGGTGGAATTTTTGGGGTCATTTATGTATACTATCATATTGTCTGCAAATAGGGATAATTTGTCTTCTTTGTTTCTAATTTGTATCCCCTTGATCTCCTTTAGTTGTCTTATAGTTCTAGCAAAAACTTCAAGTAGTGTGTTGAAGAGATATGGTGAAAATGTTTATCCTTGTATTGTCCCTGAGTTTAGAGGAAATGCTTCAAGCTTCTCTCCATTTAATTTGATGCTGGTTTTTGGCTTGCTGTATATCGCCTTTATTATTTCTAGATATGGTCCTTGTATGCCCATTCTCTCCAGGACTTTTAGCATGAAGGGGTGTTAAATTTTGTCACATGCTTTTTCAGCATCTAATGAGATGATAATGTGTTTTTTTCTTTCAGCTTGTTTATGTGGTGAATTACGTTGACAGATTTTCGTATGTTGAACCATCCCTGCATTCCTGGGATGAAGCCTACTTGGTCATGGTGTATGATACTTTTGATATGATTTTGAGTTTGGTTTGCCAGTATTTTATTAAATATTTTTGCATCTATGTTCATAAGGGAGATTAGTCTGAAATTCTCTTTCTTTGTTGGGTCTTTGAGAAAAAAATAATTAAATTACGTTGGGCCACCATTTGTAGAAATGATTAATTAAATTGTTTAACATTATTTAGAATATTATTAATTGGTTCGGTGGCCATTATAAATGAATACACACAGACACCATGTGGATTTTAACAAGCCTTGGTCTGAGTTATGCAATCCTGGCCCATCTAAGCTAGCTCTTAATTCTATTACCCAAATATGACCCCATATATGCATATGTCCCCTTGGACTGCCATTCTCCATGATATGCAGATGTTCCTGGCCATGTGGAATGAGGTTCTTTTTTCTAACCCATGGTGTGTGCCCCCTTCCTGCTGCTCCTGGCTGGAATGAATGAATCCTCTGTCTAAAGCGCAGGCTTCCTGTTCTAATCTCAGGAAGTTCCACCTTTCTCTGTCTTTGCCCAATCTCAAGCCTCGGCATTTTATTTAACCAATCGGAGTCAATGTAAGTAACAGACAGCAAGCAGGACCAATTAATTAACATTTAGAATGCTTAACACTAACCCATCAGGTCTTTGTGTGGTTTAGGAATCAGGGTAACTGTGGCCTTATAGAATGAGTTTGGCAGTGTTTCTTCTGTTTATATTTTGTGGAAGATTTTGAAGAGTATTGGCATTAGCTCTTCTTTGAAGGTCTGGTAGAATTCTGTGCTGAAACCATCTGGTCCTGGGCTAGTTCTCTTAGATTTATCAAAGGAACTTCTCTCAGCTATCAAAGGAACTTATTCAAACTGTGTTCCATCTTATGAGAACTACGATTTATGCATGAAAATTTATCTTGTCTGTATAAATCTTGTTTGAGGATAAGGCAGCTTCTTCCTTTTTAAGATTTGGGGATCAATTATGAATGATACATCTGAGAGACAAATCAGTAGGGATTGAAGGGTAGTTTTCCATTTGGAGGAGAAAGAACACAACGAAATTTTGGAGAAGGCACCCATTCTCCTTGGGCCTGAGCAATTGAGTGTCCTCCTTTTAGTTGAAAACCTGAATGTTGTATATAGCATCCTTTTTTTCTGATTCTTAAAGTATATAGTTAGGTCTAGGAAGCCACATTATACCTGCATTTTTTTCAAGCATTCTTCTGGTTCTGGTACAGGTATGACTACCCTTCTCAGGTACTGCAGAACTTCCTTTCTGAAAGAAACTGGAGATTTTGATCTGGAGATGGAGTTTGAGGTTGAAGAGGAATCCACCAAGAACTGCAAATCCAGGATACAGTGCTTTGGAGGTGAGGGGCCATAGAGGAGTTTGTAATTTCCTCTTCAGGTTGATACATCATGTAAAATAAATGCTTCAAAACCAAAGAGACTCAGGCTGATTGTGGTGGTGAATCAAATTCTGTGAGGTTAAGTTAAGCCTGGTCTATGTAGTAAGATCCAGGCCAATGAGGGGTTCACAGTGAGATCTTGTCTTGAACAAAACAAAACAAATAATAAAACAAATAGACCCACCACTTAGGGTCTGGTATTACCTCTTCAATCAAATATGGAACCATATAGCGACATACTAGCATAGTGACAGGATTCCATAATAAAGGCCTAATATGTTTTAGAAGGTAGTGATGACTATCCCACTAAATCAGCCTTGGTGTACTCAAAGGAGGATAAAGATATTAGATTCTGCCAAATTAATATTTGGTCTATATGGAAAATATCTGCAGAGCACACAAGGAAATAAGTTAAGGAAAATAATCTTGTACATTCCTCTAGTTGAATCTTTCACTAGCAACAAAACTAACAAAGGAGGCACCAGAATGACACGCATACAGCTGATGTGCTGAAATGTAGCTGAGCTTGGTAAGCTCAAATGCAGCAAGTGATAGGAGTGCAAATGAGTAGAAACAAATGACCTGAGGCAAATAGTTCTGGCCTTAGGAGAAGAAAGAATACTCTGTATCCTTAAAAAGCACAAAATTCTGTGATCTGAACCCAAGAAGGTGAGTCCACATCTTGCCAGGATTAAGATGAAGATTTAAAAAAAGTTAGCATGCCATTAGGTAGACTTTTATCTTACTTTTAAAGGAATTTCTAGAACAAACATCTTTTCCTTAGGGGTTGTTGCCATGTTCAGGTGATTGACAGTCTTTTTCTTGAACTGAAGGTCACAGTGGTATCTTTGTTCTTGGTACTCGTGTGTCTTTGTTCTTTTCTTTTTCATTTTTCCCAACATTTACTTATTTCTTCAAGTTACATCTAAATCACAGCCCCCTCCATTTTCCCCTTCTATCTATTTTTCTTTTAAATTTAAGGTGTATTTCTCTCCCAACATCTCCTTCTTTTAATCCAATAAAAGGCTCTTTTTCTTATAACAATAAATACAATGCAAAACAATAAGAACAATTATGTATGACATTCATTCCCAATGTCCATCCATATGTATTTGGCAACTAATAATAATATTCTGTTATCTATCTCAATGAGTTTAAAGTTCTGTACCTCAGTTTCCATCCTAACTTGCATTGCCAACTTAAAAACATCTTCTTAGACCTAGAACATCCTTTTAATTCCTAAACAACTTAAAATTTAACTGTGAATTTATAGTTATATAGTATTCAGCCCCATAAGAGACCCAAGAAGGATAAATATATCTGAATAAACAGAAAGTGTAGAGCAAGAAGTTTCCAAAACTAAGAAATGACAGACAACTGGCTGCCTGGACAATCCATCCAGAACAACTTCTAAATGGCTAGCTAAGATGGTCCAGCTTCACAAACTGTCACAGCCAGGACTTCAGTAAAACCCTGAACTTTCACACCCAATGTTCATCTTCTGAATACAAACTTCTCAGGACATTTAAATAGCTTAGCACAAAAAGACTGGGTGTCTTTGTTCTTGAAGAGAAAGTCTCCTGTTGTCTGATAATCTTATAAGTGACAGGGCTCAGCGTCAGGTTAATAGTTATGTGTTAATAAGTTAAGTTGTCATGTTTTCCTGGGGTCAGAGATACCACTTAGTCTCTTCGTCTTCTAGTCTTTGTTTTATAGGATGCTGACCATATAGGAGGTGTTCATTCCCAGTGTGTTCCATGACTACTAATAACTAGCTACTTAACAACATGGCTAAAAATGAAACATTAAAATCAGAAACTGGAAAGTCTCAATTTCCAAATTCATTCTGGTCACTGTAAGGAAAGCTACATATGTGGCAATTATTAATTCAGTTTCTCTGTATTAACCTAAATACATCAATAGCACATACTTCTTCTTGAGACATATCTCTTTTTTATTGTGTGAGTTTCCTCCAGGGCACAGTTAGTCCAGATATGTGGAATTTTACTGCAAAAGTCAAGATCCTGGACACATTTTCCTCCTAATCCCCCCTGTTACCACTCTGCATGAAGGATAGGTGGAGAACTCTTAGCTCAGCTACACAGTTGCCCTCTTTATCCAGCTGTTGACTGATTGAAGCAAGGACTGAGGAAAAGATTTCTTCTTTCTTCATCTGGCTCTAGTAGCAGCTAAACAGTTCTTGCTGAAGTGGCATTTGTGTTAGTATCTGGTGTGGTACTTCAGGTAAGATGCCATTGGCCTATGCTAGATTATTCCTACTGATGATCTCATGATATGCATAGTTAACTATAATATATTTACTTATCACCTTCTAAATGAATGGGACTGCAATACTGCTTCTTATCATTGCTATGGTTCAAAATCAATTTTTATTCTTTTTATGTGAGGAAATGCAGCAGGTGTGCTGGAGTTGATGATTTTAAAAATCGTAATTCAGGATAAGAATATTTAATAATTATACACACACACTCACTTACTTTAAAGCCATGTTTCATTCTGACAAGATGATTTCAACTTTGGTTCTGTCAGCTTTATGTCATCTGAAATTTCACCCAGTTTGTCAATCTTAGTTTTTATAATTGATCTGGAGTTTTCTAGAGTGCTGTGAATGATAAAATTCAGTGAATGTTCAAATCTGGCATACCTTGTTGTTTTCTTTGAAACATAGGAACGTCATTTATGATCTTTGATCTTATGTACTTCACTTGTTTGTCACCAATATGTTAAACAAGAAGTTTCTGCAGTTTTTTTCTTCTAATTCTTCAGCATTCTTATATATACTACCATCTATTTGAACACATCTCTGTGCTTTCAGACACATACAGAGTATATCACAACTTTAATTATGCAATTTCATTGGTATTGACCTATGAAGAATGAAACTATAAAGCAGTATGTTTTATTATTATTAATTAATTTTTTTTCAAGTTACATCTCAAAGTCCTCCCCTCCCCTCCTAGTCTCTCCCTCCCTCTTTCTAGTCTCCATCCTCTTGTTCTCCTCAGAAAAGGGGAGCCCCTACATATCAAACCCCCTCAGTTCTTCAGTCATGTGAAGGCTAAGAGTTTGCTCTTGTACTGAGCTTAATATGGTATCTCAGTTAGGGTAAGGTGTTCCACTAACAAGCAACAGGATCCATGACTCACTACTGGGTGGAGTTTTTCATAGAATACTTATGCTAGGTTCCTGTCTGTTTGGGTCTGTGGGTTGAAGGATGATTGTCCTGTGCTATATGTTTAATTTCCATTTTTCAGAGAGTACATGCCATGTATATCTTTCTGGATCTGAATTAGAGCTCACTTAGGATGAACTTTTCTGGATCCATTTGGTTGCAAATTGTATGATTTCCCTGTTTCTGATAGTTGAGTAGTATTTCATTGTGTAAATATACCACATTTTTATTTTTATTTTTTTAATCCATTCTTCAATTGAAGGACATCTGGGTTGTTTCAAGTTTCTGGCTATTATGAATAAAGCTGCTATTAACATTGATGAAGAGATGTCCTTGTAGTTTGGTGGAGAATCAAAGATTTTTGTTTTTTGAGCGATTCAGGAGTGGTATGGCTGGGTCTTGAGGTAGAGCTGTTCCCAATTTTCTAAAGTATTGCCAGATTGATTTCCAAAGTGATTGTACAAGTTTGCATAAAAACCAGCAACGGAAGAATGTTCCCCTTCCTCCACATCCTTGCCAGCATGAAAGCACTGCTCTTCAAAAGTCAATACATATTTGGCAGCTTTTCCTTGGGGAACACTCTTTCTCCCTCTCTAAGTATTCCTTCATGGCACAGTTCTTTGTTTAGAGTTCAGGCCTTGAAAGCTTTCACCTTTCCATGCTAGCATGTCTAGGTAACATCCCTGTTCAGGTCTTGTTGAGGCAACCATGTTGATGAGACTTTGTGAGGGTAACTTCTCTAATATTTCTAGGAGGTGAAATCTCACAGCAAACTTCCAGTTCCTCTGGCTTTTATAATATTTCTGACCCTTCTTCTACTATGATCCTTGTTGTCCAATTCCAAGTGGCCAGCATTAAAATCACATACATACAAATAAAATTATATGAACTTACAGTTCTTATTTATACCTATAGCCATGCTTGCAGTGAGGTTTTCTCTGAATCCAGGTACGTAATGGTAAGAGGAAAGGTTTGACGCTTTAGTTAATGTGGGTCATTGATTCCCAATGTGCCACCTACAGTTCCCAATATATTAGATATACTTATGATTAAAGAAAAAAGAAGCCATGAATTATCAGTAGAGCAAGGGTAGTGGCTGAGGAAAACTGAAGGGAGGAAGGGGGAGGGAGAAATTATATAATTATATTTTATTTTTTAAAAAATATTTTTAAAAATAAAAAAATGAATAAAATTTATTTCTACATCAAACTTCTGCTGGGAGGTAGCTTACAGAATTAGGTTTACTAAAAGCCCAAGGTAGTCATATAAATGATGCTATTTTCCTACTTCTGATGTTCCAAAAACTCATTTTCCTATGATACTTCCTAATGTAAATGATAAATCAGTAAATTTAATAAAATTTCTCAAGATTCTTGATACATAGATATATAGATAGCTTCCAATGAATGGGTCTCCACTGGGGTAGCCACAGATGAAGAGCCTTTAAGATTATGTTGCCATACAGGGTTGGGCATTGGGGACACTAAGCAGACTGATGCTTAGGTACCGGAATGTCTGGGCTCTACTCAGGTAATGGAGAGTGATGCCTAATATGAAGGCTACTGTCTATAGATAGGGACAGATAATTGGCTAATGTGAATGTCAGTTTTGACTAGAGATTTTCCAATTTTCTGGGCACTAAAACATCTTGGAATCTGGAAAGCTCAATCCTGACATAATTTTTCTTCATTCTGGCAGGATTTATGTTGATCAGAATGTGAATCAAATAGAGTGACATGATCTTACACTAGTGTTTGTAGGAAATAAGGGTTAGGGCAAAAATCAACATGCATTGCACACCTAGCATGTGCAGATGACTAGGCAGAAAAGTCTCTTATAATCATAACAGTGTGTGTGTGTGTGTGTGTGTGAGAGATAGATAGAGATTAGTTCATGTAATTTTTAGTTATGCAATTATTGAGGCTAGGTCATGTATCTGGAGTTGTAGTTCACTGGCAGAGTACATGCTTAGTGCAAGAGGCTCCAAGTTCACTTCCTATCAACCCTGAAAGAAAACAAAACAATAAAAAAGAAGAGAAATCTCAAGGCTAGAATGAACAAACTGGATGCCAGGACAGCAGGAGGGGAAAGTTCCAGAGCAAATGTGTAGGCCTAAGTTTTGGAGAGTCAGCACTGTTAGTTTGAAATTAAAGCCAAAAAGGCTACTGTCCTAGACAAAATATTCCTTCCCCTTAGTCTTTTTTTCTAGGCAGGTCTTTACATGATTGGATGAGGCTATGCATTAGAGAAGTTGATTTTCCCTACTCAGTCTAAGTAGGTGTCAGTATTATTTAGAAACACCTTCTCAAATGTACCAATAATAATGTTGGGCCAAATATCTTACTATTCTATGACCAGGTTAGGTTGATAGAAAGTTAATGAACAAAGGGTAAAAATTAGTTAGTTTATATCTAGTAAGTAATATATCAGGGATAAACTCACTTCTGGTCCCTTCTAAGCCTTTGGGAAGGATAAATTTTTCTGTTCAGTACTTGGCAGTCAACTGTTTCATAGCCGTTCCTCTTATCTTGCCTTTTTAAATTAGAATGACCCATAGTAGACATTCTTCTGCTATGATGACTATCACTCAGGTGACTTCAAGTCTCAGTCCTCCCCTTTCACTTCTTGGTGACCCTTAACAGTGTAAGGTCTTGGGTTTAAGAAGGACACCATGACTTGTTTTCCTTTTGGGGGTTAGGAAGAAATGAAATGCCAAAAACCCAAATAATCCAATCAAAAAATGGGGAACAGAGATAAACAGAGAATTCACAAAGGAGGAATTCCTAATGGCTGAGAGACACTTGAAGAAATGCTCAGCATCCTTAATCATCAGAGAAATGCAACTCAAGATGACTCTAAGAGTCCATCTCACACCTGTCAGAATGGCTAAGATCAAAAGCTCATATGAGAGCACATGCTGTTGAGGGTGTGGAGAAAGGGGAACCCTCCTCCATTGCTGGTAGGAGTGCAGGCTTGTGCAACCACTATGGAGGTCAGTCTGGCAATATCTTAGAAAACTTGGAATAGCTCTGCCTTGGGACCCAGCCATACAACTTCTGGGTATACAACCAGTTGATTCCTCACCGAATCACAAGGAAGTTTCCTCATCTATGTTCATAGCAGACTTATTTGTAATATCTAGAAACTGGAAACAACCCAGATGTCCCTCAATGGAAGAATGGATTAAAAAACTATGGTACATCTACACAATGGAATACTACTCAGCCATCAGAAACAATGAAATCATGCAATTTGCAGCCAAATGGATGGAACTAGAGAAGCTCATCCTAAGTGAGCTAACCCAGACTCAGAAAGATGCTCATGGCATCTGTTCACTTATAGTTGGATTTTAGTCATATAGTACAGGATAACTATACTACACCAAATGCACCAAAGGGAACATGAACATAGACTTTTTTTCCTGTCAGTGAGACACTTTGCCCTAGTGGTGCTGCCTTGTATGCCCCTAGTGTATGAGGAGGCTCTTGGCCCTCATATGTGTGCTGAACTTGGGTGGGGGACTGTTATGTGGGGACACTCCACTCTAGAGGAGTGGGATAGAAGGGATAGGGGGTAGAGGGTGGGAGGGCAGGACTGGAAGGGGTGGAAAGAGGACACTACGATGGAGATGTAACCTGAAGTAATAAATAAATAAATACGTGGAAAAAAGGAGGTTATTAATGCCATATAAAAATAAGATAGTGGAAATTCTCAAGAGAATTCAAGCCCATACAGCAGAGAGTGTGTTGAGGTCCCTTACAGGTTTTAGTTTTGAGAAAGGGAGGTCCCATGCCATATAGTTAGTGAATAACTTATAGCACATGCTTGTAGTGAGGTTTTCTCTGAATCCAGGGACGTAATGGTAAAGGGAAATGTTTGACATTTTAGTTAATATGGGTCATTGATTCCAGATATGCCACTTGCAGCCCTCATGTTCTTAGAATGCCTGTTTAACTTCTACTATGGAAGTGAGAATTTACATACTCACTGACTTCCATAGTATGGTGGCTATCATTTATTTTACTACAGCTGTGAAGGTAGAAAGAGGAAAAACATTTGTTGCAGGGGAGCAAGGGTTGAGTAGACCCCAGTCCAAACCTAACAAATAAGGTCAAACATGTCATCATATCAAATCTATAGAATTAGTGTTCTGTAGTTTCCAAGGCTGGACCAGCTCAGATGATTTCAGCTAAAACACAGCCCATATGGTAATAGGAAAACAAAGTGTTGCATCGTGTAGAAGAAGGGAGAGAAGATAGAGGACAGTATAGCAGTAACATGTTCCTTTAGCCAAAAGGAATGAACTCATCACTTCCATAGAAGCTATTGGAATTATGCTGCTGAAAAGTCTTGAAGAGCTTGAGTTTCATGGTTAGGTAATAGGATAGTAACAGGACATATTCCTGTCTTCTTTTCCATGTCTATACATGCTAGTACAAAGTCTGGAGGGGTCTTGTGATGCTGCCGTTACCACATAGGCTTTCTCTGGAACTTCCTTCTCTTTATGTTGAAATGGCTCTATGAAGCAATGGGAGGAACTATCAATAAATAATAAAGCCCAACTTAACATAGATTCAAAGCAGTTTTAAGAACATAGGCCTATCTCTTCCTCTGCGAGTTTGAGTTACATTTAACAATCTTGGAAACATTTATAAGCATAACAGGAATGAACTGTAATGTCACACAAAGTACAGAAGTGCTTTATCAAGTGCTGACATACCAAAGAACTCCTTGGAAGTTTGGTTTAAGAAGCCCAAGTTTGAACTTGAAATGTTCCTTGGATAGTGTGGAATAGTGACTCTCACTGTTATTTTCTGGCAATGCTCAAATTAAACTTAGATTTTGTCTTACTGTTGCTCAAAGAAAGGCATTTGCCTAACTTTTCTTTCTGAGATCCTTTTGGTTGACAAAACTACATGTTAATATGTGTGTGTTTGGATATAGGCAAGCACACAGACCCTTGTCTAAGATGCTACTAAATATCCTTGTTACATAGGGCAGCTCTGACAACAAGTTATTATTCAGTCCAAAGTGCACATATTGTTGAGACTGAGGGATCTTGGTTTAAGCATAAGGGGTTTGTTTGATAGTGTAACTGCTGGTAAGGACCTTGTCTGATGTTGCCAAGACATCAATGTCAGGCCCATTTCTATCTAGTTTGTTCATTAATTTTTAATGTTTTCCCCTTTACATATGAATAGACTTCTTTAACTTGGGAGCCACAGACACAGATTGAATGACTTTACCACTAGTAGACTCACAGAAAGAATGGGCTATAAATAGATTTTATGGGCTATAAATAGATAAATAAATTTTATAAACAATTTTCTTAACCATGTCTGTAAGTGTGACTGTTTAAAATTGTGATTTTCCTCATTGGAATCTGGTGGGAATTTTGGTTCATAGGGACTATTTCATGGATGCAGTTTTTCTATCATGTCTAGAAGACACTACCATGCAGTGGGCAGCCTTGTCTTCCGGCAACCCTTAGGTGTAAGGGTTGTGTTGTAGATGTTGTACTGATTGAGACTAAGGGTCTTATAGCCCTTATATGCATTTCTGATGAGTTGTAGACCTTTGTTGTAGCCTTCACCTGCTGCAAGGAGCAGCGTTTTTGATGAGATGTGAAGGAACTACCTTTCCTATGGGCATACAGGTAAATGTATAAAATGAAAGTAGTCTGTTCTCTTCTTCAGTCTATGATCTCCCTAGCTAATGATAGCTGGCTTGGTTCATAGTACCAGGCATGAATTTCCTCCTAGTGAGCAAGTCTCTAGTCCAGTTAGACAGCTATTATTTACCACCAAGATGTAAGTACCACTACTAAGATTCTTTATATTTGATGCTTGATAGCCTGTAGTCTCTGAATGTAGGAAGGATTATTAATTCAGTGCTTGAAGACTAAGACAGAAATTATCTACCAAAATCTCACTTGTGTCTTCATTACTGTTCTACTTTTGTGAAGAGACGCCATTACCAAGACAATTTATAGGAGAACACATTCAATTGAGAGATTTGCCTACAATATCAGGGAGTTATTCTGAAAGGAATGGAAAATTTTAAAGACCCCCCGCCCCGGCAGACAGAGTGGAGCCAGGCCAGCTATGTTCCAGGAACTTAGCTGACCATAAAAAGGCGGAACCAAGAATGAAGGTCAGTCGGGTCATGAGCCCCAGGCTCCAGGAACTAGTTAACCACAAAGCAGATGGTGAAGTAAGATTAAATTCATTCCTAAGAAAAATAAGTATAAGGTGTTTCCCGAATAACTAACTAATGGGCTGGTACTTTCCACTTGTATTTCTCCTCACTCCCTTGGTTTGTGGTTTTTTCCTTTAAATACTTCACTCTCCCCCAGCTTGGGGTCGGACTCCTCTACCCCTGTATGGGATACGGGTCTCAACCTCAGTGCGCTGATCCCAAAATAAACCTCTTGTGGATTGCATCAAGATCAGTCTCTTGCGAATTATTGGGTGGCTGTGTTATCCCGAGTCTTGGGTGAGGGACTCACCTCTCGGGGGTCTTTCAATTTCATAATCATTATGGCAGGAAACATGGTGGCAGGCAGGCAGGTGTAACACTAGAGTAGTAGCTGAGAGCTTACATTCTGGTCTGTAGGCAGGAGGTGGGAGAGTGAGACTGGACTTGGTGTGACTTTTGAGACCTCAAAGTCCACATCCATTGACACATCTCTTCCAACAAGGCCACATCCCCTAATCATTCTTAAACAGTCCACCAACTTGGAACCAAGCTCTCAAATGTATAAGTCTATGGGGACCATTCTTATTCAAACTACTCAAACTTTGAATGCCTTTTTTTCTATAGATATCTTTTCTTGATCATCTTCTCTTTTTTTTATAGTTGTAAATTTCACTTTTATTCTAGAAACTTAGAGAAACATTATATTTAATATTGCCACATTAGCCTAGCCATATCAATCTAGTAAAATAGCTTTTATTTGTTCAAAATATTTTAACTGTCCTTGATTTGACCACAGAAGCTAGAGATGGATAAGTTTGTGAGAGACAGCATAATTAGTTATGACTATGTAATGATAATTTAAATGGTTAAAATCCATTGCTCTCCTATTTATCCATGGAGAACTGGACTGGATAGATGAGGCATTCTATAGGATGCACACAACCCCCACATCACCACTCTGTAAGGTGGTGAGATTTACTGAATTTAAAGGTCAGTGACACAGTGTCATATTGTAGTTGAGGACCCACCTCTGAAATCAGCCCTGAAAGAATTTTTCTCATTTAAAAAGACTCCTTTGTGCAAGTTTCCTTTGGCACTAATCAGAAATTTAATTTATTTGGAGATAAGAAAAGGGAAGATCTTAACTCCTCTGATGTGAGGGATCTGAAGAAATTAGGCGTGAGCAAGATAAATATCAGAGTGTCAGCCTACACACATTTCCTAATGGATAAGATCTTTGCTTCTGTTATTTTAATTTTCTCTGCATGGAATCTGATAACCTACATGACTTTAATAATGATGATGCAAAGTTTTTAGCTCTCTAGGTCTTGGACAAAAGGCCTAAATGACTTTGAATTGTATTCAGCTTCAATTTTATTCACTCACTCACTCACTCACTCACTCACTCATTCACTCATTCATTTGTGAAAATCTGTCAGGCAAATTTGTGTTAAAACTTATGAATATGAAAAGAGAAGAAAAATTCCAGAATATATGGCAAAGTAAGAAAAAAATATGGCTGTAATGATAGAAGAGCCCCAGGGCCCAGTAGATGAGTGCTTCCTAGTGATGTCTAGAAACTTTTACAGAGAGTACTCCTAGCTGGGATTCCAGGAATGAAAGGGATATTCTCAGGCAAATTAGATGGGAAAGAGCATTTGTAAATTCTTAAACAGAGAAAATGAATATGTAAAGAAGACGTAGAAACAAAAAGTAGCATCATCTTCCTGAGGATTATATGGTATGGCTTTCATCACAGGGATTATCACTGAATAAAGTTAGAGAAGCAAGCAGGAACTAGATATGTGACATGTTTTGATATGTGGACTTGGTTTTATAGATGACATATTCTAATGTGTACTCCATTGAACTTAGAATCATTTTTCTTTTTAGCAAAATAATTTCTAACAATACCTTGGTAAAGTAAATGGAAAGAGATGTGATGTAATGGACTAGCAGGAGAGAAAGGACTTTGCAATTGTTACTGTAACCACAAGCACTTGTTTCAACCTAGCAAATTCTCCAAGTGGTGGTGGTAGTAGAATTATTGAGTGTTCAAATAAATATGGGAGGCTGGGTGTGGTGGTGCACACCTTTAATCCCAGCACTCAGGAAACAGAGGCAGGTGGATCTCTCTGAGTTCAAGGCCAGTCCAGTCTACAGAGTGAGTTCCAGGACAGCCAGGGCTATCCAGAGAAACCCTGTCTCAAAAAACAAAACAAACAAACAAAAAAAGAAATAAGGGGAGATAAGTCAGTGAATACTTGGGAAAAGAGTGTGTTTTTAAATGTTTATTTATTACTTCAAGTTACATCTCTATCACAGTGCCCTCTTTCCACCCCTCCCCATCCCACCGTCTACCCTCTCTCTCTTCTATCCTATTCCTCCAGAGTGGGGTGCCCCTACATATCAGTCCCTGCCCCAGTTCAGCAGTCATATGAGGGAAAAGAGCCTCCTCATACACTGGGGGCCAACATGGCAGCACTACTAGGGAAAAATGTTTCATTAACAGGTAACAAAGTCTATGTTCCTGTTCCTTTTGGTGTGTTGGTTGTAGTATAGTTATCCTGTACTATATGGCTAAAATCCAATTATGAGTGAATAGATGCCATGTGCATCTTTCTGAGTGTGGGTTAGCTTACTCAGGATGAGCTTCTCTAGTTCCATCCATTTGGCTGCAAATTGCATGGTTTCCTTGTTTCTGATGGCTGAATAGTACTCCATTGTGTAGATGTACCACAGGGTTTATTTATTTATTTATTTTACCCATTCATCGGTTGAGGGACATCTGGGTTGTTTCCAGTTTCTAGATATTACAAATGAGGCTGCTATGAACATAGATGAGGAAACGTCCTTGTAGTTTGATGAGGAATCATTTGGATGTATACCCAGAAGTGGTATGTCTGGGTCTTCAGGTAGAGCTATTCCAAGTTTTACCAGACTGATTTCCATAGTGGTTATACAAGTTTGCACTCCCACCAGCAATGGAGGAGTGTGCCCCTTTCTCCACAGCCTCACCAGCATGAACTGTCATTTGAGTTTTTGATCTTAGCCATTCTGACAGGTATGAGATGGAATCTCAGAGTTGTCTTGAGTTGCATTTCTCTGATGATTAAGGATGTTGAGCATGAGAAAAGAGTGTTTGCATCCAAATCATTGAGATTATGATGATTTGAACATGAGGGTAGAGATAGTGTCATTAGCAAGATGGCAGACTAGAAGCTACTTAAAATTTTTGTCTATCTATCTATCTATCTATCTATCTATCTATCTATCTATCTATCT
>CAJQZJ010032273.1:4055042-4099017 GCA_907164525.1 Lophiomys imhausi | reverse complement strand
AAGAGAAGGAGCCATCTGTTGGACTGAAAGGGGAAACTTCTGGGGGGGAAGAGGGTGGAAGGGTGGGATAGGAAGGGGGAATAGGGAGGGGTTTGTTACTGAGATGTAACTTGAAGGAAAAAAAAATAAAGTATTTAAAAAAACATATTCTATGAAACTTTCAGAGAACTAATAAAAATTAAAAAAATAAAAGAAAAAAGATTAAAATTATCTTGGGCTAGTTACATAGCTCAGCATAATTTGACACTTGCTGTTAAATCTGATGACTTAAGTTCAATTCTTGCCATCCATGTGGTGGCAGACGAGAGTAGTCTTTAAAAAACACACATGTACACACATCCTTTTATTCTAATGATTGTTCCAAATGGAAGTAAAAAGAAGTAGGGAAAACCCCGAAAGTTTAAGCACATTGTAGAAAGTCTGAATAATTTAAAAAAAAAAAAGAATAGACACATAAAAATTGATGAAATATGGTAAATATATCATTAAGTTATTAAAATTAAAAATTATTGCTTCATACAAAGGATTTATATATTATATATAAATTTATATTTGTATATGTCATTTACTTATATGACATATAAATATATATATGACATATATAATATATAAATATATAATATATGCATATGTGTGTTTGTGTGTGTGTGCGTGAGTGTATGACTGTGCACATATACTCAGTCAGTGTGACTTGAGTGACAGGTGTTTGTGAGGCACCATGTGGGTGCTGGCAACTGAACTCGAGTCCTTTATAGTAGCAGCAAGCACTCTTAACTGCTGAGCCAAAGATTCAACATTTGTTTTATTTTTACTTATGTATGTATGTATGTATGTATGTATGTATGTATGTATGCATGTATGTATGTGTATTTGCTCACATGTGTGAGTGAGTGCATGTGTGTATTTGTGTGTGCTTGCTCACACATGAGGGTGAGTGCATGTGGGTGTGTTTGGGTGTGTGTGTTTGCTCACATCTGTGGGTGGGAACCTATGAGTATGTATGTGTGTGTACATGGGCATGTGGAGGCCAGGAGTTGGCATTGGATAACTTCCTCAATAACTATCCACTTTGTATTTTGAGATTAGCTTTTTCTGAAGCTGGAGCTCCCTGACTTAGAAACACTGGCTGACCAGCAAGCCTCACAGATCCTCTGGGCCTCCTGCTTTCCCAATGACAGGACTTCAGGTACTGGCCATCATGCCTGGCTTTCAAAATGGGTTCTTGGTGTCAAAACTTAGTTCCTCATGCCTGGGTGGCAGGCAGTGAATAACCAAGTCATATTCACAGCCCCTTATTATCATTTACTTAATTTCTAGTTAGTGCACAACACATTGCTAAGCCTTGGAAAATTTATCTTCTCTAACATATTCTGTAACAAAGAAACTACCCACAAGGCTAATCCTTTTTTTCCCTGGTATATAATTTCTGTTTTTGTCCCCACTAATTAATTTATGTATTCACTTTACATCCTGATTGTAGCCCCCCTCCCTCCTCTCCTCCCAGTCCCAGTCCCACACCCCTTCCCCTATTCTCCCGTCCCCTTATCCTCAGGGAAGGGGAGGCTCCCCATGGGTACTAACCCAACCTTGTACATCAAGTCGCATATAATACATGTTCAATAATCAGTATGTTTATAACTTTGTTAATGAAATACCTCATAATTGGCTTCTGAATGGTTGGCCCTGGAGACATGGAATTGAACATATCTCCTGCTTTCCTCCTGAAGCTCTTCTTTCTATAAAAACCTTTAGTGAGTGTACAGTCTGTGTTTATACTTTTATTTTCATAATTTTTGATGAGGAATGAATGAAAAGGTTATTCTTTATAGAGTTAAGCCAATTTGATTAAACAGAGACTTTGTTTCTTAGACTATATGCTTGTGTTAATGGCTTTTTTTCTGGCCTAGCTTGAAATGTATAATTCTAATTGTCTCTGATATAAACAAATTCTGAAAATTAAAAACATACAATAAGGTAAGAGCTGTACTGGCTTCCTAGATTTACTGTAACAATTTACTCAAAGTAGCAGAAATTTTATCTCTAGAAGTCTGAGAGTGAAAATGAAGGCACTGTCAGAGATATCCTTTCATGAATAGTGACCAGGTGAATGAATCTCTCTGTGGTCTCGAGCTTCTAGTGACTCAGGCTTTCCTTGACTGTGACTGTGATTGCTCAATCTATATTTTTTCTCAACTTGAAACTTACATCATATTCAAAAAGAATCATTAGAATCATCACTATATTCTAGACAGTGTACAAAGCACAGATAAATAAATGAGATATATGTTTTAATTCCCACTTTACTGTTCAGGAAACCAATTTCCAGTATAATTTTCATGAAGTAACATCTGCTGTAAAACTCAGAGGTACTTTTCAGTTTCTGGATTTGTCTGATGTCAAATTTATGCTCAAAACCATTTACTAAATACTACTGTTGAAATGTTTATATTTCTTGCTTTCCCAATCTTTTACACTGACATACTTCAGTAGTAGCTGAATACCTTTTTTAAGATTCAGACACTAAGAAATAAAATGCACAGCATTTGCCTGTTTTGAGTTCATCTTGCATTTTATTGGTTTCTTCTATAGGCTATTCATCTAAAAATGCCAATTTGGTTTCATGTGTATTCATCTGCGTTGAAATTTGCTTGCTACTCCAAGGTTTTTCAAACTTCTCCTTGAACCATCCTTGAGAAATTCTGCTTCTTAACCCAGTATCTTTCACAAAGGAAGATGATAAGAAAGTTAGGTAATTGATCACTACCCAGTTTGGTAATTTTGTTTTCTTTTGAACTCAGCACAAAATGAAACAAGTTTCCAGCCATTACTTTCCCATGTAGTTTACATGCCTCCTCTATACAAACCTCCTTTGTAATGATCTCCTTGTAAGTAGACCATGTGATGACTCAATACATTGTCATCAATATTTTCAATTGTCCAAATGCTTAGCAGAGTTATCTATAAATATTTTGGGGGTAAATATAAACTTGAATAGATTATTTTTCCATCTGTCAATCTGAGAATAAAAGCCTTTGTTTTACTTAGAAACACCTAACCTCTCTGTTCTTGCTTTTTCTTCCTTTTTTTTTTAACACTAAAATCAGAATGTTGAAATCAAAGGGAGCTGTCAGAGGATGTGGCAGGTGGTTTAGGTTTTCTTTGTCTACTTTGCATACCTTATTTTACAAATTAGTCACTGATTTATGCTTGTCAGCTTTCTGTGGCTGTGATGAAATGCCTGAGATGGTCAACTTAAAATGAGAAAATGTTTACTTTGATTCAGATTTGTAGGTTTTAGTCCATGATTGGTTGATCCCATTGCTTTTGGGTTTAGGATGAGGCAACATATCATGGTAGGGCCATAATACACTTCACCATGACTGTGAAACAAAGAAGAAAAAGAAAAGAGACCAGGGTCCTATGATCTCCTCCAAAGAACACATTAAGCAACTTTTCTTCTTATTTGCACTACTTCTTCAAGATTTGACTGCTTTCCAGTAGTGACATGCCTGAGGATTAAGCCTTTACTCTGTGGGCCTTTGGAGTGGACACAAACAAACAACAGCAATTTGAAAACATAATAGCAAATATCTTGGTTTAAAATGATTGGTATGTATAACTCAAGAACAACAATGCAAATATCCAAAGATTAATTAAGAATAGGCAAAAGATGGTTGGGGAAGTGGCTCAGTTGGCAAAATACTTGCCTTATAAATACAAGGGTATGAATTTGATTGCCTGAGAAATTCATAGCAGCTCTTAACTGTAAACCCTTATGAATTCAAAATCAAAAAGCAGGTAACTTATTTCCAACTCGCAATGATGCAGAATATACATTGTCATTCAAAAAGGGAAGAAAAGGAGCAAAGTTAGGAAATACTGCATCAAAACAAGACTGAAAACCAGCAAGGCAAACTCCAATTTCCATGTCTGATGTCAGAGCACTCTTCAGATCTCCCACTCTTTTCAGCTTTGTTGACTGCAACACACTTCTTTCCCTTGGGCTGTTTCTACTCTCTCCGTTGGCAGCTTTTCTTGGGAGGAATCCCATGACTCTGACATCTCCAACTTTTTGTTGTCTTCAAGGAAATTCAGGCTTCATCTTCAGAGCTTCATGCAAAGGCCTCTTTGGGCCTCCATACAGGGGCATCCCTGACACATACATGACCTCAGCAGCTTTCATTAGGAGTGGAAGTATATTCTAAAGCTCCTTTCTTCTATCCTTGATTCTAAAACTAGAACCACATGGCTGAAGCTGTCAGATTCTTCTGATTTCTTTGGCTGGAACATAGGCCTCTTGTTCAAATACATTTTCATCAGCTTTCTGTTTTTGATGGTTTCCTTCACTGCCTAAGCTTGGTTGTCTTGGAACTTGCTCTATAGACTAGACTGGATATGAACTCAGAGGCCTGGCTGCCTCTGCTTCCAGAGTGCTGAGATTAAAACATGATCCACCAAGGCCTGGCATATGGTTTTCTTAAATTCCATTCCAGAAATTGGAAGCTTAGCTGAGTAGGATCTTGTCCTGAGGTCACCACTCCCTTTATTCCATTTAGGACTAGGCTTTTCTTTAATTTTTTAAATCTTCTTGAGCACTGGATTTAACATCATTACCTTCTGCTCCTTTTCTCCTCAAATTCTGCATTTTGTATTTTTCCTTACTTAGCTTGCTCTTTTTCAGTATAGATCTGTGTAACACTGGACACCAATAGCCATAGAAAATAGTCAATACTAGACTGTTTTAAAATCTCCTTTGCTAATGACATTAATCTAAAATGGTCCAATTTAGCTTCAGACAGATTTTTCAGAGAAGGGCAGAAAGCAGCTATATTCTTTACCAAAATATCACTGAGAATGATCTAAGGGTCATTTATTAATATCTTCTCCTTTGAAACCTCTTGAGCTGGGCCATCATAATCTATTTTGCTCCAGCACCACTGTCTTTTATGCTCCTACTGG
The DNA here is from genome assembly GCA_907164525.1 of Lophiomys imhausi. Taxonomy (NCBI): domain Eukaryota; kingdom Metazoa; phylum Chordata; class Mammalia; order Rodentia; family Muridae; genus Lophiomys; species Lophiomys imhausi. The sequence goes on along the minus strand of CAJQZJ010032273.1, from coordinate 4,094,058 downwards.
TATGGCCATTAAGCCTGGCTTAATGCATTCAACTGTTTTCCTAATCCCAAAGTCCACATTCTGCCATCAAGCAACATGGTCAGGCCTATTGCAGTAATACACCGGTCCTTGGTATGGATTTCTATCTTAGTCAGTGTTCTATTGCTGTGAAGAGACACCATGACCATGACAATTCTTATAAAGAGAAGCATTTAATTGAGGATGACTTAGAGGCTCAGCATGGTGGGAAGCATGCTGAGAGTTCTACATCTGGATCTGCAGGCAGCAGGAAAAGAAAAAGACCCTGGGCTTGGCTTGAGCATTTGAAATCCCAAAACCTACACCCTGCAACACACTTTCTCCAACAAGGTCATACCTCCTAATCCCTGTCAAATAGTGCTACCTCCTAATGACCAAATATTCAAGTCTGTGAGCCCATATGGCCATTCTTATTCAAATTACTACAGACAGCATATTTTTGGTGAGTATATGAAGAAAATGAAACCTTTGAATACTGCCAGTGGGAATGTGAAATGGTATGGCAGCTTTGGGGAACAGCTTGATGTTTACTCAAATACTAGCTGCAAAGCACTTATCTAGTATCCTTCACCCTATTCCAAGCCAACCAAAGTGCTCAGCAGTAAAGGAATGAATGAAGAAAATATGCATATCCACACAGTATTTTTCAGCCATTGAAATGCTAGCTATACTGATGTACGTGGAGACATATAACTGAAAACAGCCAGACACAAACAACTATTATATATTACTCAATTTCACTCCCAGTGTCCCAAAGAGATGATTCCATAGAAGAAGAAAGCACATTGATAGTTCTGTGGAGTAGGAAGGAGGGGGATGGGCAGTGGCTGTTTAATGGGTTCCCTTTTGGGGTGATGACATGATTTAGAATGCGATTATGGTGATATGACATGTGTTAAATGCCATGGACTCCACCTTAAACTTCATGTATTGTGCACATTGCAGGTAAGAGTTCAATAGTTCAATGTTCCAGTACACACAGAGATAGTACATTGGTGACCATAGTTAAGAAAATTAGCTTGTCACCTCACAGTTCCTCACATTGCTTTTTTTGTGGCAATATTAACTAGAAATAGTCATTAAGCAGAAATCCAGAGTACAATAAGACATTAGCAACTCTAGTTTTCATATTTATATGCATCTCTAGCCAAATCTGTTTGCATTCTTGTTACTTTGTATCATTTGACCCCTTAACCTCCTCATCATTTTATTCTCCATCTCTACATATTTGGCTATTTCTTTTAATTTTCATGAACTGTGCATGTTGAACTGGTAAATTTTCCCTCAGTAAAAAAATATTCTAGAAGAGAATTTATTCGGATGAAGAGACATTTAAATAAAATAATACAGAAACAGGATGAATGAGAAAGCCTGAGACTCAATAAAAGATTTATTAATTCTAGAAATAAATTTCTATATCCATTCTAACTTCACAAGGTTTTTAAATAAGAAAATTTCTTAAAGCTGAGAGTCTTCAATTGGGAGAAGAATATAGTATGTAATGGGAAACATCAAACATAGAAGATTATTTGAGGGAATCTCCTTTTTCTGAAAATAATTAAACAAGCTATTACATCCGGAGCAGTGCAATTGGTGTCACCAATAAGCCTCTCTTTTTGTCCAGTGTTTTCCCCTCTTAATAATATTATAATCGTATTTACCCACATTCATAAGTGAGAATTAAAGTGATACTGATTTAAATGTTTAGCTAGAAGATGGGACACATCCCAATTTAATTTATCCATTCAGAGGAGACAAAAGAGTAACCACAGGACAGAATTAAAGTAATGGTAAACATTTCAGTTTTCTGAGGTTTCTTTCATTGTATTTTTTTTTATATTTCTGTCTTATTCAGAGTTGGTATTAGAATAGCAACAGCTAAATGCAAATAGCTGTTCCCCATCTGATATTTCTAGTGTGATTATAAAAGGTCCTCTTAGTTCTTGGGCCCTTGTTGAGAACAATTTAATAATATTCAAAGAAAGATGTAGTGTGCAAAATTAGAGACATTCTCATAGGCATCAGGAACTTGTCCATGGGAGGGTGGGCCTACACGGTGTCTGCTTACTTTTGTCTATGTCATCCTCTCTCTACCTCTGGATTTGTGGGTTTAACATATGTCCCCTCATGTTTGCTAAGAGCAGGTTTGAATAAAAAATTGTTTACTACTTAAAAAAACTTAAATTTTATTTATTTTATTGTCTTTTTTTTGTGTGGATATATATGCGGCACCACACATATGTGAAGGTCAGAGGACAACTTACAGGAGTTGGTTTTCCCTATCCATTCTGTAGGTCCTAGCATTGAACTCAGGTCATCAGGTTTGGTGGAAAGTCCTTTTACCTTCTGAGCCATCTCACTGAATCAAAATAATCCATTTTGTTAAAATATTGTGATGACAATTGTTGAGGGATGGTCTAATAACATTATTTCTGATAGGCTGATTTCAATGCTAAGATATGGTTACTGCCCCTTCTGAGGCATTCCCTTGATTGGTTAATAAAAGTCACTGATAGCCAATTAGCTGGGCAGAAAGAGTTAAGGAAGGCGGGACTTCCTGAGATTAGAATAGGAACCTTATGCTTTACGAAGAAAATCCCTCTTTCCCTGGGGAAACACAAAATCAGATGGATGTAATTGAGAATGCTGGAAGGTAATCACAGGCACATGGTAGTTTGGGATTAGGTGATCTGGGTTAACTTAGAGTAGCTAATTGAGAGTCTGCCCAGCTAAGGATTTGGCGTTAAAACATTAAAAGGTCTTGGTGTATTTAATGATTGGGGAAAGGACTGCGGTGGCTTGTAGGCCGTCAGTCCAAGCAATCCTGGGCTGTAGGACTCTGGGAATCCCCTCGAACCCAGGCGAATGTGACACCAAGCTGCTGAAAATTCTACCAGCCTAATATAACAACTTATATTAGTTATCAGAGTTTAGGTTATAGGTGGTATAGGCCACCCTTGGTCCCGGGGCTCTTTCCTGAGGACAAATCAGGCAACTGGTTAAGGCATGCAGACCAGACTGCCTGCTCCTCTGCCACACCACAAGCTGCTCCGCTGGCTTAATCTTACAGTTTATACTTACTAATAATTACAATTAATAATTAAATTGCAGTTACAGACAATAGTGATGTCTGTGCTGGTGCCACAGACCAGAGGTCAAAGGATGATTTTGTGGAATTGGTTCTCTTTCGACTTTATATGGGTTCCGGGAACCCAAAACAGGTTACCACATTTTTGTGACACTAGCCTTTACTCACTGAGATAGATTACTTCCCCTATTTACTCCCCCTTTTTCGACTCTTCAAGATCTTGTGGTTATTCTCGTGAATGATTGTCTCATGTTTGACTTTTACTTATCATAGCTACTGTGAATGGTCTTCAGAGCAGTAGGAATTGTTTATCCTGGATGCTACTTCTAACACTGTCTATTTGCATGAAGTAGCAAAGCAGATGGTAGGTGGCCCTTAGAAAATGCATGATGTCGGATAGCAAGGAAGGAGACAACAGGGCTGGCCTTTTAGGGCCTAGGGGTGATCCTGGATTTAACATTCCATTGGAATGATCCAGGCCAACATAACCATATGAAAACACTGGTCCATAATACCTGATGGGCTCTGCTCTCTACAATAATTTGCCATTGGCTCACAACATTGAAACCAAAAAGCTAGTGAATGGCTTTAGGGAACCCCATCCCCTGAGTTGGCCCCTGGCTTGTCCTTCTTCTGGTGTCTTCACCTGTACTGACCTGACTGCTCTGTGTTATGGCTGTTGTGCGTCATCCCCAAAGTGCCCTGGAGCAGTGACTAGGTGGAGGACAGACTTCCATCCTCACTGACTCAGTTCTGGAATAAAGAAATATGTTGTTCCTCATGTTCTATCCCAGGGACATGACACTTATGGTCTCACAGTTTGTTACTTCAACTGACTAGAGAGCTTGGTAAATCCTTTATCATTTATGAAATCGAATCAAAGACCCAGAAATGAGCCCACACACCTATGGCCACTTAATTTTTGACAAAGAAGCAAAAAAACATACAATAGAAAAAGGAAAACATCTTCAACAAATGGTGCTGGTCCAACTGTATGTCAAAATGTAAAAGAATGTGAATAGACCCATATTTATCACCTTGTACAAAACTTAAGTCCAGTGGATCAAAGACCTAAAATAAAGCTGGACACACTAAATCTAATAGAAGACAAAGTGAGAAAAGCCTCAAACTCATTGGGACAGGTGACAACTTTCTGAACAGGCTCTAAGACCAACAATCGATAAAATGGGACCTCATGAAACTGTCTGTAAGACAAAGGACACTGTCATTAGATCAAAATGGCAACCTACATTTGGGAAAAGATCTTTACCAACCCCACATCTGACAGAGGGCTAATATCCAAAATTTATAAAGAACTCAAGAAATTAAACACCAACAAACCAAATAATCCAATCAAAAATGGGGTACAGAGGTAAACCAAGAATCCACAAAAGAGGAATCTCTAATGGCCAAGAAACACTTGAAGAAATGCTCAACATCCTTAGTCATCAGAGAAATGTAACTCAAAACAACTCTGAGATTCTATCTCACACCAGTCAGAATGGCTAAGATAGAAAGCTCAGAAGATAGCACATGCTGGTGAGGTTGTGGAGAAAAGGGAACATTCCTCCATTGCTGGTGGGAGTGCAAACTTGTACAGCCACTATGGAAATCAGTATGGTGATATATCAGAAAACTTGGAATCACTCTACATTAAGACCCAGCCATACCACTCACTCCTGGGCATACAACCAAAAGATTCCTCACCAAACCACAAGGACGTTTCCTCACCTATGTTCATAGCAACTTTATTTATAATAGATAGAAATTGGAAACATCCCAGAAGTTCCTTAACCGAAGAATGGTTTAAAAACCTGTGGTACATTTACACAATGGAATACTACGCAGCTGTCAGAGACAAGAAAATCATGTAATTTGCTGCCAAGTGGATGGAACTAGAAAGGCTCATCCAGATGAGCTAACCCAGACCCAGAAAGATGCACATGACATGTATTCACTTATAACTGGATTTTATCCATTTAATACAGGATAACTACCCTACATTCAACAGACCAAAAGGAACAGGAACATGGACTTTGCCCTAGTGGGACATTTTGCCCTAGTGGAGCTGCCATATAGGCATGCAGTGTAAGAGGAAGCTCTTAGCCCTCATATGACTGATGAACTGAGGGGAGTTGAGATGTGAGGGGCACCCCACACTGTAGGAATAGGATAGGTGGGACATGGGGTAGACGATGGGAGGGTGGGACCGAGAAGGGTGGAGGGAGAGGCTGTGAGGGAGATGTAACTTGAAGTAATAAATAAACGTTATTAATAAAAACAAAAAACCTATTGAAATTTGGTTGTTTCATTCTGAGTCAGGCGGATTTTCCATTTTTCCCTTAAAATAAAATTGAGTAAGGAGGGGAAATTGAAGGAATTCACTTTAAATCTTTAACCTCCATGTCATAAGACAATGTCTCTCATTGGCTTTACAAAAAAAAATCCTTTCACATCTTGATTCATGACTTCACATTCAAAGTAGCCCTCTGATATTAATTAAAGTTTCAGACTTAACAGATGACTGCAATGATTTTTCTTTGTAATTATTTCATTTTCTAAGAAATGATTAATTAGATATCACCAACTAAATATTGAGCAGAGAAAATGATAATTAGGCAAACAATATTTAGAATCCATTTTCATAATTTTCTTTCTTGTTCAGTTGTTAGTTGTTTGATCATGATCATTGGATTGGTGCATTACTAGTCAAAGATAAATATTGCTTGAAAGGCTCCCATCTTACTTTCTGTGGCAGTATCTTTCCTATACCCATATCCAGACTAGAGGCAGTAGGAAGGATGGGCAGCTGTGGGCAGGAACTTAAAGCATTTAAAGAGGGAGTAGATGCTTGTGCATGCTGAATAATAGAATGGTTTGGTTCCAGGATCTATTCAATTTCCAGACCTCTATATTTAAGGGAGCAAGATTGTGAAGATATCAATTTCCTGGACTCAAGCAATCTTTGTTTATAACTTTGTTTTTAATGGAAGAAAAGAGGACACCATTTCCTTTTCTTATATCCTTTCATAATTGAGAAGTATGCCCCTCCATTGATTATTTTATGTTATTAAACATTTTAAGAAAGGTAGTTTATTCTTCTGAATAATACTGAACAAAAAAGATAATGCTATGGGTGATTTTGATTTTTCTTTCTACATTCTGAAGATTACTTTGTTTTTGATGAAGTCTTACTATGTAGTCCAGAGTAGCCTAAAATATACTATGTAACCAAGCTGGCCACAGCATCCCAGAGATCCTTCTGCCCTGAGTTCCCAAATGCTGAGATTGTAGCCATATGACTTAGTGAAGATTTTACCTGATAGCCAAGGTATGGAAAAATTGTGTAATATTCATTATTGATATGTTTATTACATTGATTTTAAAGAGGAAATAATACTTCCTAGCTAATTGATTAAATTTTATAGTCTCTTTTCCATAATTGAATCTGACCATACAGCCAGTTTGGATTAATTAGTGTAATTGAAACTGTTGTGTGGGACATCTCAAAAATTATATGTCCTTTTGGTTCTTTAATTTTACTATAATAAAAATGTGGTAACTTGAGCTCCAATAACTGTATTGTAGCTTGAGGATACAGAGAAAGCAAAGCAAGTGCTGGAATCCTCCTTGCTTCCTCTGGAGCTACCACAATGCCAGTTTCATCATTCTTTACATTCTGACTTTTGAATATGAACAGGAAATAAAATTCTGCCTTGCTTAAGTCAACTTTTGTAGAGAGCTGCGACGTGCCGCGCCCTAAAGATGGCGCCGGTTTCCGCCTTCCACCAGCCCGACGGTGAGCACTCTCGGTGGTAAACAAGTCCATATTTGGCTAAGACCGCTGATCTGGCTTGCTTCCGCATACGTGGGCCTCTAAGATAGCACTACGTGGCTTTACTTGATTGGCTGTTCATTTAGTATTTAGCCTGTGGGTTGGGTCTGCCCAGGCATTCGGAAGACTGTTTTCAAGGGACCTGAATAAACTGCTTGAGGAGAGCTTTTGCGAGTTGCGTCGTCCTTGCTGGTCGAGGGGGACGCGACAAACTTTAGTTCTTATTTCTTAGTTGTGTGGAACTAAACCAGCTTTACTTTTACCTTTGACATGAGTCTTTTTTATGGTGTTTTGTTTCTCTACAGCATTATGTCCTTTTAAATCTATTTTTCATACCCACTGCACTTCAGACAGTTATCAGCCAAATAGTCTCTACCATCTGAAGCTTACTGTCTAATGAAAGTACGAGAAATAATCTGTGTTTTCTATTTTTACTGCCTTTTTCCTCTCTCCTGGCCTCACTGAATTGTAACCTCTATATATTCTTTAATTCATGCGCTTGAGTTAGATTAAGAGGCCATATAACTTTGTTATTTCCTGGGATGACTTCCAAAACTTTTTGACACATGTGTCTTTCAAAATAAGGAGTCTGCAACTCTGACTTTCTTTCTACCATAAGATTTTAGACAATTATAGATGGAATACTAGTTTTAGCAGCCAACTGTCTTTAATTTGGGGTGTTCTTCCTTGGTCCACTGAGCTGTCTGAGGACCTGTGAGGGGTCTTTGTATGTGCATGTTGTGTGTATGTGCATGCATGTGCATATATACAGACACAGACAATAATACTGGTTGTGTGCTCTTTTTGTGATTTACCATGGGTTAGAATTGCTTTTGTCTCTACTTGGCCTCTGCTAAAAATCCATATTTATTCCTTAATTGCCTCTTTATTGCCTTTAGCACATTTTATGGCATTCGTAATTAATTATTCCCTAACTCACCAATTGTCAGAGCGATAGCCCAAGAGCACGCTCTCACTCAGGTACATGTGAAGCCTGCAGGAGATGATATGGAACCTTGTTCTAGCCATTGACTATATTGGCCACATGGTCTTCAGAGGCACAAAAGATAGCTCTTCCTGACTAATTGATTGGCCCCTCCTCTTTCAGAGGCTGTAACTTTCCTGTGACTCTTCATGCCTTTGTTGTTCTTGTTTCTTTCATACCCCGCCTTTTAATCTCAAACCTCTTTCCCTCTCCTCCTCCCTTCTACACTGCAGCCCCTTTGTTCTTTAGGTGTTGCTTAGGATCGTAATGGCTCTTTTGGTGTCTCCTATAGCATCAGTGCAATCGTGGTCTCCCTCATGTATTTTCTCCAGAATGAGCAGGGCCTTCACAGGGACTAGACCTTTGCATATCATCTTTTAGTGAACCAGAGTAATTTTTTGTGTAGCTGTTCACTTGATTTTGGATTCATGTCTTTGCTAATTTATTTATCTTACTAAGGACCCTTCTACAGATTTCACTGTGCCTCAGAGTAAAGCCTAAGAATTTATCTTTTCCAAATAACAAATTGCTTGATGTAAAATGCAATATTTTGGCCTTGAAAGTAACCCGAGAGAGAGCAGTTGAAGTTTACTTTAAAGACAACATAATTTATTGACTTCAGAAAGCTTAGCCCATGCTGAAACAATCTGAAAGAAACGCTGGCACTGGCTGTTAAATATAAGAATGTAAATCTCAGTTATTGGCACAGACATTAAGTGTCTTGATATGCAGAGCCACAGTCTGATAATATTGCTAAATTTGGGCTCATCGAGACAAGGTATCGAGAAATCCATGGAATTTATGACATATGAGGGCAATGTGATATGTCCCATAATTGATGAAAAAAATCCATCCTGTTTGAATGATGTTATAAAAACTGCTATCAAAGAAAAAAGGAATCCAGAGTTCAGGGCAGAAGGGTGGAAGCTTCAGAAACAGTGAGTAGCTGCTGAAGTAGTTGCAAAAATGTCATTATCCTCCCCTAGAGTCAGGGTGGGAGGAGTTCCTGGACTCTGATTTTGGGAAGCAGCTGCTTTAGTACAGATAACTTGGCCATCAACAGTGGAACCCCAGGGGTACCTTGACATAGCAGCGCCTTACTCTTCCCATCCTAGTTCTTTCAGTGTTTGTAGGAGGGATGAGTAGCAGAGAGCTGTGCAAACAGCTGCTGGGTGTGTTCTTTTAGTGAATGCCAGAGATGTGCAGCTCTGAGTGCTTGGTCGCAAACATCCCACACTTGCTGTCTGGTGCTAGCATTGGATATTTGGCCTGAATTTCATGTTTTTTTCCCTCTTAGACACCATTTATCTCTTACTTCCTTCTTCTCACTATGGGTCATATAGTCCTTTTTCTTTAGACATTGAATCAGTTACTATGAATTTAACTTGGGTGGTGGATATGCTAGGATGCCTGTATTATTATGCTTTGCTATAGTGTGCACACAGTAAAGTGGGCACAATTTACTTCTTTTGAGCATGGTCAGATGGTAGCAACTTTCAGAGCAAGGCTTTCTCCTTTACTTTGGAGTTTCTACCCTTTTCATCATGCTTCCCAAAGCATGGGAGTGGCAAGGCTCTTCTGCTTTAGTCAACAGAGACAAAAATGATTTCCAGTCCTGGGTGAGTGAATGGATTGTTTCATCTGGCTTCTTTATCTGGTGTTTCCCAGAATTCAGGCATTTTCTTTGCTGATATGGACCCAGGGAAAGACTCAGTGGGACCTTTTGTGGCTCTCTAGGGTTTGGTGTCTCAACAGCTTCCTTTTTTAATATTGTGACCTGTGAATATTAATTACCATGGTTTCCTTGACAACAAACCCAGCCTCCTCAGCTTTGGGAGAACATAGGTCCTGCTGCCTGGATTCCCCATCCTTGTACTTGCAAGCCTGAAAAATATTCAGTCAATAAGGTTCAGTGCTGTGCAGTTTACCCTATTTGTTATCTTGTGTCAGGGACAACTGGCTTCTTGATGTCCAATAGTTGAAGGCCATATTTTGCTTTTTAAAAAAAATAGTTGTTTCAAATCTGTGTTCAAATTGTTTCAAATTTATAGTCTATTAATCCCACTGCTTCATTCATGTGTTACACCACATCAATCCCTGAGTAAGGTCTTTGCCCAACAGTAATCTTTCCTCAGTGTCCCAGTATCTGAGAAGGAGCATTAAGGAAGTAGCTTATCCTACAATAAACCAAACCCCAAATGATATAATGATGCAATATGCTGCCCTTTAGTTTTATCTCCCCACTCAGAGATGGCCTCACATTAGATCACTATTTCATTCACTCATTCATTCACCCATTTATTCACTAATGGCTAAGTTTTTTTCAATTGTTTTCATTAAACTCAATTATTAGAGAATGGTAGGGAGCAAGCTGGATATGAGGTCTTTATCTTGAGAGCCTAAATTCTAGTGGAAAACAGTAAATAAACTATAGGACTAAACCTGTGATGTGTGCTATGAAGGAGAATCCCAAGAAGGGCCTATGTAATATTAGAGGGGAAGATTTACCCACAGAATAATCAGAAAGATTTCTGTATGGATGTGATATGCAAGTTGGGACTTGTTAAAAAATATGGATAGGGATACTTTTTGATAGTGTTCTACTTTTCTGAAATTCTACATAAACTCAAATCATAAAAATTCCCTGTTAATTCCATTTATTATTAAGATTTCAGTTGTAAAGAGGGACATTAAAATGGAAAATGTACATGTAATTTCCTAACTCACCAGACATAGATTAGAAATTGGTGATTAAACATTTAATTTAGATTGTGAGACTCTGATTTTTTTCTATTGTTTGGTTTCCCAATATCTTCTGACATGAAACTCCATACTACTTTTATTATTAGGCCAACAATGAAAGCTAGAAGGGAAAAGCATGAGGTGAAAAAAATGAAGTATATTTTTGATGCAGTTCTTGACTAGATGAATTGTCCAACTATCACACAGTGACATTGTGTAATGTCCTGTGGCAAAACATCAGCATTCTCAAAGACACATTCTTGAGGCATCCAATGGGCCACACCACTGAGCAGAGAGATGGTAAGTTCCAAGGAGGATCTTGACTTCAACTCCTGTGAAGTGTGAAGTCTGCCATCTGCTCTTGAAAGGCACAGGCATACACAATAGGTCAACTGATCCTGAGCCTGCATGTGAGCGCTCACTTCTTCACAGGGGTGTTTGCATTGACATGGATATGATGGCGGCTCCAGTCCTGGAAGAATTGGGTGGCAATGTCACAGGGAAAGAAAGCAAATGGGGGAAAAGCTTTGGGTTTATTTTAATGCTTTTAAAATTTTGTTATACAGATTTACACGATGTTATTTTCAGGCATGTATTTAACATACTTTGAGCAAATTCATCCATATCTCATGTGTTGGTTAGTTTTTTGTCAGCTTGATAAGTTAGGAACATCTGGGAAGAGGAGACCTTGACTGAGAAGACATCTCCATCAAATTGTCTATAGGCAAGTTTGTGGGTGAATTTTCTTTTCTTTTTCAAAAAAGTATTTATTTAAGTTACATCTTCATTGCAGCCCCCTTTTTCCACCCCTCCCTGTCCCACCCTCTCACCCTCCTCCCCCTCTCCCTCCTTTCCTTCTCCTCAGATGAGGGGAGTCCCTCACATATCACCACCACCCCCACCTCAGTTCATCAGTCATATGAGGTCTAAGAGCTTCCTCTTGCACTGGGGCCTGACATGGCAGCCTAGCTAGGGTAAAGTGTTCCATTAACAGGCAATGGAGTCTATGACAGAGATAGCCCTTCCCCCATTTGCTAAGTGATCTGTATGAAGACCAAGTTGCTTACATCTATATATGTGTAGGGGGCTTACATCTATTCTATATATGCTTGGGAGGATCTAGTCAACTGTGGGTGGTGCCAGCCCAAGGCAGGTGGTTCTGAGTTGCACAAAAAAGCAAGCAACCCACGAGAAGCAAGCCAATAAGTGTTTCTTCATGATCACCTCTGTTTCAATGTTTGCCTCTAGGTTTCTGCCCTGACTTCCCTATGTGATGAACTGTAACCTGTAAGATGAAATAACTCCTTTCCTCCTTGAGTTTCTTCTGGTCACGATGCTTATTATGGGCATAGAAAGCAAACTAGAACACTCCATCACCCTCTGTTATCTTTCTTCTCCCATTCTCATTAGTCCCCTTTGTTCATTAGATGATTGCACTTCTATAATCGTGTCATTAGTATATACTGAAAAAAATCTATGACTTCAAAATAAGAGAAAAATTGATTTTTGTCTTTTAGAGCCTGATTTAATTCACTTAGTATGATTCCTTCTACTTATATCCATTTCCTAGTAAATGACATAGCTTTGTTCTCCATTATGGTTGAAAATTTTCCATTGTATATATTAATTACATTTTCTTTGTCTACCTAGCTACTGTGAAAGGTGTTGCAATAAACAGTGATGTGCAAACATCTCTGTCATATGTGAGTGAGGGTGCTTCAGGTAAATACTGGTTTACTTGGGTCATAGGTAATTCTATTTTAAAGGTTTATTTTAAATTAAATAGATTCTTTTTCTTTAGTTGTTCTTTTAGTTTAGTTGTGTACATATGTGTGTGTCTAAATATATAAATACAACTGGCTCATTCCATTTATCATTACTCATATATATATCATTCTAGGGCTGATCACTTGGTATTGAATAACCAGTTAGGATGCTCATCTTTGGGGAAGACCGTTTCTCCTAATCTTAGCATTTCTCATTTGTTTGTAGTTCTTTGTCTATGAACTTCTCTTTGCAAAAGAAGGGGATCATTACAGAAAACCACAATAAAAATACAGAGAACCAGTGATCATGGGTGCCCAGAGAACATGTGAACATGGGATACATCTACAACACAGCTCCTTCACCCAGGTTTCAGAGAACATAGAGGATGCAGGGAAGAAAGACTGTAAGATCCAGAGGACCAGGGAAACTTCTATAAAACTGTATCTTAAAAATTACAGGGTAGTTTTAGTCAAGATACCTCAACAGTATGGCTACCTAAACAAGATCTGGACAAGAACACCATCAATCAACATGATGATGTAGAACGGAGAAATCATTTTCAATGGAGAAAACATCCATTGCCAAATAACTATTTCTAGTCGTTCTGAGAACACCCATACTGATGTCCATAGTGATGGGGTAGTTTATCACCACAAGCAGTATAGGAAAAGGATTCTCTTTTGTCCTCCTTCGTCCCAGCATTTGTTATTCATTTTCTTTTAAACTTAAAAAATACTTATATGTGTGTGTGCGTGTGTGTGTTTGTGTCTGTGTGAATTTGTGCACATGTGCCTTGATGCATGAAAGGAGGACAGAGGATAACTTGCCAGAGTTGGTTCTTTCTGTCATGTAGGTAACAGGTATTGAACTCAGGTTGTCAAGATTGGTAGTAAGTGCATTTACCCATTGAGTCACATTGAAAGTCCTGTTGTTTATTTTCTTTCTTTCTTTCTTTTCTTTTTTTAGTATCCAGGACACTTTATTAACAAATACATAAGATGATATGTACTTAATATGAAAAAGTAAACATTACAATGAGAATAATCACAGGGCAGTACACATGTAGGAAAGTTAACAAATATCATATGTGCAATAAAGTTTCAAAATGTACATTTTTGAATAACTCTTTCAAGCATTTTTAGAATATTTTTCCTAGTTTTTTACCCTGTACTTTTTTTCTCTTTTTTTAATAAATAAATTTATTTATTTGTTGCTTCAGGTTACATCTCCATCATATTGTCCTCTTTCCCCCCTTCCCAGTCCTGCCCTCCCACCCTCTACCCCCTAACCCTTCCATCCCACTCCTCTGGAGTGGAGTGTCCCTACATAACAGTCCCCTGCCCCAGTTCAGCAGTCATATGAGGGCTAAGAGCCTCTTCATACACTGGGGGCCTTCAAGGCAGTACCACCAGTGAAAAGTGTCTCATTGCTAGGGAGGGAAAACTAAAAAACAAACCAACAAACCAACAAAAACAAACAACTAAAAAAATAAAAAAAAATAAAAAGTCTATGACCATTTCCCTTTGGTGTGTTGGTTGTAGTATAGATATCCTGTACTATATAGCTAAAATCCTACTATAAGTGAATAGATGCCATGTGCATCGTTCTGAGTCTGGGTGAGCTCACTCAGGATGAGCATCTCTAGTTCCACCCATTTGGCTGCAAACTGCATAATTTCATTTTTTCTGATAGCTGAGTAATATTCCATTGTGTAGATGTACCAGAGTTTTATAATCCATTCTTTGGTTGAGGGACATCTGGGTTGTTTCCAGTTTCTAGCTATTACAAATAAGGCTGCTATGATCATAGATGAGGAAACTTCCTTGTGATTCGGTGAGGAGTCATTTGGATGTATACCCAGAAGTGGTATGGCTGGGTCCTGAGGCAATGCTATTCCAAGTTTCCTAAGATATCGCCAGACTGACCTCCATAGTGGTTGCACAAGTCTGCATTCCCACCAGCTATGAAGGAGGGTTCCCCTTCTCCACACCCTCGCCAGCATGTGCTGTCATTTGAGCTTTTGATCTTAGCCATTCTGACAGGTGTGACATGGAATCTCAGAGTCATCCTGAGTTGCATTTCTTTGATGATTAAGGATGCTGAGCATTTCTTCAAGTGTCTCTAGGCCATTAGAGATTCCTCCTTTGTGAATTCTTGGTTTAGCTCTGTTCCCCATTTTTTTGATTGGATTATTTGGTTTCTTGGCATTTAATTTCTTGAGTTCTTTGTAGATTTTGGATATTAGCCCTCTGTCAGATGTGGGGTTGGTGAAGATTTTCTCCCAGTCTGTAGGCTGCCGTTTTGTTCGAATGACAGTGTCTTTTGGCTTACAGAAGATTTTCAGTTTCATGAGGTCCCATTTATTGATTGTTGGTCTCAGGTCCTGAGCTGTTGGTGTTCTGTTCAGGAAGTTGTCACCTGTGCCAATGAGTTCAAGGGTTTTTCCCACTTTTTCTTCTAGTAGATTTAGTGTGACTGGCCTTCTGTTAAGGTCTTTGATATACTTGGACTTAAGTTTTGTACAAGGTGATAAGTATGTGTCTAATTTTATTCTTTTACAAGTGGACATCCAGTTGGACCAGCACCATTTGTTGAAGATGCTGTCCTTTTTCCATTGTGCAGTTTTGGCTTCTTTGTCAAAAATTAGGTGGCCATAGGTGTGTAGGTCCATTTCTGTGTCTTCAATTCTATTCCACTGATTCACTGGTCTGATTCTATACCAATACCATGCTGTTTATTCTACTATTGGTCTGTAGTACAGCTTGAAATCTGGGATGGTGATACCTCCAGATGTTTTTTTGTTGTACAGGATTGATTTAGCTATTCTGGATTTTTTGTTGTTCCATATGAAATTGAGAATAGCTCTTTCCAGGTGTATAAAGAATTGTGTTGGTACTTTGATAGGAATTGCATTGAATCTATATATTGCTTTTGGCAGGATGGCCATTTTTATTATGTTGATCCTACCTATCCATGAGCATGGGAGATCTTTCCATCTTCTAAAGGCCTCTTCCATTTCTTTCTTCAAGGACTTGAAGTTCTTGTTGTACAGGTCCTTTACTTGCTTGGTTAGAGTAAACCCCAAGTATTTTATATTGTTTGGGGCTACTGTGAAGGGGTTTGTTTCCCTTATTTCTTTCTCAGCCCATTTGTTTGTTGTATAGAGAAGGACTTCTGATTTTTTTTTGAATTAATTTTGTATCCAGCCACTTTGCTGAAGTTGTTTGTCAGCTGTAAGAGTTCTTTGGTGGAATTTTTGGGGTCGCTTATGTATACTATCATATCGTCTGTAAATAGGGATAATTTGACTTTTTCATTTCCAATTTGTGTCCCTTTGATCTCTTTTAGTTGTCTTATTGCTCCAGCCAGAACTTCAAGTACCATATATTGAAGAGATATGGTGAAAGTGGACATCCCTGCCTTGTCCCTGAGTTTAGAGGAAATACTTCAAGTTTCTCTCCATTTAATTTGATGTTGGCCACTGGCTTGCTGTATATTGCCTTTATTATTTCTAGGTACGTTCCTTGTATGCCCGTTCTCTCCAGAACTTTTAGCATAAAGGGGTGTTGGATTTTGTCAAATGCTTTTTCTGCATCTAGCGAGATTATCATGTGTTTTTTTCCTTTCATCTTGTTTATATGGTGAATGACGTTGATAGACTTTCATATGTTGAACCATCCCTGCGTTCCTGGGATGAAGCCTAGTTGATCATGGTGTATGATACTTTTGATGTGTTCTTGAATTCATTTTGCTAGTATTTTTATTAAGTATTTTTGCATCTATGTTTATGAGGGAGGTTGGTCTTAAGTTCTGTTTCTTTGTTGGGTCTTTGTGTGGTTTAGGAATCAGGGAGACTGTGGCCTCATAGAATGAGTTTGGCAGTGTTCTTTCTGATTCCATTTGGTGAAAGAGTTTGAAGAGTATTGGTGTTAGCTCCTCTTTGAAGGTCCGGTAGAATTCCGTGCTAAAGCCATCTGGCCCTGGGCTTTTTTTTGGTTGGGAGATTTTTAATGACTATTTCTATTTCCTTAGGGATTATAGGCCTGTTTAATCTGTTAATCTGATCTTGATTTAGCTTTTGTAGGTGCAATCTATCAAGAAAATTGTCCATTTCGCTTAAGTTTTCAAATTTGGTGGAATATAGATTTTTAAGTAAGACCCAAATATTCTCTGGATTTCCTCAATGTCTGTTGTTATTTCTCCCTTTTCATTTCTGATTTTGTTGATTTGGGTTTTTTCCCTCTGCTTTTTAGTTAATTTGGCTAAGGGTCTGTCTATTTTGTTGGTTTTCTCAAAGAACCAACTCTTGGTTTCATTGATTCTTTTTTTTAATTTTATTTTATATAAGTACTTTATTTTTTTTCTTCAAGTTACATCTCAGTCACAAACCCTTCCCTATTCCCCCTTCCTGTCCCACCCTTCCTCCCTCTTCCCCCCCCAACAGCTTCCCTTTTCAATCCAACAAATGGTTCTTTCTCTTATAACAGTAAATTCTATACAAAACAGCAGAATTAACTATGCCACATTTATGAGAGTTAAATGGCCCAGTATACCTTCCCAATGTCCAGTTCATACATATTTGGCCCATGACTTTAACCTTCTACCTTCTAACCATCTCCATGAGTTTAAAGTTCTATAACTGACTTAGCTTTCATACTAACTTGCATCACTATTATAACCATCTTCTTAGATCTAGAATGCCCTCTTGATTCCTAAACAACTCAAAATTTAGCTATGAGACTCAAGCTGTCTATTCTTCAACCACCTCAGAGAGCTGAGAAGGATAAATATATCTGATTATATAGGAAGTGCAGGGCCTGCAGGTTCCAATACTAAGAAATGACAAACCAGTGACTACCTGGACAGTTCCCATTTTCTCTCCATACATTCCAGCATCAGTCTTCAGCCTTTTGGTCCTGTTTCTCTTGATTTTTTGTACAGTTCTTTTTGTTTCTAAATTGTTGATTTCAGCCCTACGTTTGATGATTTCCTGCCTTCTGCTTCTCTTGGGAGTGTTTGCTTCTTTTTTTCCAATTCACCCAGTTTACCTGTTAATTCGCTAATAAGAGGTGTCATAATTTTCTTTTTGAAGGCACTTAGTGCTATGAAGTTTCCTCATAGCACAGCTTTCATCGTGTCCCATAGGTTTGGGTATGTTGTGCCTTCATTTTCGTTGGATTTTAAGAAGTCTTTGATTTCCTTCTCTATTTCTTCCCCATTAGTCATCCAGTAAAGAGATGTTCAATTTCCATGTGTGTGTAGGTTTTCTGTTTATTCTTTTGCTGTTGAAGTCCAGCTTTATTCCACGGTGGTCTGATAAGATACAAGGGATTATTTCAATTTTCTTGTATCTGTTGAGACTATCTTTGTGTCCAACTATATGGTCGATTTTGGAGAAGGTTCCATAAGGTTCTGAAAAGAAGGTGTATTCCTTTGTGTTTGGGTGAAACGTTCCATAGATATCTGTTAGGTCCATTTGGTTCATGATCTCTGTTAGACTCATTATTTCTCTGTTTGGCTTCTGTCTTGATGATCTGTCCATTGTTGTGAATGGGGTGTTGAAATCTCCCACTACTAATGTGTTGGGATCGATGTGGAATTTAAGTTTTAGAAGCGTTTCTTCTACAAATGTAGGTGCCTTTGTATTTGGGGCATAGATGTTCAATATTGAGATGTCCTCTTGATGAATATTTCCATTAACAAGTATGTAATGCCCTTCTCTGCCTTTTTTTATTAACTTCAGTTGGATGTCTATTTTGTTTGATATTAGGATGGCTACTCCAGCTTGCTTCCTGGGTCCATTTGTTTGGAAAACCTTTTCCCAGCCCTTTACTCTGACAGAGTGTCTATCTTTGATAGTGAGATGGGGTTCTTGTATGCAGTAAAAAGATGGGTCTTGTTTATGGATCTAATCTGTAAGTCTGTTTCTTTTTATTGGGGAGTTGAGTCCATTGATGTTGATGGATATTAGTGACCAGGGGTTGTTATTTCCCATTAGTTTGGTGTAGGTGGTCATCCTGTGCCTGATTTGGTTCAGTTTCTGTGGAGTTTTCTATTTCCTTGTTTTCTTGGGTGTGGTTATCTTCTCTGAGTTGGAATTTTCCTTCTAGGATCTTCTATAGGGCTGGGTTTGTGGGTAGATATTGTTTAAATTTGATCTTGTCATGGAATATCTTGTTTTCTCCCTCTATGTTGATAGAGAGTTTTGCTGGGTATAGTCATCTGGCTGGGCACCTATATTCTCTCAGGGATTGTACAACATCTGTCCAGGCCCTTCTAGCTTTTAAAGTTTCTGAGGAGAAGTCAGGAGTGATTCTAATGGGTCTGCCATTGTATGTGACTTGACCTTTTTCTCTTACAGGTTTTAATATTCTTTCTTTGTTCTGTATATTTGGAGTTTCACTTATTATGTGGTGAGAGGAGTTTCTTCTCTAATCTAATCTGTTTGGTGTTCTGTAAGCCTCTTGGATTTTTATTGGCATCTCTTTCTTTAGGTTTGGGAAGTTTTCTTCTATGATTTTGTTGAAGATATTTCTTGGACCTTGTAGTTGGGAGTCTTCTCTTTCCTCTATGCCTATAATTTTTAGGTTCCATCTTTTCATTGAGTCCTTGATTTCTTGGATGTTGTGAGTGAGTGATTTTTTTAGCTTTCTTATTTTCTTTGGATGTTGTACTGATTTCTTCCATCGAATTTTCCATGCCTGAGGTCCTGTCTTCCATCTGTTGCATCCTATTTTTTATACTCATATCGTAGTTCCTGTTCTCTTCCCTTGATTCTCCATTTCCACTCTTAACTCTGACTGTGTTTTCTTTATTGTTTTCATTTCCATTTTCATGTCTTGAATGGTTTTATTCGTTTTGTACATTTCCTGCTTCAATTTGCTTGTCTTTGCCTGGAAATCTTTCATTGTCCTTACTTTTTCCTGTTCAAGTTGAGCCACCTTGGTTTGGAGCTCTCTAATGGTATTATCCATTGCTTTCGCTTGTGAAATTGTGGCTTCTTTGAATTCCTTCATAGATTTAAGTTCTTCTTGAAGGGACTCTATCACTTTCCATAATGTAGAATTGTCATCATTTTCATGTGTTTCTGCTATGGTGAGGTTGTCAGGATTGGATGAACTAGGATAGTTTTGTGTTGTTGGAGTGATATTTCCCTTATTTCTGTTTTTTCTTGGACCTTTGGCCATTTAGATGTTCTTAGCTGTCTGTCCAGTTGTCTTCTGGGCTTGGATCCAAACGGGTGCTTTGGTGTAGCAGTCGAATTTCTTGGCGATCTGTTACTGCTTACAGAGGGAATTCAGGGTCACAGTACATCTAATAGCCAGAAGTACTGTGAGCTAGTGCAGCCTATTTCCAGGTAATGAGGAATGGCCTTGGATTGTTTCACTGTTCCCAAGTCAGACCTCTCTATGTTGCACACTGAGTGTTCAGCCTGCAGTGGCTCTGGTGATATGGTCCTGTGTTCCCAGGCACAGATTCTGTGGGCTCTGGAGGTTCCCAAGGAGTCTGAGAGGGCCTGACTCCACTCCTGATATGTCTGGGCTTTCCAGAACACAGCTGTGAGCACCCTGGCTGCTGGCCTCCTTGTTTTGGAACCCTCTGCCTCTGTGAGCCTCCACAGTGCGCTGCCGTGCTGAGTGCGCCGCTGCTGGGCGCACCACTGCCAGGCACTGCTAAGATTCCCATGGGTCCGCAAACTTTTGCTAAATAGATGGAATGCCCGCGTGGGGTGTGGGTGGCCCAGCAGGCTTGTGAGTGATCCCATGTGGGGCCAAATCTGCCCGCTGGGTATTAGAGTTGATCTTACCAGGAGTCTCTCCTGATGGAGGTTGAGGATTCCTGGATTCAGTAGCTTCTGTGTCTGGGGGGGGGGGGAAGCCTTGCTCAGGGACTTTTAATGGTCCCTTGGGAGCTGGGTGAAACCCTGGTGGGTCTAGTCACTCAGATTTTTGCACAGCATCTTACAACTCTGTGTTTTTATGGCTGTTTTCCCCAAGTCCAAAATGTGTCTGCACTGGCCACCGCCATCTTGGATCTGTTTATTTTCTTGATGACTGCCTTTATGACTATGGTAAGATGGAATCTCAATGTAATTTTGATTTGCAATTCTCTGATGAATAATGTTATTGAACACTTTTTGTTGGCCATTTGTACTTCATCTTTTTTTGGTAATTTATTTATTTATTCATGGTACAGCCTGATCGAAACCTACTCCCTCCCCCCCTATGGTCCCATTATCCTACCCCATTGCTCTCTCCTCCTCAGATGAGGGGTGACCCCCTCAATCAATCTACCCCCAATCATCAAGCCACATTAGGGCTAAGAGCATCTTCTTCCAGTGTGGCCATACAAGGCAGCCCAGCTAGGGTAAGGTGTTCCACTAATAGACAACAGAATCCATGTCAGCGACAGACCCTTTCCCCTGCTCCACTTGCTAAGGGATCTGCATGAATACCAAGCTGCCTATCAGCTACATATGTCTAGGAGGCCTAGGTCTAGTGTATATATGCTTTTTGGTTGGTGCTTCAGACCCTGTAAGCCTCCCAGGGCTTAGGTTGCTTGGTTCTGTTGGTCTTCATTTGGAGTTTTTGTCTGTTCTTCCTTCTTCTCTTCTACAAGTCTTCCAGCACACCATTAATGTTTGGCTGTGTGTCTTCATATTTTAAGAACCGTCTACTCATTTTATTAGTCTATTTTGATGTGCAGTTTATTGAATTCTTTGTATATTCTAGATATTACTTCTCTCTCTGATATACAGCTAACAAAGATTTCTCTCATTCTGTAGGCAGTCTTCACTCAATTCACTGTGTCTCTTGCTGTATACAAACCTTTTAATTTCATTAATTATCAATTGTTTGTGATATTGCCTGAGAAAAAGTGATTATGGATATATCTAGAACACAGCTTCTTCACCCAGGTCTTAGAGAACATAGAGGAAGTGGGACAGAATGATTGTAAGATCCAGGATAGGAATGCATCTGTAAAATTGTATCTTAGAAATGACAGGGAAATTTTAGTCAAGATACCTCTAATAGGCTCTACCTGGAGCCTATTCAGAAAGTGATTTTGTGTGTGTATGTCTTGAAATTCTTTTCCCACTCATTTTTCTATCAGTTTCAGGGTTTCAGGTCTTGAATGAAGTGTTTTATTTCTTTGTAGCTGATCTTTATACAGTTAGTGGTAGTAATATGGTTTCATTCTTCTACATGGAGTCCAGTTTCTGCAGCACCTTTATTGAAGAGTTTCTTCTTTCCTATGGTTATTTTTGGCATCTTTGTCAAAAATCAGGTGGCTGTAGCTAAGCATATTTCTTTCTGGATCCTCTGTTCTATTGATTTAAGTATCTGTTTTTGTGCCAGTAACATGCTGTTTTTTATTGCTGTGGTTCTGTAGTACAACTTGAAATCAAGTTTAGTGATAACTCTGTTATTGGTCTTTTTGCTCAGGTTTGCTTTGGCTATTTGGAGTCTTTTGAACTTCCATGTGAATTTTAAGATTTTTTTTTCTATTTTTGAGAAGAATGGCATTGGAATTTTGATGGGTATTGCACTGACTCTGTAGTTACTTTTGTAGTATGGTTGTTATTCTGATGTTAATTCTTCCACTCCGTGGATGCTCCTCTTTTTAAATAAAATTCTTTCAGTAAGAAACTTGACCTTTCGAAGTTTAGAGTTGTTAACCTACACACACTCACTTCTTTAGAGTTCTATGTATAGATCACTTTGTGGGTTCAAATAGAGGAATATGGTACCAACTTGAAGTTTGAGCAAGTTGCTTATTGTTTGTGAAGGAAGTGATGCATGATATTGATTGTTATAACTTAGATTTTTTGTTAGATTTATTATGAAATAAGTGGTTATATAGAAACATACATATTTAATGCACATAATTTGATGAGTTTTGACATTCATCTGTCCATGGAATCTTTACTGCGACAATAAGCATATTGATCAGTGTCAAAGCTTCTTCATCAATTCCTGTATGTTTGTGGTGGTAACACATAGCATGAGACACCTTTCCTAATAATTGTAAGAGCAGAATATATTGTCAAATATGGCTTCTTTGTTGTACATCAAGTCTCCAGAATTTATACTCATTCCATGAATGAAGCTTCAGATTCCTTGAACCCTTGTGTTCCCCACCTTCGGAAATTCCCTCTGTGCCCTGAACCTCTGAACCCGAGCAGTTCAGATACTTCTAGGAGTGGAATTGTTCAGTGTTTGCCCTTGGGAAATTTGCTTTTATTCATGTTTGTGGCATTCTTAGAAATAGTATTTGTGATTCATGAATGAGAGTTGGCTGAAAGTGATCAGTTTGGAAAGCGTTTTGTGAATTCATTTTCACAATTATGAATATGCAAAGGCTGACATTTGAAGGACACTTGAACATTGGTAGATTTTGGTAATAGGAAATAGAATCAAGAGTCACATTTACAGGGCTGGTAAGATGAGTAGAAGATTGATCATCATTAACTCAATTCTTTACCATCAGTTTTCACAAAATTATGAAAACCATTATTTGATATAAAGAGATTATTTGGTAAATGTTGTTTATTTAAAAAAATAAAACCAATAGAATTTTAAAATCAAGGTAGTAAAACATAAAATTCATAATTTTTGAATAAAGAGCTCCATGTCAGTTAGTTCAGTTACAATGTATATTACCTCATTTATTTTTAAACATCTCTGTCATCCTCAAATGAAACCACATAACTATTAAAATAATCACTTTATCATGTTGTTCCCCCAAACAACTGTTAGCCACCAATATCCATTCTGTCTTTATGGATTTAGTCATTCTGTATTCTAAATATAAATGACATCATATAGCATTTACTTTTCAGTACAATAAAATTCTTTTCTTTTGGCTATTTTCACTTAGCAAAAATGTAAGACCCCAAACTAAAAAGGTGTTAGAAGACTACGTGGGGGAAGCTATGAACAATTGTGATTGCATCAAATTTGAAACTTCTTACAGCAAAGGAAACAACAGAGTGAATAAAGCCTACAGAATGGTTGAAAATATTTTATACAAAATATCTGACAAGTAGTTAATATCCAGAATTCATGGGAAACCCAAACAACTACATAACAAGAAAACAAATGATCCCATTAAAATGGGCAAATGACCTGTAGAGTCATTTCTCAGTAGAAGACATAAATGGCAAAAAGGTATACGAAAACACATGGAGTATCACTAATCATTAAGAAAACACAAATTAAAGACACAATGAAACATTGCCTCCTACATGTGAAGAGGATGATCGATGCTCACTGTTGGTAAGGAGGTAGGGAGAAGGGAAACATTGCATACTGTTGTTGGATATGCAAATTAATACAACCAATATTGAAAACAGAATGGAACTGTCTGAAAAATTAAGAAGAACTATAAATATTTCCACTACTCAGTAAATATCCAGTAATCTTGCTCCTGGAAGTGAAGTCGGTATGTCACACAACTGTCCACACTCCCATGTTTATTGCCATATTTTCCCATTGAAAGCCAAGATATGAGATCAACGTCAGTGTCCATCAGATGCTGAATGAATAAAAATATAGTACAAACATTCAGATGAATACTCTTCAGCTATAAAGAAAAACAATTTTGTCATTTGGTACAAACATCTGAAAATTTGGAGGAGACTAGGTTAAGTGAAATTAGCAAAGCACAAAAAAAGCAGATATCAGATAGTCTCATTTGTATAATCTAAACAAATTACCCGGGCGTGGTGGCACACGCCTAATCCCAGCACTAGGGAGGCAGAGGCAGGCGGGGATCTCTGTGAGTTCGAGGTCAGCCTGGTCTACAAAGTGAGTCCAGGGCAGCCAGGGTTTATACACAGAGAAACCCTGTCTTGAAAAACCAAAAAAAAAAAAGAATTGAAACAAGTTGACTTCACAAGGAAGACCAAATATGATTTATGTAATGTAGTTACCTACTTCATATTATTAAGCATCCCAAGATGGTAGCAACAGAACGTTGGCCAAGCATTTGTCTACTCTGGGTTTGGACCTTGTGCAGTTCCATGAATTCCAGAGGCACAGAATTCTTTCCTACTTGAAGTCTTTACATCCACTGCCAACAATGAGTGAGGATGCCTTCAAGATACTCCAAGGCCACATGATTGATGATAACTGTGTGAGGGATCTTGCAAGAGAGTACACTACCATGGAACTGTCTTTTGAGCTGACCATGCAGTAGTGAAGAGCTTTACTCCTCTTATTTTATTTGACAAGATTCTGTTATTGCATTTTTATTTATTTAGTTTGTGTATGTGCTTGTGTGTATGTGTGCATGTGTATATGTGTGTGGGTGCATTACCACAGTGTGTGTGTATGTATGTGGGTTCATGTACTATGGTGTGTGTGTCTGTGTCTGTGTGTGTGTGTGTGTGTGTGTGTGTGTGTGTGTGTGTGTGTATGTGTGTATCAGAAGACAACTTGCAGGAGTTGGTTCTCTCCTTTGACTGTGTGAGTTACAAGATCAAGCTTAGGTTGTTAGACTTGGTGGCTAGTACTTTCACCCATTGATCTGTCTTGCTTGCCCTATTCTTTTTTTGTTGAAAAATAGATATATAACTGGGATAAATTCTGCAAAAAGAAGTATGAGCTTTTCTAACACTTTGTAACAAGTAGGCCTACAATATTTCAGTGGTTGAACACGTCAATAAAGATTAGTGTTACAAAACTGAGTATGGTTTGACTTCAAAGATACCTGGAAGTCCCTGTTATATCCCAGCATTCTTCCTGTATTTGTCCGTTTATGTTTGCATTTGAAAAGTTGAGACACCAGCTTTGTTTTCTCTAATTTACAACCAAATAAGAACTAACTGGTAGAAATTACTATTTTTTTTTTATTTGTGGATGTCCTAAAATGACATTTTATGGCACCATTTGTCCCATTTGTCTAACTGTCTCACCTTAAACACACTGATCTGGGTATTAATGGTTTTTTCAGTTACTTTGAATTTATGACAGAGAGCATGCCAACTCAGAGAGTATATGCCACCCACATGGCAGCAGTGGAGGAAATGAGAGGCAAGGAATGCTGGTGAAGAAAGGAAAAGACATGGGTGGCTGTGCAAATAGAAGGAAAGCAAACTGAAAGATCAGGAAGAGAATGAAGAAGTATGGATTTTTAAGGATGAGTTTCAGAAAAGATGAACTCAGAAAAGACAACGCTTCATTCTTTTAGCAAAGGACAACACAGACTCTCATTTTCCATTTCAATCCATTTATTTCCCCATCCATGATCTGTATACACATTTGCACCACAGCATAAACAATGTATTATGGTACACTGTCCCATGGATGATATCATAAACAAAGTAAGTCTCCTCTCTGAAGAATGCAGACAGCATTTTGATGTTTCAAACAAGCTTTCTCTTTGTTGAGCTGAAGATTTGAATTTCTCTCTAGTTGATTCTGATTGCCAACTTGATTGGACTGAGAAGTACCTAAAACATTAACAAAACACGCATCTGAGTGCAGTTAAAGGAGGAAGATTTGTCGCATCCCCCTCGACCAGCAAGAACGACGCAACTCGCAAAAGCTCTTCTCAAGCAGTTTATTCAGGTCCCTTGAAAACAGTCTTCCGAATCCTTGCTTGTGTCTCTGCTTGTGTCTCTGCTTGTGTCTCTGCTTGTGTCTCTGATTGTCTGCTTGTGTCTCTCTGCTTCTCCTCCCCCAAGCCCTTATATGCCTACTCAAACCCAATCAGATCATGCCACCTAGCGATCCAAGATAGGCTCACAAAAGGAGGAAGCACACCGGGCTAGGCAGCTGCTACCAACTAAGGCTTGTTTACAGCTAAGCTTGAGCTTTCTGGCAATAAGCCAGGCGCCATCTTAGGGTTTCGGCTCACCACAAAGATTGACTCTGAATGTGGGCTGCACCATGTTATGGGGCATAGATGGAATAGGAAGGGAAAAGGAGAAAGCCAAGCATACACATTCTCTCTGCTTCCCAACTTGATGATACAAGCTGCTCTGGAACTCTGTATCCTCCCCTTCCTTATGGACCTAAATGTCTGTATTGTGAGCTCAAATAAGTCCTTCCCCAGCAAATGGGACACTCATGTCTTTTGTAATTGCAGTGGATATCTGACTGATATAGGGACACATTACCCTTTTTTTCATGTTGTCTGTGTTTGTAAATGTATCTCTAAAAGTACAGGAGTATTGCTTTTTATCTGTGAATCTCAGTATTTATTCTGGAAATATAAACAGCTATTTTTGTTGAGCCAGCAATCTATCTTGGAGACATCATTGGCTGCTATCATCTCTGTGAAGTTGACAACATGAATTTAAAAAATTATTTTTTTCTGAATATAAAGTCTATATTTAAAGTGTCTTGTGCCTATGAACAATTATTGTTTGTGTCTTTATACATAAAATTGCATTTTCTCATTTGTATTCACCAGAGAGAGAGAGAGAGAGAGAGAGAGAGAGAGAGAGGGGGAGAGAGAGAGAAACTATTGAAACTCAAAGTTAGATTATCTACTTAATGAACAAGGTACCAATGCAGACCCTCCAAAAAACTTTCTTGAGTTCCACATGACTCTAATTTGAAAGCTGGATTAGTTAGTTTGCTAGGGCTGTTATAAAATTAGTAGTAGACAGTAGGCACAAACATCAGTAGTTGGTTTTCCATAGTCTGGAAGCTGTCACATGAGGAGCAAGTTGGTGGCAGTTCTGTGTGAGGACTTCAGAGTTTCATTCCTTAGCTTGTAAGTGATGTCTTCTCTCTCTTTTTCTGTCCTCAGATCCTCTATCCTCTATATATGCCTGTCTCAAGAATTTGCCTTTTCTGAGGACACTGGTCTTATTGGATTTGATGCCTTCCTTGATGTACTTATTTGCTTTAATTATACTATTTTCTAATTACTCTATCTTCAAAACCACTCACGTTCTGACATATATGATGTTAGGACTTCTACATGCACATTTTTTTGGGGGGACCATTCAATCCATAATAATATAATACACATGGTAACTTAGAGGTTTTTTTAAGTGTATTAGAATTTATTATTTTGGAATTAGTCTGTTGAGGACATAGGTTAAAACTAAGGTAAGGGCTTTTCATACAGCCAGTGATACAGTTCTAAAAGACACTAATACAGATGAAAGAAGAGAACCTAGAGGCCAGGCCATGGATCAGAGGGAGAGACAGTCTTCTACATGGTTGTAGAAATATGCAGAATCAGAAAGAACACTGTATACATTAAAAAAATATGCAGAACCTGTAGTGGTGGGATGAGGCAGACTCTGTACCTTGGAGGCAGGAAGTTATACATGGTGAAAAACTTGGGACCCAAGGACTCAGGGTATCACATGTAGTGCCAAAAATGAATTAATATAATAAAATTTTCTTTTTGTATGTATAAAATTGTAGTGTTTTCATAAAAAACAACTAAACTGAATATTAGAGGCATTCAGAGAATTAAGGGAAGGTATTTTACTTGAATGACAGAGGAGGAATAAGGACCCTGAGTTTCACCAGTACCAACTACAATCATTATGGCTTGCATATACAAACTTCTTTGCAGGAAAAAAATCTCTGCCTGTAAACAAGAAAAAGATAGAGGTGTGTGTCCACCTTGCTTAGTGGTGTACCCTTCAAACCAGTATTAACAGGGAATCCCCATTCCATGTTACACATCAACATAGTCCTATGCCATGTACTGGGAATGACATATATTTCAGGATCAGTGGGTGACTTTTGTACATCTCTAAGTGTCTGTGAGTCTAAAGTTAAGCTGCCTGACTGATTATTTCCACATCTAGTTTCTTGACTTGCCCTTTCCTGAGCATTAAGATGTTCTGTCTTTCTGCTATTCATTTGATCCTCCTCCTCATGGATGAATGTCAATTCTTCTTTGCTTACTTACCTTTTTAGAAAATGAATGAGACTGTTACTGGCATCTCTGAGACCAGATGGTATATATATATATATACAGCTATTTTATTTGGGTTTCATCACCCTTCACCCTAAACCCTTTCACTTACACAACACTGGGTAGGTGAGGAGGAAGGTTAGAGGGGAAAGGGGATGTAGACCTCTTTAAATTTCTTCCTGGTGATTAGGACTGTTGGGTTCCTTGGGGAAAGTCCAATCTTTGTTGTCAGGATATCTCCAGCTTCTTCTTCTGGTCAAACTGCAGCAACAGCAACCAGGAACAGCAAAGAGAGCAGCAGCCTCCTCTTTGGAGCACCCTTGGCCCTTCTCAGGGCTCTGGCATTTATCTTCTCCGAAAAGTGCCCAGAATTCCAAACGTCAATTATCCTTAGCTGGCAAAATCACACCCCTGTTAGTGCACAAGGCAAGTTGTAATCACCTTCTGTGAAACAGCCTCTTATCCCATACCTGGGATTAAAATGAAAACATAGTCACATAATATAACTGGGCTTTTAAAGAAACAAAAATTCTCACTGCAAGATGGGCTTCTGGGTTCTTGGGTACTTAATCAAATAACTGAAGAAGAACACACAGTTGACAATTAAAAGATTAACCCAAAAAGTAAAATAGAAAGATACACTGCTCACATGCCTGCAGTCCTTTTTTTATGAGTCTGTGGAGAGAGGAGCTTTGGGGAGAGGGGTTGGTTGGATCATTATTTTGATTGAGATGTGGACTATTAAATAACTTTGCATGATCTATACTTATCTCTGACACATTTCCCTTTATTTAAAGTATATGTGTCTTGTTACCCATACACATAAAATGATAAGTATGGCCTTTTCCCTGACTGGTCTCTTCAACGACAGGTTGACCCACACTGGCCTTTTGTTTACCACTCATTATAAGCCACTTGCTTATCTCTTTATACAAGGGGGTGCCTGACCAAGGAGAGGAGGTGCTTGGCATTGCTCTACTAGGAAGCGATGGCCAAGGGGAGGTGCCTACCCTGGTCACTGGGCTGTCCCCATTCTTTCTTGACTCAAGGATTTTGTTTAGGAAGTATTCTCTAGATTTTCCAAAATCAGGCTATAAATATAAAACAAAGGAGAAAAGGGGGTCTGGAGTATGGGGCCCCGAAGTAGACTCTAGGATACACATTGAGAAGAAAGCATGGATGGGCAAAGTGTACATTTTTAAAGGGTTTCTAGAGTCTTGGATGAAAGCTGGTTGGGTGAGCTCACTTCATGTGTCTCTAACAACAGCTTCCCTCCACATAGTTAAGCTCTTCAGCCAGACCATTGAATCAGTTCATTTGAGCACTCTTTCTCTCTTTATATCTTAAACGATATGGCAAGTGGCAGTGATCAGGGATAACAGCAGACATGGAAAGGATCACTCCAAATAAAATAGTAACTAACAGAGCTCTGCTGTGTAAGTGGCTTGATGCATGGTAAATTGCCCTTGCAGCTCGCCAAATGGAAAGCGATATATGCTGGGCACAAGAATAATAAATACAGAGAGAGATCAATTGAACTGAACTAAAGTGGTAGGGCTTTGAAAGACGACTTAGAGTTATATCTTCCAAACATGGTTGAAAAAAAAAGGACTCAATTAAAAAGTAAATTGGAAAACTATAAAGTAGCTGACACAAATACAAGGTTAAGTTTATGGAAGTTATAAATGCTAAACAGGTTCCCTGTCCAGTTCCAATATCTGCCCACTCTCTGCCTCTCCTCGTGATTTCCATTTCTTTTTATGAGTATTATTACTCAACGGGAGAACAATCAGTTCTATCAAAGCCATTCATTGAAAAGTTTGTGTCAATAATTTTTATTGAAGTAGGATGAAAACAGAGGAGTTTGTGTCCACAAGCATGAATAAATAGTAACGAAAAGCAAATTATTATGCTATCAGAGTACCAGGAGAAGCCTTTGAACTAAAGGGGAAAAGAAGAAAAGAAAATCCTCTCCCCATGGAGAGAAGAAGGGATGTGGCTCATTTCAATATCTACTACAGTTATGAAAGGGCCAGAAGATTCCATCGCTTTCAACAGTCTTTGTGAACAGTGCTTTGTGTCAGGGCCTGAGGCTGGCAGCTCAATAGAGGCTTTGGGGTGAAGAGGAAGGGAGGGTATCTGACTAGGGTGATCATAAGCATCCTTTGGGGTTTTTATTTTAAATATAGATTTTTGTGCCCTTGTGGAATATGATCCTCCTGGGGCCTGGTAGGGAGGCTGATGACAAATTATTGTTCTGATCTCAGGGTTTAGAAATTACAGGTATGTTACAATCTAGTGCCATGGTGGTTGCAGATTGGAAAGATGTTGAAATTGAGGGAAAGAAGTCTGTGGGGAAGAAAAGATCTCTGTTCTCTCTCCCTCAAATTTTCTCCTCTCCCTCCCTGCTTAAATAGATACCATGCCACTGGAAACCAAATTCTTCTACACAGGGAAGTGTTTTCCGCTATGTTTGGATGGCCAGCTTTCTAGTGCATACTGGTACCTGCCACCACCTGGTGAGTGAATCCCTTTGTTCATTTGATTGCCTCCAAATTCACAGCTGATACATTGATGGCACTCACAAGGTTAGAATATGTTTTAAATATCTATCAAAAGGGTTGTGATTAAAAGAGTAATACTTAAGAGCATGTAAAATTCCTGGTCGAGGACAAACATTGCCCATACCTTCTTGAACATGGCATGAGGAAAACTGAGGTGGGAGGCTTGAACTCCCTGCTTGCGGGTTTGAAACCTCAGGATGTTGCATGGATACTTATGCCTGGCCATCCACTTTCTGGGCTGAACATGGAGCTTGGTCTTGATGCTTTTCTGGCTACTGTCCTCTCCAGAAAGGAGATTCAGCAATTTAGTTAGTAGCCTTCAGAGGAGGTAAGTTGCTCCCTTTTATCAAACTTTTGGTCTTGTCATGTCATACGCAAACTAGCTAGCTGAATTGTTTTTTTAAAAAAATCTCCATACAGATAACATTTACACAGACAAATACACCAATCCCATTGTCCATTTGACTTTAGAGTAAAATACTTAGACAAGTTAATTGTTAAAAATCTGTCCTGTATGTTAAAAACACATATAAGTTATTTTTAAAGATTTATTTATTTGTTTGTTTATTTATTTAATGTATATGAATACTCTATCTGTATATACACCTGCATGCCAGAAGAGGCTATCAGATCATATTATAAACGATTGTGAGCCACTATGTGGTTTCTGGGAATTGAAATCAGGACTTCTGGAAGAGCAGTCAGTACTCTTAACCACTGAGCCATCTCTCTAGCCACTACAAGTTATTTTTTTAAAAAAATCTGTTCTGTATCTTACTTGTTGTTCCTTGATTTTCTGTAATCTTCTGTGTCTTGCTAATGACCTTGATACACCTTCTTAGAGATTTTCTTTTTACTTTAGTTATGTGTGCTTGACTGTGTGCAAGTATCCATGTGTATACTCAGGTGCCCATGGAGGCCAGAGGCATCAGATATCCTGGAGGTGGAGTTTTAGTTGGTTGTAAACCCTCTAACATGGGTACTGGGAACTGAACTTGGGTCCTCTTGAAGAACAGTATGTCATTATTTTACCTCTGAGCCATTTAACCAGCACTTTTATCTGTCTTTTTGAAAAAGCAACAAAAATCAAACTCATGCCAATAGTTTTTTATGGAAATTCAATGCCACACAGTCATAGATTTACAAGTTTGAAATGACTGAGATAAAGTAAAACCATACAAACTAGTTTGTTCCCAGATATGCAGGGAATGAGTGAGTCCCATTTATGAGACAGCAGTTAAGATTTGTTGATTCTGCAGAGTAGTTTGCATATATGAATATATTGTATCTCCTTAGTGAATAAGTCACAAAGTTTTAAAAAGTAAATAATATAAACATATATGTCTAGTTTTTAGTAGAAATCATTCAAACACACAATATTAATAAAACAGACTAGAGAGCAGAGGGAAAGTGGAATACTGATAAAAGAGTAAGCTTCCCTTACAAAGTAAATAAATTCTGAACATGTAATATCCAGGATGGTGATTAGAGTTAACAATAATGTACATTTGAGATTTGTTAATGGGACAGATTTTACAAGTTCCCAGCATGCATGAAGTGATAATCATGTGAGGTGAAGGATCTACCAATGAGCTTGAGTGTGGCAATTAATTTTACAATGTATATGCATAAAAATTCACCATATGTATCTTAAGTGCATTGTCATTTCATATGTGATAACTCTGTGTTGGTGGGTCCAATCAACTATAGATAGAGCACACTGGGGAAAAACTTGCATGTAGGCTGAATATGTAGACCATTTGGGCCATTTCTCCCTAAACAGTTCAGCATAACAACTCTTTACACTGCTTTTACATTATTTTAGGTATCATAACTAGTCTAGAGATGATTTAGTGTATTTGGGTCATATAAACACTTGCCATTTTTTTTTTTTTTTGTGAGGGACTGGATCATCCAATCTACCAGAGGGGTTTCAGGAAGCAATCCCCTGTAGGAACCAAGAGGAGATTGAATCTACCATGTTTGTCAATTATATGTACTTCAACTGAAACAGCAATGAAAGAATATGAGAAGACTCATAAAATTGCATTACAGCAGCTTCATTTACAAATACTTGGTATGTGCTGCCACATTCTCAGAGCTGGCCTATTTCTTTCATTTACATTTCCTGCCTGGCTCCTGTAAGCTTTTAAAATTGCTACCCCTAATTCAAAAATAGCAATCGTGGTCCCCTGCCTGACTTTGAAGATCTTTCTCTGTGAGTTTCCCCCTCCAGCCCCCAGCCCTTTGATAATGAGCAGTTTGATAGCAGTGGGCACTTGAAGGCAGTGCAGACTTAGGTTCAACAGCCATTATCAAATGTGTTCTGTGCGTTGGCCATTGCGTTTTCTCTAGAAGAGGCTAAATCTTACCTGCTGTGCTTATGGCTTGATGTTAACTTTGAACTCTCATGACTACTGACAGCACCTGTCAGCCCCCACAAGTCCTCCCAATGCTAATTCTTCTAATATAAATTTGTGACCAGATTGACTGAGCCAACTAATCTTCATCTCTTCAATTTAACCTGGGAGAACACAGCAAGATGCCTTTCCTTAGGTATACTGAAAATCTCCTGCTTTAAGACACTGAGCAGGACTGGGAGGCAGAGGTATCTTAGAGTCATGGTCACTGCTGATAAAATGTAAGATACTAATAAGGAAAGAAAAGCTTCAGTTGCAGGTGGTCTGTACATGGCTTTGGGGATAAGGCAGCACTGCCCGTGTAGATAGTTGTCATGCCAAGCATGTGCTCTAGGCGTAGAGGTGGTACTCAGTCTGAGGAGATAGCAGGTGCTGCACAGTGTGTCTATCCCCTGTGCTTTCTTTTTCTTGTACACTTCTTTTTTATTTTTATTATTTATTTAAACTTTTATTTATTACTTTTTAACGTCTCCATTGCCACCCCTCCCTCCCACCCTCTACCCCCTCTCCCACTCATCCCATCTCTCCTGTCTGAGTTATCTCCATGTATCAGCCCCCCTCAGTTCGTTAGTCACATGAGGTCTAAGAGCTTCCTCTTGCACAGGAGGAATATAGGGCAGTTCCATTAGGGTGGGGTGTCCTACTGACAGGTAACCAAGTCCCTGTTCCTGCCCTTTTGGGTCTATTGATTGTAGGATGGTTATCCTCTACTATAATGGCTAAAATTCAGTTATAAGTGAATATATGCCATGTGTATCTTTCTGAGCCTGAGTTAGCTCACTCGTGATGAGCTTTTCTACTTCTATCCATTTGGTTGCAAATTGCATGATTTCCTTGTTTCTGATAGCTGAGTAGTATTCCATTGTGTAAATGTACCACAGTTGTTTTTTTTTTTTTTTAATCGATTCTTCAGTTGAAAAACATCTGGGTTGTTTCAAGTATCTATCTATTACAAATAAAGCTGCCAATGAGTTTGAGGGTTTCTCCTACTTTTTCTTCTAGTAGCATTAGTGTGGCTGGCCTTTAGTTAAGGTCTTTGATCCACTTGGAATTAAGTTTTGTACAAGGTGATAGGTATGGGTCTAATTTCATTCTTTTGCAAGTGGACATCCAGTTGGACCAGCACCATTTGTTGAAGATGCTGTCCTTCTTCCATTGTGCGATTTTGGCTTCTTTGTCAAAGATTAGTAGGCCATAGGTGTGTGGGTCCATGTTTGGGTCTTCAATTCGATTCCATTGATCCACTGGTCTGTTTCTATACCAGTACCATGCTGTTTTTATTATTATTGCTCTGTAGTACAGCTTGAAATCTGGGATGGTGATACCTCCAGATGCTTTTTTATTGTACAGGATTGATTTAGCTATTCTGGGCTTTTTGTTGTTCCATATGAAGTTGAGTATAGCTTTTTCCAGGTCTATAAAGAATTGTGTTGGTATTTTGATAGGAATTGCATTGAATCTATATATTGCTTTTGGTAGGATAGCCATTTTTATTATGTTGATCCTACCTATCCATGAGCATGGGAGATCTTTCCATCTTCTAAATGCCTCTTCCATTTCTTTCTTCAGGGGCTTGAAGTTCTTGTTGTATAGGTCCTTTACTTGCTTGGTTAGAGTTACCCCCAGGTATTTTATGTTGTTTGTGGCTATTGTGAAGGGGGTTGTTTCCCTTATTTCTTTCTTGGTATGCTTGTTTGTTGTATAAAGAAGGGCTTCTGATTTTTTTTAGTTAATTTTGTATCCAGCCACCTTGTTGAAGTTGTTTATCAGCTGTAAGAGTTCTTTGGTGGAGTTTTTGGGGTCACTTATGTATACTAACATATCATCTACGAATAGGGATAATTTGACTTCTTCATTTCCAATGTTTATCCCTTTGATTTCCTTTAGTTGTCTTATTGCTCTAGCAAGAACTTCAAGTACTATATCCTCTAAGCTACTCAGTAATCAAGTTGTTAAGAGACAAGCAACATTTGCTTATCTAAATACAAGAGATAGATAGGGCATCTTCAAAAACCCCAAGAGATCTGCAGAATATGGCATTCAAAGATGTGGTCTTAAATTAAGATTTTTTTTTGATATCGTGACATATCAGCTCCTGACAGCACCCCCTATTCTACTCCAAGTAGAAGATAAACATCGAAGAATCTCCAGTGTGAGATGGTTGAATTAGTGACAAGCCTATCTCTTGGCAGGTAAAAACTCCTTGCTTCAACTGCAGACAGACTGCTGTCCAAAAAGGACAAAACTTGGTAGCAGGGAAGTCGACAGCCTAGCTCTGCCAAGACAGGGTAGGTTAGTCCTTCATAATCCCTGCTCTACAATAAATGTCTGTCAGAGAAACAGGACCAAAAGGCTGAAGACTGATGCTGGAATGTATGGAGAGAAAATGGGAACTGTCCAGGTAGTCACTGGTTTGTCATTTCTTAGTATTGGAAGCTGCAGGCCCTGCACTTCCTATATAATCAGATATATTTATCCTTCTCAGCTCTCTGAGGTGGTTGAAGAATAGACAGCTTGAGTCTCATAGCTAAATTTTGAGTTGTTTAGGAATCAAGAGGGCATTCTAGATCTAAGAAGATGGTTATAATAGTGATGCAAGTTAGTATGAAAGCTAAGTCAGTTATAGAACTTTAAACTCATGGAGATGGTTAGAAGGTAGAAGGTTAAAGTCAGGGGCCAAATATGTATGAACTGGACATTGGGAAGGTATACTGGGCCATTTAACTCTCATAAATGTGGCATAGTTAATTCTGCTGTTTTGTATAGAATTTACTGTTATAAGAGAAAGAACCATTTGTTGGATTGAAAAGGGAAGCTGCTGGGGAGGAAGAGGGTGGAAGGGTGGGACAGGAAGGGGGAATAGGGAAGGGTTTGTGACTGAGATGTAACTTGAAGAAAAAAAAATAAAGTACTTATATAAAATAAAAAAAGAAATAGGTAAAATTGGAGAAAAATCCCTGTTGATCTTATTTTTACACTGCTTTAGAATTATACTTAATATTTTCCAGTGAAGAGCCAAACAACGAGAGTTTATAAGACATGCCCACTTTGTCTGACTGATGTACTTTCAAAGCTTCAATAAACTCTTATACTACTTCCAGCTCATCTTAAAATAAAAACAAAAAACAAAAAACAAATAAAGCTGCTATGAACATAGTTGAGGAGATGTCCCTGTAGGTTGGTGAAGAATCTTTTGGATATATGCCCAGGGAGTAGTATGGCTGGGTCTTGAGGTAGAGCTATTCCAAGTTTTCTAAGATATTGCCAACAATGTGGGAGTGTTTCCTTTTCTCCACAGCCTCGCCAGCATATGCTGTCTTTTGAGTTTTTGATCTTAGCCATTCTGACAGAAGTGAAATGGAATCTCAGAGTCGTCTTGAGTTGCATTTCTCTGATGATTAATGATGTTGGAGATTTCTTCAAGTGTCTCTTGGCCATTTTAGAATTCTATAGATCTGTTCCCCATTTTTGATTGGTTTAATTGGTTTGCTTGTGTTTAATTTCTTGAGTTCTTTATAGATTTTGGACATTAGCCCTCTGTCAGATGTGGAGTTGGTGAAGATCGTTTCCCAATCTGTAGACTGCCATTTTGTTTTAATGACAGTGTCTTTTGACTTACAGAAGCTTTTCAGTTTCATGAGGTCCCATTTATTGATTGTTGGTCTTAGGGCCAGAGCTATTGGTGTTTTATTCAGGAAGTTGTCATCTATGCAAATAAGTTCCAGGCTTTCCCCCACTTTCTCTTCTATTAGTTTTAGTGTGTCCAGCTTTATGTTAAGGTCTTTGATCCATTTGGACTTAGGTTTTGTGCAAGGTGAGAAATATGGCTCTTTCTGCATTCTTTTACAAGTTGACATCCAGTTAGACCAGCACCATTTGTTGAAGATGCTGTCCTTTTTCCATTGTATGTTTTTGGCTTCTTTGTCAAAAAGTAAGTGACCATAGGTGTGTGGGTTTATTTCTGGGTCTTCAATTCGATTCCGTTGATCAACTTGTCTGTTTCTGTACCAGTACCATGCTATCTTTATTACTACTATTGCTCTGTAGTGTAGCTTGAAATCAGGGATGGTGATATGTTGATACCTCCAGATGTTTTGTTTTTTTTTTTTATTGTACAGGATTGATTTAGTTATTCTGGGTTTTTTGTTTTTCCATATGAAATGGAGAGTTATTCTTTCAAGGACTGTAAAGAATTGTGTTGGTATTTTGATGGGAATTGCATTGAATCTGTATATTGCTTTTGGTAGGATGGCCATTTTTATTATGTTGATCCTACCTATCCACGAACTTGGGAGGTCTTTCCATCTTCTGATATCTTCTTCATTTTCTTTCTTTAAGGGCTTGAAGTTCTTGTGTCCAGGTCTTTCACTTGCTTGGTTAGAGTTACCCCCAGGTATTTTATATCATTTTTGGCTACTGTGAAGGGTGTTGTTTCCCTAATTTCTTTCTCAGCCCATTTATCTTTTGTGTAAAGAAGGGCTACAGATTTTTTTGAGTTAATTTTGTATCCAGCCACCTTGCTGAATGAGTACATCAGCTGTAGGAGTTCTCCGGTAGAATTTTTGGGGTCACTTATATATACTATTATATCATCTGAAAATAGGGATAGTTTAACTTCTTCCTTTCCAAGTTTTGCTGTGTACAGTAATCTGGGCTGGCACCTGTGGTCTCTTAGTGCTTGTAGCATATCAGACCATGCCCTTCTGGCTTTTAAAGTTTCTGAGGACAAGTCAGGTATAATTCTGATGGATCTGCCATTATATGTTACTTGGTCTTTTCTCTTATAGCTTTTAATATTTTTCTTTATTCTGTATATTTTGGGTTTCAACTATTATGTGGCAGGAGGAATTTCTTTTCTGGTCAATCTATTTGGGGTTCTGTAACCTTCTTGGATTTTTACTGGCATCTCTTTCTTTAGGTTTGGGAAATTTTCTTCTATGATTTTGTTGAAAATGTTTCCTGGTCCTTGGAGTCTGGAGTCTTCTCTTTCTCTATGCCTATAATTCTTAGGTTCCAACTTTTCATTGAGTCCTTGATTGTCTTGGATGTTATGAGTAAGTACTTTTTTAGATTTCTCATTCTCTTTGGTTGTTGTATTGATTTCTTCAATTGAGTCTTCCTTGCCTGAGATTCAGTCTTCCATCTCTTGTATCCTATTGATGACACTCATGTCTGTAGTTCCTGCTCTCTTTCCTTGGTTTTCCACCTCCAGGATTTCCTCTGTTTGTGTTTTCTTTATTGTTTCCACCACTTCTAATTTCAGGTCTTGTACTGTTGTATATATTTCCTGTCCAATTTGATAGTCTTTTCCTGCAGTTCTTTCATAGCTTTCTCTCTTTCCCATTCTTGTTTGACTTGGAAGTCTTGATCTGTGGTGAGAGACTGTTAGGCAGGGACACCCCACCCCAGAGGAACAAGACGGAAGGGTCAGGGGGTAGGGCATGGGAGGGTGGGGC
The DNA here is from genome assembly GCA_907164525.1 of Lophiomys imhausi. Lineage (NCBI taxonomy): Eukaryota > Metazoa > Chordata > Mammalia > Rodentia > Muridae > Lophiomys > Lophiomys imhausi. The sequence continues at coordinate 4,055,289 of CAJQZJ010032273.1, read as the reverse complement.
TAGGAAGTGGGGAAAGAGGACAATATGATAAGGATGTAACCTGAAGCAACAAACAAATAAATTTATCAACTCAAAAAAGAAAAGAAAAAAAAGGGCAGGGGGCAGGGCTGAAACACTGTGAATGGAACAGAGGATACAGCCATTCGGCCTGGATTTGCAGACCTCCAGGTGTAGAGAAGACGTGGAGCTAAGGTAAAATTCAAGAGAATTGTGGTATTGGCCCATGCCTTTGACTTCAGCGGAAACG
>CAJQZJ010032273.1:4002927-4054642 GCA_907164525.1 Lophiomys imhausi | reverse complement strand
CCCAACACACTGGAGACAGAAACAGGCAGATCCCGGAGCTCAGGGTCAGCCTGATGCAGGGCAAACTCTAAATAGAGAAAGACTTCGATCCAGGAGTGGTGGAACACATCTTTGATCCCTTCAGATGAGAAACACAGGTTCCTGTTCCCAATAATTAGAGTTCAGAGACACACACATGGGATTTGGAGGGACCTAGGTTTGGAGGCTACTTACAAAAGGCCTTCTCGATGCAGGCAGATTGTCCTTTGGGATCTCAAAATATATACACTAGAGCTGGTTTAGCTCCAAGGTGACTTGGAAGTCTTTAAAGGAATTCTTCATTGCTTTCACCTGTAGGATTATGGCTTCTTGAGATTTTGTAAGGGATTTATTTTCTTCTTTTAAGGCTTCTATCATTTTCATAAGTATAGATTTGTCATCATATTCTTGTATTTCAGCGGTGGTGGAATGGTCAGGGCTTGCTGTATTAGTTTAGTTGAGTTTTGTTGGAGTCATATTTCCCTGACTTTTGTCAGTTCTGCTCTTTTGCTGGCCTTTTGCCATCTGGTGTTCCTTAGTTATTTGTTTCTGGGGCCATCTGAACTTGGTGTCAAGGAAGGAACATTGGTTTGGAGGCCTTATAATCTTGTTGAGCTGTAGCTCTGCCAAGGCTGTGTATTCTTGTGTAGTCTTATGTAATCCTGTGTAGTTCTATGTAGTCTTATGTGATCCTATGTATTCTTATGTAGTCCTATGTAGCTCTATGTAGTCCTATATAGATCTGTGTAGTCTTGTGTAGTCCTATGTAGTTCTGAGAGTGAGAAGCCAGGAATAGAAGGAGGCACAGATCTGGAAGATGGCAATTGGAGAGACTGCCCCCAACTCAGAGCAGCTTGTCAGATCCCAGGGCATTGGGCAGGTGAGAGGAGGTGGAGGTGCAGAAGATGACTACTGGAGAGACTGCCCCCAGCTCAGAGCAGCTTGGAGGGTCTCAGGACACTCCTGTGCTTTCTCATGTTTGGTTTTCTTCCTTGGAATAATTTCCTACATTTTACAAATAACATCAATTTCCCCTACAAAAACCCCATAATCTTACATGAATATCATGCTACACATTGGAATACAGCCTTATCTTGAAAAGATAGTATGGTGAAGATGTTGTGTGGGGATGGTAAGAAAAATGGGGGTGAAAGTAACATGATAATTAAGAGCTCTGCGTGCACATGCATAGTTTGGAAATGGAAGCCAGAAAGATAGTCTAAATGTGTAAAACAAAATTAACCATGTCAATCCTATCCAGCAAAATATAAATATACTATCTTCTGTTTTGCAAGCTACACATACAAGTCTCTATTTTTTGAGTATTCATATTCACAGGGAAAAGATGATAGTAAATATTTAATTTTGTCTAGTAAATATTTTGTGATTTCAACATAATCAATACAAAATTATTAATGAAATATTTCCTACATATTTTCATGCAAAAATCTATAAAATTTTCATGGGCTATTTTAGACTTGTAGCTTATCTCATTTTGGACTCAGAACCACAGTTCAGGGACCTGATAGAGGCTGGAGAGACAATCCAGGATTAGGAACCCTTGATGCTTTCCCAGAGGACCCAGCATCCAAATGGTAACTCACAACCATCTGTAACTTTAGTTTAGGGAACCAAAATATTCTTCTGACTTCTGTAGACACCAGGTGCATGTGTGGTACACAAACATAACTGTAGGCAAAACACTCATATAGATAAAACAAAAATAAATGAATCTTAAGAAAAGTAAAGGATGTGATAAACATCTGGCATGAGTGGCTATCATACTGACTGAATCCTTTAGTGGTGGCTGACTAATGGCATGGGGTCAGGGGTTAGAGGATCTTGAGTAATCCCTGGATACAGGTGTTCTACAGGAACAGGGGATACGACTCAACCTAGAAAGGGGCTTCTATGACACAAAACTCACTCATCCTCCCATTCATCTCATTTGTCTAGATGTTCATTTTTTTTGTAAGCTGAGTCTAAAGATTCAAGTATCTCTGCCGAGGCCTAGGCTCTTGCACATTTCTCTCAGTGAATCTTATTCATCAGTGTTTCCTGAAAAATGACAGGCATTCAAAGTGGAATCAAATTTAATTGTAGGTGGTACATAGGCAACAATTTTCTCTTAATAGTAACATATTTGTTGCATGTTAAGCCTTAATTTAGTTACCACATAAAATAGGCTTTACATATTTTATGACTTTGGAAGAGATTCAAGTGAGTATTTAAGTGGACATTTTAAATGCATTCTGGAAAAATATTAAAGGTAAACAGTAGTTTATTACTGTGCTACAGATAGGTCCAGTACTGCTACTCAGTTTGGTACCATTCTCTTGGGAAACATCATTTTCCCCTGACTTTAAGTGCTGACACACTGACTGTCGCGTCCCCCTCGACCAGCAAGGATGACGCAACTCACAAAAGCTCTTCTCCAGCAGTTTATTCAGGTCCCTTGAAAACAGTCTTCCGAATGCCCGGGCAGACCCAACCCACAGGCTAAATACTATATGAACAGCCAATCAAGTAAAGCCACGTGGTGCTATCTTAGAGGCCCACGTATGCGGAAGCAAGCCAGATCAGCGGTCTTAACCAAATATGGACTTGTTTACCACTGAGAACGCTCACCGTCGGGCTGGTGGAAGGCGGAAACCGGCGCCATCTTTAGGGCGCAGCACATCGCAGCTCTCTAGAGTTCCCCCTTTTTTATTTTTTCTAAAGTTGGTAGAAGTCCCTGGAAAGGCTTCGTAATCCCCTTATCTGGGGATCTCACGGTGGGCCTGAGCCTGTAGGAGGGCGGTGCTCAAACTCTTACCCGTCTCTGGGTCAGCCTCCCCACTCGGGACTGCCCTGTCTTAGGTGGCCGAGACTTACCCGTCAACTCCATCATTGACTTGCCAGACCTTAATATCCATGGAACGAATACCTTAGTGGGCAGGGACTATGCTCAGTGAAGATTTAAGGCTTCACAGCTGCGAGCCACGCCTGAGGGGACTGGCCCGCCTCAATGGTGACAAGGGCTTGTATAATCATGGCTGCATTACACTTTTGTGTGGCTCTCATTTTGTAGATGCACCATAGGCAAACCAGACAGGCTAGTATCATCAGTATCGCCAAAGAGCCTACGCCCGCCCACTCCTTAAGATGATCCATGGCCGTCTGAATCCAGGAAGTCAAGCCAGTAGCCAGGCTCAGATCCACCCGAGTGGAATTGATGTGGACGATTGTCGCTCTCAGCTCTCTCATCAAATTTTCAAACTCAGCCGACCAATCCTGTAAGAGGAACTTTGACAATTGTCTAGACAAATTAGCAGCCTTTGTAAAATTTTGATACTGCACCGAAGTAACACACAAACCTTGCATTTTCCACTCACACCCCAATTGTGCTAGTTGCCAAAGAGAATCAATCTGTTCTTGTATTAAATCTATGCGTTGATTAACTATCATAAGGCCTCCTTTGAGATGAGAATTCATAGAGGTCTGGGTATCCAATGCCTGTGCTACAGTGGCTGAGATGTTATTCAGGGCATTGGCAGTCTGTATAGAACTAGACAAGGCAATAGCTGAGGCAGTAGCTCCCACAGCAGCAATAGTGATAGCAGTAACAATAGCTGCAGTGATGCCAAAATCTCTTTTAAACCTGAATAGCATCATGGTATTAGGGGCCTCTACAGGAACTGGTACATATCGAGGCATTCTAGTCACCACAGCCACAGGAAAGGCCGTGGCATTCCAGCATAGGGCATAAAAACATGTGCCCGGAGTGCATACTAACTTTTCTTCACCCAAGGATGCACTCCCATTACTTACAATCCACAGAAAAGGAGGCCAGAGACATACTGGTGAAGCTGAAAAGGTCTTATTGTGGTAAGAATGAAACAAAGAATTCCAAGTACCAGAGCCACTACCACTAGAAAAATCCAATTTGGTAGCGGACCCTAGGGAAAAACTACCTCTTTGATAAACTCCTCCTCCAAGCATAAGTATAGGTCCCAAATCCATATAGCTACCATTTGCTCCACACAAAAGCCATAAATCAAAAGGATTGGTGGCAGTCTGTTGAGGATCCCTAGTAGATATATCAAGCATCTGATCTTTGATATGTATGTAAAGGACATTGTAATGACCCCACACCCAGTAGCCAACCAGGCTGGTGCCATACCCGTCCGGTATATTTTTCTCAGAGATGGGAAACTAGGATACCAACCCATATGCAATCAAACATGCCCTTCTTGAAGTCGCTAGAAGCTGACCCCAAGTGCAGTGCTTAGCCTCGCATCCTGAGCGTGATGATAGCTTAGTCCTTTAGGACAGTCAACCAAGCTTGTGGCTGTCTAGCCTCCAAGGCAGCAAAGGCTTGCACCAGCATGGCATTGCTTCTCCTCTGTGAAATCCTCATCTTACAGATACACCATAGGGCAATGAAACTGACTAGGAAGAGCATGCCTCCTAGGGCACCCATTCCCGCCCATTCCTTCAGATGATTCATGGCTCGGAGGATCCATGTTGACAGTCCTTCAGCAACAGAGACATCAACCCGGGTGGAATTCACATGCACGATGGCAGTTCTCAGATTCTGCATCAGCTTATCAAACTCGCCAGACCAATTTCCTGTAAGATACTGAGAGAGTTGCTTAGACAAATTTGCAGCTACAGTATAATTTTGATATGGCACAGAGGTCACACACAAACCACTCATTTTCCACTCACAGCCAATCTGGGCCACCTGCCACAATACATCCAGGGCCGTGGCTACATTGGCTGACAAATTATTCAAGGTAGTGGCAGTCTGCACTGAGGCATCCAGGCTTCCAACCCCTTGTTCTTATAAGGGGTGATAGCTGCTTTACATTCCTTTGTACATTGCTCATACACAAGTTGTTTAATTAAGGGCGTTGCCAAATCAGGGTCTCCAAATATCCTTCCAGCTGCTTCAACCATTATAACCACGAAGTCTGAGAAAGGCTCCAGGGGATCCTGAATAACCTTGGTTAAATTGCCATTCACTTCCCCTTTGTTAGGCAATGATTTCCAAGCTCTGGTTGCGATTAAATTGATTTGTTCAAACACCTGAGCTGGATACCCAGTTTGTTGTTGAGCAAATCGACCTTGTCCAAGAAGCATGACCACATCCCAGGCTGGGTTTCCTGCTGCACGATTAGCAGCAGCTTGTTCATTAGCAAACTCAATCAAGAAAGCCTTCCAATCTAAATACTGTCCAGAGGACAGGCAGGCATGTGCCAAGCTCATCCAGTCACTAGGAGTCATGCAATAACGACTAAGAGCTTCCACCTGAGCTACAGTGAAAGCAGCATTAATCCCATAAGTGGGGACAGACTCAGCAAGTGCTTTAATTGCCTTAAAATCGAGAGGTTCATGATAACGATTTCCCCCTCCATCCTGAAAGACAGAGTAGTACAGCTCATGTCTCACTTCCCTCCAGACATTTGGACAGAATGACCGCCCACTAGGATCACTCAGAGGGGAAGTCTCATTATATGAAGGCGGCGCCAACACAGGCGGCCCCGGATCTGAGGGCTCTATCCGGGTGCAGTCAGAACTCTTCCTCAAAGATGACTTCTCCATTTTCTTTGTTAACATTTTAAGTTCCTCTTTAGACTCTGAGCTATCCTCTTCCAAAGTATCTTTCCCAGATTTGACCAAGCGCTCCTCTTTTAACTGTTCTAATGCCTTTTGTCCTTTTTCCACTGCCTTGCGATATCTCTGATCTCCTAAACAACTCCGAACAAGTCTCCAAATAGGCCGTGCTCCTCCCTGCAATGTACTTTGCTCCCAGGCAAAATCCAAGTCCCTGCCTAATTTGTCCTAGCAGGATACCGTAAGATTCCCGGACACCGCAAACCACGGAGCCACGGAATCGCATTCATTCAAAAATCTCTCTAGGGTAGACTTCTTAATTTTCAAATTCCTAGCTAAAAGTAGCTCCTGAAGAGCCAGAAAAATTGGATGTGACTCAGACAATCCCATGTTTAAAAATTTACTTTCGGTTCGCAGCTTCCCCGCGAAACTTTACCTTTTGTTCGCTATCTCTGCGAAACTTTACCGTATGTTCACTATCTTGGCGAATATTTACCGTATGTTCGCTATCATCCGCGAATCTTTACTGTATGTTCGCTATCTCCGTGAAACTTTATTGTCCTAATTTATCCTAGGAACTTACCAGCGCTGCCCCTGACTGCAGGAGTTCTGAGTCTTTTTTGGGTTCCCCGTACGGGCCACCACTTGTCGCGTCCCCCTCGACCAGCAAGGATGACACAACTCACAAAAGCTCTTCTCCAGCAGTTTATTCAGGTCCCTTGAAAACAGTCTTCCGAATGCCCGGGCAGACCCAACCCACAGGCTAAATACTATATGAACAGCCAATCAAGTAAAGCCACGTGGTGCTATCTTAGAGGCCCACGTATGCGGAAGCAAGCCAGATCAGCGGTCTTAACCAAATATGGACTTGTTTACCACTGAGAGCGCTCACCGTCGGGCTGGTGGAAGGCGGAAACTGGCACCATCTTTAGGGCATGGCACATCGCAGCTCTCTACAACTGACAGCTCCATTTATATCTTTAACTTAAACCTGTCTTGGAGTTTAGGCTCTTATAGCTGGCTGACAACTTGACAGTCTCTCTTAGATGTCTCACAACTTCCTCAAATTTACCCAGTTCAAAACTGAGCTCTTATGCTCTCTTAATATAAACTCCTTCTGTCTATTCTTGGCCACTCCTCTAACACCTGTAGTGCACAGGCCAGAAACCTGGAAGCTGTCCTTCCACTGTGTGTCTATATTATCTAAGAATCCCATTCCTTTTTTTTTCCCCCAGTGCTGGAAATTGAGCCAGGACCTTAGAGTTTCTTTTGATTCTATATTTGCCAACATATTGCTCTAATCTATCTTCACATCATCTCCACCACTGGCATTTTAGGGTTAGCCATGATGCTGTCTCTCCTGCCCTGAATTGGTACTGTCTTCAATCTCTCTCAGCTTCCTCTCCACTCTTCAGCCTGCCATTTGCCTGGTATCTGCTTTGGTTTGGATAAGGTTTCCATAAGTGCTTCAGGGTTTCATGTGTTGAGAATAAAATACTCAAATATGGCCCTGCTAAAAGGTGCTGGGGTGGTCTTTAAAAGATAAACCTTCATGGAAGGTCCTTAGGTCATTAATTAGCTACCATGGTTGTTCACAGGAGTGAATTATTGGAGAAATCAAGGCCCCTCAGTTGCTTTCTGGTTTCCTGTTAATTGCATCTTTATCCTGAACAAGCCCTTCCTACCTACCAAAATGCTACCCACGTTACCAGAGGCCAAAAGGGTGTAGCTGCTGGACCCTCAATGTTCTCCATTCAGAACCATAAGCTAAATAAACTTCTGTTTTTGTGACGTTAGTTGTCATGGGCATTTTGTCATACAAAGTAATGTAACAACTTAGTACTTTATAATGCATAGTCTTGATAATATAATTATCTTGTTTTTCACTCATTAATCAGTTATCATTGCATTTCAACTAAGTCCAAGCAGTTTAGCAAGGACTGGAAGGCCAAATTAATATCAGTCCATTTACTTTCCTTGTCCACTGATTGCTAGAGAAATTTGACTTTTTTTTTTGGGGGGGGGGATAATGCTTCTATTGCCTTTTCAGGGCCCCTGAACTTGTTACTCCTTTAAATATCCTTGTCCTGGCTTGTTGGATAATTGGTTCACTCTAGATGTTATTTTCTCTTCCTGTCTTTGATTGGCCTATCTTAGTCTTGGTAGTCATAAATTTATTTATCTTATTATTTATAAATGAATAAGTTTGTAATTTCAAAAATATTTTTCAGTAAGTTTACAAATGAAAAGTATACATTTAACACAATATTAATGCCTTTCAGAACAATTTGATTCTCTTTGGTGGAGATATTCACCTTACTTGTGAGGAAGAACCAAAGCTCTGTTTCCCTGTGGTCCAAAAGGCAGTACTCATGCCCTGGCATCAGCAGGTCTATGGAGGTTCAACAGAGGGGCAGTCCATCTCTGGCAGATGTGGCATTTTTTAAAGACATTCTAGTTGAACCCAACATGCCTTAACTTGTTGCCCCCTCAAACAGGGATGTTCCCTGGATCACAGTTCCCACCTCCACACAGGCAGCTGATGAGCCTCTTCTTGGTATAAATATAAATATATAATATTGGTTTAGGCTTTCCTAGTGCTCAGGACCGCTCAGCCTGATTGGATGATGTAAATAACCAGGGACCAGATATATTCTGCTCACTTTTCTCACCATCCGTGTTTCACGAGGATGGCAGATTGTCATTTTCTTAGAATGGAAAAGAAACATCATCCCATTTCTTAAAAGCTTTCCTTCAGGTATCTTAATCATGTTATTGTTATTCTAGTCAAAGTATTGCTTTTCTTTTTTTTCTCTCCTGTTTTTTTTTTTTGGGGGGGAGGGGAGATTGGCTGTGTTTTTTAAAGTCTTATAAGTCTTATAAGTTAACAGCATTTAATTTGATATCATGATATTTTTACATAAATATACAAATCTATATGTAAGTGAAAATGATATCTGTGTGTATTTTTGTCATATTTCCAGTGATCATATATCTTGTTGCTTTCTATTGATGCATTTTCATACATAAAATTTACATATAATTGTGATAATAATAAGTACTTTTAGAAAAGATTTTTGATCTTAGTGGAAATGCTTCTAGTGTTTTATTATTAAGTAGGACATTGATTGACATAACTAGTCTTTACAATTTCAGGGATGACTTCCTCTTTTCTAACTTTACTAAATATTTTTTCTTTTTTTTTGACCTTTAATCTCTTTTTTTTCCTTTATTTTTTATTTCTTCAAGTTACATCTCAATCGCAGTCCCCTCCCTATTCCCCCTCCAGTCCCACCCTCCCACCCTAAACCCCCCATCCTCTTCCCTTTATTTTTTCTTTTAAGTTTAAGGTATATCTTATTTTCACCTTTCAGTCCAACAAATGGCTCTTTCTCTTATAATAATAAATACAATACAAAACAGCAAAGGTAATTAGGCCACATTTATGCGGGTTATATGGCTTAGCGTACATTCCCAATGTCCAGTCCATATGTATTTGGTACCTGACTTTAACATTCTACTATCTAACCATCTCCATGAGTTTAACTTTCTATATCTGACTCAACATTCATGCTAACTTGCAACACAATTTTAAAAGTATCTTCTTAGATCTATAACACTCTCTTGACTCCTAAACAACTCAAAATTTAATTGTGAGACTCTAGCTATCTGTTCTTTAACCACCTCAGAGACCTGAGAGGGATAAATATATCTGATTTTATAGGAAGTACAGGGCCTGCAGCTTCCAAAACTAAGAAATGACATACCAGTGGCTGCCTGGACAGTTCCCATTTTCTCTCCATACATTACAGCATCAATCTTCAGTCCTTTGGCCCCATTTCTCTGACAGACATTGATTGTAGAGCAGGGGTTATGAAGGACTTACCTACCCTGTCTTGGCAGAGCTAGGCTGTCGACTTTCCTGCTTCCAGGTTTTGTCCTTTTTGGACAGCAGTCTGTCTACAGTTGTAGCAAGGGGCTTTTCCTACCAAGAGATAGGCTTGCGACTAATTCAATCATCTCCCACTGGAGATTCTTCGATGCTCATCTTTGACTTGGAGGAGAATAGGGGGTGCTGTCAGGAGTTGATATGTCTTTCTATAAAAAAATCTAAAGTTACGAAAACATCTTTGAATGCCATATTCTGCAGATCTCTTGAGGTTTTTGAAGAGGCCCTATCTATTTCTTATATTAGGGTAAGCAGATGTTGCTTGTCTTGTAGCAGGTTTATTTCTGATTAGCTTAGAAAGTAGCTATAATAGGCTGTCATAGTATCTAACAGAATGACCGGCTCGCATAGCTATTACTTTGCATTTCTTAATTATCCTAAACAGTTTATGACAATTAGTAGTAAAAGGCCAAAACATCACATTTCATTTTTTTTCTTTACCTCTTAACCCTTCCATCCCATTTCTCTGGGGTGGGGTGTCCTTATATAACAGTCCCTCATCTCAGTTGAGAGGTCGTATGAGGGCCAAGAGCCTCCTCATTCATTGGGGGTCTAGAAGCAGTACCATCAGTGAAAAGTGTCTCGTTGCCCGGGAGAGAGTACTACTAAACAAACAAACCAATAAGCAGACAATAGATAAAAAATACTAAAAAAATAGAAAAAAATATAAAAAATATAAAAAAATTAAAAATAAAAAGTCTATGTCCAACTTCCCTTTGGTGTATTAGTTGTAGTATCGATATCTTCTACTATATAGCTAAAATCCTACTATAAGTGAATAGATGCCATATGCGTCCTTCTGAGTCTGGGTTAGGTCACTCAGGATGAGCTTTTCTAGTTCCAATCATTTGGCTGCAAATTGCATAATTTCATTGTTCCTGAGAGCTGAATAGTATTCCATTGTTTAGATGTACCACAGTTTTTAAATCCATTCTTTGGTTGAGGGACATCTGGGTTGTTTCCAGTTTCTAGCTATTGCAAATAAGGCTGCTATAAACATAGATGAGGAAACTTCCTTATGATTCCATGAAGAGGTTTTGGGTGTATACCAAGAAGTGGTATGGCTGGGTCCTGAGACAAAGGTATTCCAAGTTTTCTAAGATTTCACCACTGACCTCCATAGTGGTTGCACAAGCCTGCATTCCCACCAGCAATCGAGTAGGGGTACCCCTTTCTCCACAACCTCGCCAGCATGTGCTGTCATTTGAGCTTTTGATTTTAGCCATTCTGACAGGTGTGAGATGGAATCTCAGAGTCGTCTTGAGTTGCATTTCTCTGATGATTAAGGATGTTGAGCATTTCTTCAAGTGTCTCTCAGCCATTAGGGATTCCTCCTTTGTGAATTCTCTATTTAGCTCTGTCCCCCATTTTTTGACTGGATTATTTGATTTCTTGGCATTTAATTTCTTGAGTTCTTTGTAGATTTTGGATATTAGCCCTCTGTCAGATGTGGGGTTGGTGAAGATTTTCTCCCAATCTGTAGATTGCCGTTTTGTTCGAATGACAGTGTCCTTTGCCTTACAGAAGCTTTTCAGTTCCATGAGGTCCCATTTATTGATTGTTGATCTCAAGTCCTGAGCTGTTGGTGTTCTGTTCAGGAAGTAGTCACCTGTGACAATTAGTTCGAGGGTTTCTCCCACTTTTTCTTCTAGTAAATTTTATGTTAAGGTCTTTGATCCACTTGGACTTAAGTTTTGTACAAGGTGATTAGTATGGGTCTAATTTCATTCTTTTGCATGTGGACATCCAGTTGGACCAGCAACATTTGTTAAAGGTGCTGTCCTTCTTCCATTGTGCCGTTTTGCCTTCTTTGTCAAGAATTAGGTGGTCATAAGTGTGTGCGTCTATTTCTGGATCTTAAATTCGATTCCATTGATCTACTGGTCTGTTTCTATCCCAATACCATGCTGTTTTTACAACAATTGCTCTGTAGTACATCTTGAAATCTGGGATGGTGATACCTTCAGATGTTTTTTTATTGTACAGGATTGATTTAGCTATTCTGGGCTTTTTGATGTTCCATATGAAATTGAGAATAGCTCTTTCCAAGTCTATAAAAAATTGTGTTGGTATTTTGATAGGAATTGCATTGAATCTATATATTGCTTTTGGTAGGACAGCCATGTTTATTATGTTGGTCCTACCTATCCATGAGCATCGGAGATCTTTCCATCTTCTAAAGGCCTCTTCCATTTCTTTCTTCAAGGGCTTGAAGTTCTTGTTGTACAGGTCCTTTACTTGCTTGGTTAGAGTTATCCCCAGGTATTTTATGTTGTTTGTGGCTATTGTGAAGGGGTTTGTTTCCCTTATTTCTTTCTCAGCCCATTTGTTTGTTGTATAAAGAAGGGCTTCTAATTTTTTTGAATTAATTTTGTATCCAGCCACTTTGCTGAAGGTGTTTATCAGCTGTAAGAGTTCTCTGGTGGAATTTTTGGGGTTGCTTATGTATACTATCATATCATCTGCAAATAGGGATAATTTGATTTCTTTTTTTCCAATATTTATCCCCTTGATCTCCTTTAGTTGTCTTATTGCTCTAGCAAGAACTTCAAGTACTATATTGAAGAGATATGGTGAAAGTGTACATCCTTGTCTTGTCCCTGAGTTTAGAAGAAATGCTTCAAGCTTCTCTCCATTTAATTTGATGTTGGCCACTGGCCTGCTGTACATTGCCTTCATTATTTCTAGGTCCAGTCCTTGTATGCCTGTTCTCTCCAGAACTTTCAGCATGAAGGGGTGTTGGATTTTGTAAATGCTTTGTCTGCATCTAGAGAGATTATCATGTGTTTTTTTTCTTTCATCTTGTTTATATGGTGATTTATGTTGATAGACTTTCGTATGTTGAACCATTCCTGCATTCCTGGGATTAAGCCTACTTGATCATGGTGTATGATACTTTTGATGTGTTCTTGAATTCGGTTTGCTAGTATTTTATTAAGTGTTTTTGCATCTATGTTCATGAGGGAGTTTGGTCTGAAGTTCTCTTTCTTTGTTGGGTCTTTGTGTGGTTTAGGAATCAGGGTGATTGTGGCCTCATAGAATGAGTTTGGCAATGTTCTTTCAGATTCTATTTTGGGAAAGAGTTTGAAAAGTATTGGTGTTAGCTCTTCTTTGAAAGTCCGGTAGAATTCCGTGCTAAAGCCATCTGGCCCTGGGCTTTTTTTGGTTGGGAGATTTTTAATGATTGTTTCTATTTCCTTAAGGGTTATAGGTCTGTTTAATCTGTTTATCTGATCTTGATTTAGCTTCAGTAGATTGAATCTATCAAGAAAATTGTCCATTTCACTTAAGTTTTCAAATTTGGTGGAGTATAGATTTTTAAAGTAGGATCCAAATATTCTCTAGATTTCCTCAATGTCTGTTGTTATTTCTCCCTTTTTATTTCTATTTTTGTTGATTTGTGTTTTCTCCCTCTGTCTTTTAGTTAATTTGGCTAAGGGTCTGTCTATTTTGTTGATTTCCTCCAAGAACCAACTCTTGGTTTCATTGATTCTTTGTATAGTTCTTTTTGTTTTTAAGTTGTTGATTTCAGCCCTAAGTTTGAGATCTCCTGCCTTCTGCTCCTCTTGGGAGTGTTTGCTTCTTTTTTTTTTTTTCCAATTCACCCAGTTTAGCTCTTAATTCGCTAATATGAGCTGTCACAATTTTCTTTTTGAAGGCACTTAGTGATATGAACTTTCCTCGTAGCACAGCTTTCAATGTATCCCATAGGTTTGGGTATGTTGTGTCTTCATTTTCGTTGGATTTTAAGAAGTCTTTGATTTCCTTCTTTATTTCTTTCCTAACCCAGTGGTCCTCTAGTAATTGTTCAATTTCGATGTGAGTGTAGACTTTTTGTTGATTCTTTTGCTATTGAAGTCCAGCTGTATTCTATGGTGGTCTGATAAGATACAAGGGGTTATTTCAATTTTTTTTGTAGCTGTTGAGGCTATCTTTGTGTCTAACTATATGGTCGGTTTTGGAGAATGTTCCGTGAGGTGCTGAGAAGAAGGTGTATTCTTTTGTGTTTGGGTGAAACGTTCTGTAGATATCTGTTAGGTCCATTTGGTTCATGATCTCTGTTAGACTCATTATTTCTCTGTTTGGCTTCTGTCTTGATGATCTGACCATAGGTGTGAGTGGGGTGTTGAAGTCTCCCACTATTAAAGTGTTTGGATCGATGTGCGATTTAAGCTTTAGAAGGGTTTCTTTTATAAATGTAGGTGCCTTTGTATTTGGGGCATAGATGTTCAATATTGAGATGACCTCTTGGTGGATATTTCCTTTAATGAGTATGTAATGCTCTTCTCTGTCTTTTTTTATTAACTTCAATTGGAAGTCTATTTTGTTTGATATTAGGGTGGCTACTCCAGCTTGTTTCCTGGGTCCATTTGCTTGGAAAACCTTTTCTCAGCCCTTTACTCTGAGATAGTGTTTATCTTCAATAGTGAGGTGTGTTTCTTGTTTACAGAAAAAAGATGGGTCTTGTTTACGGATCCAGTCTGTAAGCCTGTGTCTTTTTATTGGCGAGTTGAGTCCATTGATGTTGATGGATATTAGTGACCAGGGGTTGTTATTTCCCATTATTTTGGTATAGCTGGCTGTCTTGTGTTCTTTTTGTTTAGTTGCTGTGGAGGTCTCTATTTCCTCTGCTTTCTTGGGTGTAGTTATCTTCTCTGTGTTGGAATTTTCTGTCTAGGATCTTCTGTAGGGCTGGGTTTGTGAGGAGATATTGTTTGAATTTGATTTTGTCATGGAATATCTTTTTTTCTCCTATGTTGATAGAGAGTTTTTCTGGGTATAGTAGTCTGGCTGGGCACCTATGTTCTCTCAGGGCTTGTAGGACATCCGTCCAGGCCCTTCTAGCTTTTAAAGTTTCTGAGGAGAAGTCAGGTGTGATTCTGATGGGTCTGCCATTGTATGTGACTTGGCCTTTTTCTCTTACAGCTTTTAATATCCTTTCTTTGTTCTCTACATTTGGAGTTTCTATTATTATGTGGCAAGAGGAGTTTCTTTTCTGATCTAATATGTTTGGTGTTCTGTAAGCCTCTTGGATTTTTATTGGCATCTCTTTCTTTAGGTTTGGGAAGTTTTCTTCTATGATTTTGTTGAAGATATTTCCTGGACCTTGGAGTCGGGAGTCTTCTCTTTCCTCTATCCCTATAATTCTTAGGTTCCGTCTTTTCATTGAGTCCTTGATTTCTTGGATGTTATGGGTGAGAGTTTTTTGAGCTTTCTCATTTTCTTTGCATGTTGTACTGATTTCTTCCATCGAATCTTCCATGCCTGAGATCCTGTCTTCCATCTCTTGCATCCTATTTTTCATACTCACATCCGTAGTTCCTGTTCTCTTCTCTTGATTCTCCACTTCCTCTTTTTACTCTGACTGTGTTTTCTTTATTGTTTCCATTTCTATGTTCATGTTTTGAATGGTATTGTTCTTTTTGTACATTTCCTTCTCCAGTTTGCTTGTTTTTGCCTGGAGATCTTTCATTGCTTTATCCTTTTCCTGTTCAAGCTGGGTCACCTTGGCTTGGAGCTCTTTAATGGTGTTATTCGTTGTTTTGACTTGCAAAATTGTGGCTTCTTTGAATTCCTTCATAGTTTTAAGTTCTTCTTGAAGGGACTCTATCACTTTCCATAATGTAGAATTGTCATCGTTTTCATGTGTTTCAGTTTTGGTGAGGTGGTTCGGGCTGGACAGAATAGCGTTGCTTTCTTTTGTTGGAGACATTTCACCCTGTTTTTTTTTATTTTTGTCTGGGGCCTCTGGCCATGTGGAATTTTTTTGCTGTTCTGGACTTGGGTCCAAAGGGGGCGCTTTGTTATAGGATTCGAGTTGCCTTACTCTACCCCTATAAGGTGAGTCATTCAGCCCCACCTCCCAGGTGGAGACCTAACTAATCCAGATGGTGGAGCTGTGTGTAAATAAGCTCTGTTTCCCTGCCTGAAGGGCCCGTAATAGTACAAAAGTCTGATATACGACAGTTTCACATATCTCTCAAGTTTGCCCGGGGTTGGTTCCTGTAGCAGGTAAATCTGCAGTTCAGCTCCAATAGCCTTGCCATTCCCGCGGCTTGTAAACTGGTCAGTTTCGTCACAGACTGCGATCTGCGGTCTGAAGGCACTTTGCAGCGGAGCTGTGCTCACTTCCAAGGGTCGCAACCTTTTGCCAGATAGTTGGATGGTCTGTGTGAGACCTGGGAGTGCCCAGCAGGGTGGGGATTATCTCTGCGTGGGTTCTGAATCTGCCCACTGGGTATTAGGTTGGAACTTACTGGGAATCTCTCCTGTTGGGGGATGTGTGATCCCGATTCCAGGGTCCAGCGGCTTCCTTGAGTGTCCGAGAGTGGGAAGGAGAGTCCTGCCCAGGGATTTTCCATGGTCCCTGGGTAGCTGGGTGAGATTTAGAAGGGGTCGTGCCCTTTGTACAGCGTCCTGCAACACTTGCCGCCTTGTGACTGTTAACCCCGAAATCAAAATATGTCTGCACAGGCAGCTGTCATCTTGGATCCTCCACTAAATATTTTTTCAATAGATTATATTCCTGTGAAAGAATAGCTGTCTTATTTTACTTTTAAACATTTACCTTTATTTAAAATACTTGACACAAGAAAGCATATACATTTGCTCTGTGTAGCATAATGTTTCAAAGAAAATGTGCGTTTTTGAATAATTAAATCCTGCTAAATCACACCTAATTAGTTATTATCTTTGTGATGAGATCACTTATGCTCCACTCAGCATTATTTGGTAATACAATATATTATCATTGACAATAGCCATGATATTGTTCAATAGATTTCTTAACTATTCTTCTTATCTGTCATTTTCTACATGTCGACCACCGTCTCCTTTCCTACCTTTTTGACGTGATAGCCCTTGTTCGCTAGCATTCTACTCTATTTATCAGAGGAATATTTCATATTACATATATAATTGATTTCATATAATATTTGTCATTCTGTGCCTGACTTATTTCTCTTAACACAGTGTTCTTTAAGCTTATCCATTGTTGCAAATGGTAGAATATTTTTCCTTTTTAAAAAGTACCAAATAGACACACACACCACACACACACACACACACACACACACACACACAGTATATTTTAGCCATTCATCTGCTAGTGAATCTTTAGGCTGTATAGCTTGTAAATTATGTTGACAAGCATGTTAATATTTATTTGACACATTTAGTAATTGGATTGTTGGATAGTATGGTAATTACATTTCAAAATCTTGGAGAAGTCTCTTATTTGTATTTGTTTACAAATACACCTGTATTTTTTTATGTTTCTACCAAGTGTATGCAAGGGTTCTCTTTTTCCACATCTTTGACAATATTTGTTGCATATGATATTTATAATACAGCCATTCTAACAATGTATTTTGAATATACAGTTCCCTGGTGACTTATAAATGTCTAGGGGTTTTTCAAAGATCCTTAAACTATTCATATTCTTCTCTTCAGAAATGCCTATTTAGTTCCACTTGGTAAGTTTTTAGAATAAAATTGTTGTCTTAAAAAACAAGATTATTTTTTATGGGTATGTGTTTTTGCACACATGCAAATGTGTGCAACACAAGTATACCTGGTGCTTGCAGAACAAGAAGGAGACATCAAATCTACTGGAACTCATGTTAAATATAGCTGTGAGTTGCCTTGTGGATTGTGGGGACTGAATCTGGGTCCTCTGCAGAACCAGAAGAAGGCATCAAATCTCCTGGAACTCATGTTAAATATAGTTGTGAGCTGCCATGTGTGTTCTGGGGATTGAATCTGGGTCCTCTGCAGAACCAGAAGAAGGCATCAAATCTCCTGGAACTCATGTTAAATATAGTTGTGAGCTGCCATGTGGGTTCTGGGGACTGAATCTGAGTCCTCTGCAGGAGCAGAAGATGCTCTTGACCACAGAAGATTTCTTCAGCCCATGAATGAAATTATTGAGTTCTCTACTTTTTTTTTGGATATTAAGCTGTATCAAATGTATGATCTTTAAATATTTTCTCTTGTTTTGTAGGTTCTCTTTCATTCTGTTGACTGTTTACTTTGCTGTACATAAACATTTGGTTTGATGCAGCCCCATTTGTTTAATTTTGCCTTTATTTGTCTATTAGACCAAGACTGCAGAGATTTTTCTACCATGTTTTCTTCCAATACATTTGTATTGGTTTGGATTTTTTTGTTGTTGCATGTTTAAGCAATTTGAGTTTATTCACAAATTTGGTATGAAGTAATGTTCTAAGTCATTCTTTTACATATGGTTGTTTAGCTTTCCCAACACTACCTACTAAATACAGAGTTCCTTCCTGTTGTGTATTCTTTCTATTGTTATAAAATACTAATTGACTATAAAAGCATGAATCTGGTCCTAGGCTCTCTACTGTACTGGTTTTATGTGTCTTAGGCTGATCCCACGATGTTTGAGTTTGTTGCATATTTTGAAGTCAAGTAGTATTATGTTACCAGACTTGTTCTTTTGCCTCAAAATTGCTTTGGATATTTCAGACTTTTTCTGGTTTATCATACATTATAGAATTATTTTCCTATGCATGTAGAAATGTCATGGGAATTTTGATGGGGAGAACTGCCTCATTTTAGGTACTATTCATTTCCTTGCAACTTCTTCTTTTTGACTCCATTTGATAAGTAAGTATGTTTCAGTCTCATGATTTTATATATGAGATCCTGCTGAGGGTTTCTGGTTCCCCAAACTGTCCCATGTGCACTTGAATTTTAGCAATTTCATCATAAAGTGTTCCTTTCAAGTGTTCATGTCTTTTTAGGCATGTAATTGATTGGATCTATGGATATATAATTTTCCTTCCCAGAAAGAATATATGGAATTCTTGTTAGCTCTTCACAGAAATAAAATGAGTCGTCCTTTGAGAATGTGAAGTCATTTTGAGTACAGTATTGATCACAGCTGGTGAGATCCTGAGGTAGGGATGTGATATCCAAGTGTTGAAGGTACCATGGATTGTTGGAAGAGATCTAATTCTCAAATTTAATTTTCAAACTTTAGAGTCATGAAAATAAATGACATTCTTGATAAGGCGTATACACTGATGTATGAGGGTTTTTTTTTTTTAAAGAAGTTGCTGTAAGAAATTTTGAATGTTCATAGCCTCAAAATACATGAAGCAAAATGAAGAAATGGCTCCAAAACTTGACATAGGTAAACTACGACTTGCCTGCGGGCATTAGTAGCAGAACTATTGAACAAACCTAGAAGGTTCTTACCTGTAAACTGTATGAATTACTCGTTTTTGACAATCATAACACTGTTATTTCTGTTTGGTTTTATTGCCATGCCAACAAATTTTTCTCCGGAGTGAATAAATAGGCGGCTTTCCCATACTCAATGATTTCTTTTGGAACAACTTAAAGCATAAAGAAAAGATTATGAACTTCTCATCTTTATCTTTGGTAACTTCTTAAAAAATAAACTTGAGAGACATTTCCACCTGCCTCCTGGGTGTTTATCATTGGCTGTCCCCATGCTACCTTCTTCTCAACATTTGTTTTTTTTTCTGAGATGAGTTTGTCTCCCATTCCGTGGCTATGGGAAGAGTGGCCAGTGTCACAGAATCTCATGTGTGCTCCTAAAGCAGGATTGGGATCTATGACCACTGAGTGGGCAAATGGTCTTCTAACAGTGCCCTTTTTCATCATTTTTAATAAGATACAAACATGAGTGTTTGTGAGACAGTTTCTGGGGACCCTCTCTATTTGAAGGCACTCTTTTCTTCACCCACTTCTTTCCTGGTGGTTGGAATGAAGAGAAGTGCATCTACTTGGTCCAAGGTGACCTTTTGGAGAGAATCCTTTAGTGGAAGACAAACAAGACCAAAGAAGTGTTATCTCAGCACCATGGAACATTGATTTAATCAGAGCTAGGGTTATAGTCAGAGTTAGGGTTACCTAGCTCTGAAAGGCTTCTTAAAAAATAAATACATTTCTCTGTTTCAATCCACATTATTTTGTTTTTTTTTTTCTATTATTTGCTCCTGTTACTATATT
Source organism: Lophiomys imhausi (assembly GCA_907164525.1). Taxonomy (NCBI): domain Eukaryota; kingdom Metazoa; phylum Chordata; class Mammalia; order Rodentia; family Muridae; genus Lophiomys; species Lophiomys imhausi. Next base: position 4,035,072 of record CAJQZJ010032273.1, on the reverse strand, counting down.
TCCCACTGCTCCCTAAATCTAAGTTAACCTATGGTAAAAAGCCTTACTATTATCATCCATTCTTTTTGTTGTTGATGTTTTGAGTGTGACCCTTGTTCTTCTGTTCATTCTGGTCTTGAACACCTGTCTCATGTGAACTTCTTGACTCTGCTTCCAGAGTAGCTGGGGTTAGAGGTGTGTTTTAGTTACCCAGGTAGCTTATTATCATTATACACTCTAGCTCGAACATTCCGTCTTGTTACTGGTTGTTCACTGAAGCCTAAGTTTCTCATTTTTAGATGTCTCTTTTATCTGGCCTCACTTCTCTGTCATTTCTAACATAAACCATCATTTGTTATCAAGATAACAGCACATAGAATAGCTCCTTCCAGTTCTGCAATCTTTCCATCTTATTTGTTTTGATACTTCCAAATAGATGAAAATATTCCTTTACTCCTTTATACACACAACCTATTAACCTCATGAGAGAAAGGAAAAGGCCTCTGTGAGTGTCACTCAAACCTTTTTTGCCATATTCTACAAACTATTGCTGCAGGGTCATTTTTTTCTTCTTCCAAGAACAGCAATTAAAGATGCCTTTTTAGGATTCTTTAGTTTCAGATCTCCTTTTAAAAAAATGCATTTATTTATTGCTTCAGGTTACATCTCCATCATATTGTCCTCTACCCCCTAACCCTTCCATCCCACTCCTCTGGAGTGGAGTGTCCCTCCCTAACGGTCCCCCACCCCAGTTCAGTAGTCATATGAGGGCCAAGAGCCTCCTCATACACTGGGGACCTACAAGGCAGCACCACTAGGGAAAAGTGTCTCATTGACAGGGAGAAAAAGAAAAAGTCTATGTCCATGTTCCCTTTGTTCCCTTTGGTGTATTGGTTGTAGTATAGTTATCATGTACTATATAGCTAAAATCTGACTATAAGTGAATAGAGGCAGGGGTTTTTGACTGCACTCAGATACTTTCTGCCATTTTTTTTTTTTGTCTTCTCTGTCTCTGAAACCTCCCTCACCACTACTGAAGTCACAGATAAGATGGCTGGAAAGATAGCAAGTGCCTCTCATGCAAGCTTGATGAACTGAGATTAGGCTCCAGCATACTTATAAAAAACTGGCATTTTGGTACAAATTTGGAATTCCGCTGCTGAGGAGATGGGGCTAGACAGATGTCTGAGGTTTGCTGGCCAGCTAGCCTATCCTAATTGGGGAACCCTAAGTCCCAAGGAGAGATATTATATCAGGCAATATGATAAATGGATCTTGAGGAATGATATACAAAATTGACCTCTAGCATCCATGTGTATATGCATATATGCACTCACTGGAACACGTGAACACACACATGCATGCTTGTATGCTGATACACATAATTATAGTTCATATCTTATAATATGAATAGGCCACATTTTGAGTTGATTTCTAGGACCAGGCTTTTTGCTCTAACTAAGTCTGATGACAGAGCACGTTGGACAGAGGTGAGGCGGGCCACTCTACAGTCCTAGTCAGCGTGGGGCACTTTGGCCAGTGTATAAAACATAGTCAAAGGCAGCATGCTCATTGTTTCGTGGTTAGTCCATCTTGAACCACATATGTATGTACTAGGAGCCCATCTTCCATGAATCATTAAGCTTGTTTCTGCTTGGTGAAAAGACCTGGTAATGGCTGTAATCACAGACTTTACTGGGTTGATCATGAGAGGTAGAACTGGACCAGAAGAATATGCACGTAAAATCTCATCACCCTCTGAATGCTGACTCTTTAGTTAGTGCCCAAAGACCTGATGATATAGCAGGTAAAGAAATGCACATGGGAGATGAAATGCAGTCTGCATCACAAGCCAATCTCAGGAGTTGCTTTTGCGTGCACCTTTTAACCTTGAATATCTTTGGGAGAGAAAGGGGACAATCTATAATTGCTGTAATTAGAGCAGGAACAGTAGGACATCAGACAGGAACCAAACAAGTTGAGAAGGAGAATTGTATCCACTTATTAATTATTTATCTCCTGGAGGAGTGAAAATAAAATAGCATTCTGTAAAGATTTGAAGATTTGATATTTATATGTATATCTCTTGGTTAAGAAACAATAGTGATAATAATAACAGTAGGATGATAATAAGAAAACTACTCCTGAATGCTCATCCTCCCACCCCAGCTTCCTAACCTCATTCTTACTAATGCTCATTGCAACTGAAAGGTACTATTATTCCTGTGTTTATTTTCTGCTTTATACAAAATAAAACAAAACAAACAAGAAACTTGATAGCTTGAAGCAACAGAAATGTATTTTCTTGTAGTCCTTCTCAAGTGAAGTCAAAATGTACATAAGCCTGCTGTTCCCTTGCAAGCATCAGGGGAGAGTCTCTTCCCTGCATTTTCCACCATCTGAAGGATCTAAGAGACAGCACACCACACTGTGCTCTGAGGTCACAGTGACTTTCCTATGTGTGTTTCTAATCTCCCTCCTTCCCTCTCTCTCTCATTCCCTCCCTCTGTTCCCCCTCTTTCTCTCTTCCCCCTCTCTCTGAGGTCCACATTGTGCTGTGCAAGCACTCTCGCACTAAGCTATGCCCTCAGCTCCTTTGTTTCTCCTTTTCAAGGATATATAAAATTATATCTACAAGCTACTCAATATCCAAGAGAAGTTGAGAAGTTCTCCCTTAACTTAATCCTTAACTTAATCACATCTTTGGCCACATAAGATAATACATACTCTTTTCACATATGAAGTAATATCCACAGGTTCCCGAATTCAGGATGTGCACATATCGAATTCAGGATGTGCACATATCCTTTTAAGAAAAGACATGTGCATGCAATTCACTACAATTTACACTTTACAGAAGTAGAATTTCTATCTTAGAGGAGTTCGTTTGCAGGCCTGATGGGACACAATTAGCAAAAGGACAGCCCACCACTAGAACAATGGCTTTCTAGTTTCACAGTCTGTACTCTTTCCACCAAATTTGTGACAGTCTTGTTTAATATCGAATTTATTACTAAATTTTCAGAGTGAAAGAGAATATCAAATTTAAAAGTAGAGAGATAAAGTTCAAGATACTATAACAGTATACATTTTTGAAGGATTATATAAGCCCCAGAAGGGTTATGTGAGAGGCAAGCTCCTAAAATATCACCTTATATGAAAAACTATATGAGTTAAGCATTCCATTATATAGCACTGCCAAATTCAAATATCTGGGTGACTGTCCTTAAGCCTTTGAAAATGGAAGACTAAAGTGACAATCATAGAAGAAATACTTTTTGAAAATCTTGTGCATTTATCTAGATAATTTACTATTTGCAATATAGTATATGGAATGGAATTACAGCTAAAGCTACATTTAATGTATAATAAACAATTATGGTATGTCTTTGTACTGGCCACACAGTACCAAAGAGAACCAAGATAGTGTAGATGACATGACATAGTTGGTAAAGAATATTTTGAGCTGCTGTAAGTCTCTTTCGCTTTAATTGCTACCTGATTTTATTTCTTCTATCAAATTTATAGTCACCAAATAATAGACACAGTATATATACACATAAGTAAATTGCAACAATGCAGACCTTATTTATATGCATATCAGGAGGTGGATAAGCTTGTTCACTTATTGAATGGTAGATTTCCAGGCTTAAACAGCACCAGGTTCTACAATGTGGCTGAACAAAATGATAAATATGACATTCATGGTGTTCATGGTCACCCCCAACAATTAGAATGTGCACACTAACTTCAGAAATGCATCCTCTCTAATGTAACTTTAAGGCTTCTTGATGGTGTGGATCCTGAATGTGAGCAAGTAATAGCAATCTCCATCCAGTGATGCCTCAGTCTGTAAGGAGAAAGGAAGCCAAAGGAAATGGACTCTGAGCCATCTTCTAATTTAACTGTTGTCGAAGTCTAGAATTGTGTGCTAATAAATTTCAAAGCAAAGGGAATACAACTTCTCTGTCATGTTTTCACAGAAGAGAATGTGAATCCTACACAAATCGATGCAAAGGTATTTGGATTTTATTTAAATTATTTTGTGAACATAATCAACTGGTTTGGGTTTTTTTTTTTTTTTTTTTTTTTTTTAGTCTAGCCATTTGTGTTTAGATACAGGGTCTCCCATTGTAACCTAGACTGGTCTGGAACTCTCCACATGAGCCTAGGCTGGCCTTGAACTCACAGCAATCCTCTTCCTTCAACCTCCCGCCTGCTGGGATTATAGGCATATAAACTCATCTAGCTCAACTGATTTTACTTATTTTTCCCATGTATCTTTTGTCCTACTTACTTTATCAACCTGGACACAAAAGAGAAAAGAACGCTGAGGATTAAGCTTTGGCATGGGCACTAAATTTTCTGTCGATGAATGGGTTAGGCATGAGAGTTGAAAGAGAAGAACATGTTGGGGCCTAGTTACCAAACTTCTTCAGAAGTTGTCACTCTTTTCTGAGAGGATTGCAGTACAAAGGGGTCTATCCTGTGAATCCAAATAATGTACAGGGCTCACAACAACATCACTTCCCTTTTCTCGTAAGTATGAAGCTTTGTTTATCTTTCCTAGTGTGTTGAAAGTGTGCTCATGCGTACATGCTAGATGAATTGAACCTTTGTTTATTCTCAGTGGCAGCATGAGTCTGAGGCAAAGACAGCACACATTTTGTGTTTATTAAAGGAGCTGTTGAGTTAAGCAAAAATGTATAGTTTTGAGAGAACAGTGTAAAAAGGAAACTAAACTGAGAGTGTGTGATGCTGGGAGAAGCTGAGAGGCTAGCATGAGTAGGGGAGCATGGAGACTGAGGTTCCCACTGCAGTCCACACAGTTAAGCAAGCATTCCCTAGGAAAGGGGCATCCACGTGAAGCAAGAGATGAGCCAGGCAAGGAGCAAATTGTTCAATTTTATTGGAAATGTATGGGGATAGCATTGCTTAGGAAGGAGGTTGGTGTCTCCCTCACAGATACAGCAAAATAATCTGAAGAGACTGTTTATGATGGAGATACGGAAAAGGGGGAACACATTCTGAACATGGAGTCTTAAAAATAGAGTGCCAGAATGGTGTTTACTCATTGTCTTTCCATTTCCTTTGCATCTCAGCCTCCAACCCAGGCAGCGGAGATTGCAGACGAGACTTGCTAATAGTGAGTTCTGTATTGCCAAGTTCTGGACTGAGAACATCTGTTCCATGATTCTATAGGGACGAGTCAGCTTAGGAAGCCTTGTAACATCTTCACCTCCTGTCCCTGTGATTCAGGCTGCTGGCTGGATGGTTGCTTTTTTGTTGTCAATGTGGTTTCCTTAGGAACTGTATCAAATGAATGCCAAGTGATAAATGGCTGGGAGAAGATGCTCAGACTGGTGCTTCCCACCTGTGCCTTTCTGTGACCCATCATCTCTGTCAGCATGCTGATATTTTCAGCATGTGGGCAAATAATACTTAGGTTGTGTTTGCAGTTGCTGCAAGAAATCTTTCCTCCAAATGAGCATCTTCTTTGTGTTAAAGTTCTCTTTGGAGCCTATGCTTGGGTTCTTATGAGGCTTCCAGTGGCGAAAATCATTTGTACAAAGTTCTTTATATTGAACTTCAGAGTGTCTGCCAATTGTATTCATAGTTGGGCCCCAAGACCAATTTGGTAAACTCACATTGATCCCTTTCAATTACTTGCTTCCCATCCCTTGTCATCTGGCACCAGCAATGTAACTTAGTTTGTGCATCCAATCTCTCTCTAGTAAGTCTTGCTCTTGAAAGGCTCAACTCTAGGTCACCCAGAAGAAGACTTCATCCAGTGGTCACTATGATTCTGTTATGGAAAGGACCATGTAGTGAAATACCAACATCTGTGATGTAGAGCTGGGCTACATCATGGGATGAAAATGGGAGAAAAATCAATTCAGAAAATTACCTAAGGATAATTTGAAGGGAACTTATCAGTTTAAGACTTGAATCTTGTCTGGCTTGTTCTGCCTATGGAAGAATTTGATCCAAGCTAAATGGAGCAAATCCCCAGAATACTAGCAGACACTTTTCACATCTTATTCTTAATCCTTAAATCAATGACTGATAAGGACATTCTGATCAAATGAGATATTCTTGCTCCACCCCTTCAGAAAAAGTCAATTACCTCTTAAGTTACACAGCAAACTAAGGCAATAGGCACTAGTGTATAAAATGGGTTTGGGAAAGAATGCTCAGTTTGTTTTTCTCATTTGGTATAGTTGCCTCCAAGTTAAAAGTTGCTTCTTGGCAGAGAGAAGCAGAGGGCTGTAAAGAAAGCCTAACGTTTCTAGAAATCATATAAGAAACAAGAGGAAGTTGTTTTCAGTGACCAGTGTGGGTCTGCCAGCAATTACATTTTGCAAAAAGTAAATAAATAAATAAAATAAATAATGCATTCTGTTTTCAAAAGCCCTGACAAACCATGATAGAATTTAAAAAAAAAAATCAACTTTACTTTTTCCTTTGGTTTTAGGGTTGCGAGTTTCATGACAGAAATAAAGTGAGTCTGTGTTCTCTAAGTAATTTATTAGTGCATCTTGGCACAGCAGCACTAATGGGCTTGCTGCCAGGTGATCCGAGCTGCAGTCTGCCATGTCTGACTCTTTAGTTCTTTCCAGCAATTGAAGAAATGGCCTTCTGCAGGCTGTCAATGACAGATTCTAGCACACTCACATAGATAAAGCTCAATTAGCTCCTGGAAAAAAAAAATCTCTTAAAAATTCAATGAGTTGCACAGTGAAAGATAGGTAGACAATGTCACCTGAAACAAAATAAAATGTTACTGTTGAGTGAAGGACGTGTCCACAATGAACGAGTGTATGGTTGCCTTATCAGGTAGTTCTTCCCTACTTTAAACAAAGGGATGATCATTAATAATTACTTCAAGTGTTAAGAAGATCTTTGCTTTAGGAGCTTGATGTGGTCAGAAATTCTGAAGAGTTAGCATGTCACTCCTGCATCCGTCTACTTATCCATTCATCTCTACACCTATCCACTGATGACTAAGGCTCATGCTCCATAAATCGCAAACAATTCTAGCTTACCACAGACCAATCAAAGTAGCTTCTTGGACTGGGGAATGTAGCTTAGTCGGTATAGTATTTATCTGGCACACACAGGTCTTGGGTTGAATCCAGAGCACTATCTAAAACTGGGCATTATGCTGCATACCTGTAATCCCAGCTCTCTCTACAGGTGGACATAGAAGGATCAGAAATTCAAGGTCATCCATAAGTATACAGCGAGTTCAAGGCAAGCCTGGTAACACGAAACCCTGCCTCAAAGAAAAACAACAACAAATAAAAACTACAAAATGTGTGTGGTAAACCTATGTGCTGTTCAACTCATATAGCAGTTTAAATGTAGAGGTTGTACATTTTAAAAATCAAGGCATCTTGCTCCTAGAGGCATTGCAGATGTGACTGCTATGCCACATGTGCATCAGTAGGTGGCAGAGAGGAGCTATACCTATATTCAGTGTTCTGACCTATAAACATCTGAGTGAATAGTAGACTAACATTCATGAAAAAAAAAAAAAAAGCAAGCTGGATACCAATACCACTTTGGCACCATGGGGTAGCCTGAGATGATTACCAGGCCAGTACCGGGCAAGCACCAGATGGGCTCCTAGGACAGGAAACAAACCAGAAACTAGAAGAACTCTGCCTGACCCTGGATGTGTGTTGTGTGTGAGCCAACTCTGAGGGGGAGAGCAAGCCCTGCCTTCGGTCTGCTATGTGGTGGTGTTGGCTAGGGAAAGAGACCCTCCCTTCCCTTCTTCCCTCACCACCAGTGGCCGTCAGGAGATTTGGCTCAGAAGGGGTCACAAGAGCAGGAGAGCTGCCCTTGCTCCTCACATGCTGCAGCATTCAGGAGAGCAGGCCCAGCACCTTGCTGGGTAGCACACTACAGCTGGTCCTGGATATGGGGGTTGTGGGTGAGCCAGCTCTGAGGGAGTAAGTGTAGGAGAGCCAGTCCTGCCTTCTGTCCGCTATGTGGTGGTGTTGGCTAGGGAGAGATACCTCCTCCCTTTTACCCTCACCACCATTGGCCTACAGGAGATCTGGCTCAGAAGGGGTCACAAGAGCAGGAGAGTTATCCCTGCCTCTCACTTGCTGCAGCACTTGGGAGAGCAGGCCCTATACCTTTGCATAGTAGAACTGGTCATGCAAGTGGGGGTTGTAGGTCCAGAATCAGGGCTTTGAATTGGCCCACCCCAACATCTACCCCATGGATGAACTGCTGGGGTGCAAGAAGAGGTCAGTCCCACAATCCAGGATTGCAGGATCTCCATGACACAGGACAGTTATGACATATGTGAGAGGAGTCCCAGTAAGGTTCCACTACTGATGGAGTAGCAGAAACCAGGGGCCCCATACTAGACCAAGGAGTCATTATAATGAACATTAGCAAGCACAATGTGTGGACAAAGGGGAATATTGCGGGACATACTGAGATACACTGCAGCTTCCACAATGAGCTGTTATTTTTTATGCTGGGACAGATTGCAAGGGTAGATGATGGGTCTGGGGGGAGGTGGGAGATGGGAGGGAACAGGGTACATGATGTGAAATTCACAAAATAAAAATTCAATAAAAAAATCAAGGCACTTCACGCATTAAAAAAAATCCAGGCTTTGACATCTCAATATATGGAAACACTTGAAAAAGTGGATATCTATTTCTTCACCATAAAACTTTACCCACAGTGTTAATTAAATACCAGCTGCTCTCTGATAGGGAGGTGTGGCTCACCCTGCCCTTCAGGGAAGCACAGGAGGCTGGTCTCATTTATTTGCTTGTCATACCCCAGTCTGAACAAGAACCTTACTTGAATGCACAGTACTGTTCTTTAACAGTCATTCTGAGGTCTTCCTGCAATAAAATTACTTAAGATTTTTTTTAAAACGATTTTTAATATAATTCAAGAATCCTCAATCTTGCTGGGGATGGTGATACATGACTTTAGTCCCAGTACTCAGGAGGGAGGGAGGCAGATAGATCAGTTCAAGGCTACATACTGAGTTACAGGGCAGCTAGATCTACAAAGTGAGACTATCTCAAGAAAAAACAATAAGAACAACAACATGTCCTGTGCCCTGGTCTTAAACAAAAATAAAATTCATTGTTGCAAAGTATGATTATTCTTATACAAATTAAACTGTGAACTTCTGGTCTCAAAGATCAAATAGAATCATAGTCTTTAAGAACAGATGTCCACCTTAACATCATACATAGGACTCTTGTTAGGATGTGATACAGAAATATGTTGTTTTTCCTAATCTCTTTACCTTACTCTTAATGGCTATTTCCCCTCTTGAAAAAATATCAGCTAACCGAAATTACTCTACTGAGAAAAACTTAAATGACTTACTGTCTGTCACTGGCTTAGGCCAAAATTTCAATTTGGAGATAAAATCCACTACATTTTATGAACTAATTTGTTCTCTGTGCTAGTGTTGAACTTGATAGCTATATTTGTTCCTGGCACTGCTGAATCATAATTACAGGAAATGGTCTACAGCTAAAATTCAATTGGCACAAAGCCTAAATGAATTAATAACAATTCTGTATTCCTTCCGGCCCTTCCCCCAGGCACTCTTCTTTAGCTTTTGACAAGCCTTAGCCAGAAAGAGACTGTAATCTATTGTGATAACAGCAGTAGAATCTCTTACCTTTGTGTGGGTGTCTTAAGAGTTTTCAGTGTGCTCTCAGCTATGTTATGGCCTTTCATTCAGCCCACTGGATGAGATGGAGACAGATAAAGAAATGAAGCCGAGTTTATCTTGTAGATGGTTGCAGAGTGAAGAGCTAGTCCTCAGGCTTTAGTAATTGGAGTTTGCTTTTGTTCTTTTACATTAAGACCCAATTAATTAATTAAAACCCCAAATTTATAATGCAGGCCTTGTCACCTATTAAAATATCCTCATAGGGTTATTCCCAGTAGGGGCCACATCTGGTATAAATAGAGCATTGAGGATCATTAACCAATCTCTTGACATCTCTCAGAGGCTGGAGCAATAGCTCCTATTTACTGGCAGAATCCAGAATCATGTGAACATCTTCACCTCGTTCTTAGGGAGTTGCATAGTTTGCACTGTTGATTTGAGGCCATAAGCCCTTTCTGGATAAGGTGAGTTTAAACATTTGTTTTTGTTTATGTTTGTTTTGTGTTGTTTCTCTTTTCTTGGTAAGTATCTGGAAAAACCAATAACAACTGTGAAACTATGACAAATTCTAGGAGATGCCATCATTCATCTTTAATTTTCCACCATTCTAGGGGTAGATCTCTCTTAAAACCTTGTGCTTTGACTGCTTGGGATCTCTGGTGGTTCTTCACTTAGTTTTAGGGGTGTCATCATTTCCAAGACTGTGTATTTGACAGTATAGTGTTTGAGTGAGTTGTTGAGAATGGGAAGGAAATAGCAAAGGAAGACCTGAAGGACAGTTATCACAAAACCATTATTTGAAAACTGCCTAAATGGCTGGCAGTGTCGACTATAAACATAGGTCATATTATCTTTGTCACCTCCATCTCCCGGACAACCATAACCCTTGTGCCTCTGCAACAGTTAAAAATAAAAGGCTCAAACATCCCTGGAGGTACAAGCTTGAAATCTCAGCAGAGGCAGGAGGATTGTAAATACAAGAAATATAGAAGCAAGTACAAAACCAGCTTGGGAAACTTAGTGAGACTGTCTCAAAATTCAAAAAAAGGAAAAGAGACAGGGGACACTTGCCTGGAAGTCTGACATTCTGGGTTCATTCCTCTGGGAGGGAGGAGGGGAGAAGAGAGGGAGGAAGGGAGAGAATATGGTCTAATTGATTTTGGAGTCAGTCCTGTACAGTGCCTTAATTGCCATTGTTGGCTAACACACGTATTTTTCTAAGAGTATTAATGCTAGCTTATAAATGTCAAATATTAGCTAAGAAATATTAATTATTTCCCAAAAGGAGTAGGGTGAATAGAACACTGATGAGAAAAGCTAAAAGGGCTATAAAGAGTAGGCCAAGTTCTGATGCCTGTCAGAGGACAAAATTTCAAGTTAGCCATGACACTGACTACATGGAGGGATTTCAGGATGGCTGGAGACATCAAGCAGAATGGGGGAAGGGTTAGAGGGCATGCTACTTAGCTTATACAAGGTGCAAATGTGGTAGAAATAGGAAGGAGGGTATGGTGAGACTGATCTGAATCCACCCCAAACACCCACTAACATGACTTCCTGGAGATTCCATTTCCTTAGCTGTGAAATTCACATTTAGAAGAATCAGAAGAATTCACATTAAGAGAATCAGAAACAACACCTGCTACACAGTGGGTACCCCATAAGTGGTATAGTCATTTCCTAGCTTAATTCTTCAGTGAGCCTGCTTCATTAGAGGATAAAAGAGACATTAGCATTACCAGAACCCTCTGATCCTCTGCTTCTGGTTCTAAAGATAATCGCTGTGGTTCCTTTGCTGTAAGTAGAGTCTAGCACAATGGAATGAAGGGACAGGAAAATAACTTTGTACAAGCTTTGATAAACATGAAGATACCACAATGCTTATGATGATAGCTAACATTTAAGTGTTTACTTTGTGCCTCAAATCATATAACAAGGTTATACGCATTATTTTACTTAATTCTGGTAGCAATCCTTGACCAATTTATAGAGGAGGAAACTGAGGTGTAGAGAGGTTTCATGTATTTGTTCAAGGTCAGGTTGCAGATGAGTGCTACAAGCCAGAAAGCTTGCCTTCGGAGCCTCTTCGCCCATCTGTCTTTGGTATGAAAGGCATTTTAACCAAAGGAAACTCATGCTTTGCTCTGTTAGTGCTCTGGCTGAATTGCTGGTGTCAGCAAACTTTTTGCCAGAGAAAGCTGTTCTGCGGATGTCAAGAGGAAAATGAGGTTATAGATCTCTCCCTGTCTGGGGCGCATATTTATTGTACAGTAAGATGTATTCTAAATTATTCACTTTTTATATTTTATGGAAATTTCAGCTTCTGTAAATCTGACTTAGGTTTCAGCTAGAGTTACATGTAATAAAATCCATTTAAAAGATTAATGCTAGATGTATTGTAGAAAATTAATTCTTGGTCTTTTATTTTCTCAAGTTTCTGGAACCTTCTAATTTTATTGCAGAGACTATCTTGGTGGCAGAATATTCCTTTCATATCTCTTGGGTACACAAGAGCAACTGAAAGGCTTCCTTTTGGGTTCTATGGACACAGCTTTCTCTTGGAAGAGGTCAGTAAGTTCTCATGATTGGTTTCTTCTATGATTTCTATTAGAACGTTTTCTTCTTCAGCATCAAGTGAACCATATCTCTACCACTCCTTGATGAGGAAAATCACAAAAGCAGTGAGCCTCAGTTTTATCAGCTGAAAAATCAGGATGATACATCTTATCTCACAGGTGGTTATTCAAATTAAATAAATAACCAGTTGGATCTTGAGACACAAACAGGTTCATGTGGAGAAGAAAATCAAATAAATGAGTCAGAAATGTTGTGGTATCATGTATGGATTGATGGATTTAACACAAGGAGACCCTGCCAGAATGGACACCTTCAGGCACTTAGCTTTATCAGCTCATTCATCAAAAGGGGAATATTCAGAGGCTAGGGATATGGCTGCCATGTGAGGACCACTGCTCTAATCTTCATCATTCAAGTACATGCTAGGCAGATGGGTGTGGTTAACCCTCTGTAATTCCAGTGCTTAGGAGGGGGAGACATAGCTAGACTAAACAAATCAGCCAGCTCTGGGTTCAAGTCAGAGACCTTGAGTGGCTGTGAAGAGGATAAAGGAAGACATTTGACATAAACCTCTGACTTTCACTTGCACCTTTGCATATGCATTTGTCTTACTTGGCATTAGCTGGATTCTCCTACCTGAGACATTATATTAGGTACTGAGATTCACAGATGACCAAGGCACAGTTCTCTAATCCCTCTGAAGGTTTTGAACCATGAAGTTAGTTTCCCATGAGAACTGATCTCTAGCGTGGTCCTTTACTGGAAGAGCTGTTGTCTCTGTGATAGATGGGACCAGGCTGAGATTTAAAGAAGACTATATATTCCTTCAGGACACATGATGTGAAGACACAAAAAGCCCATTACTCTTAATAAGATATTTTGATTGCTGCTCATACATAAATGCACTGGGAGAATCAGAGAAAGTCTACCAGGGCCATCAGGGTTGAAAGTAGTTGGTGAATGCTTGGTATAGTAGTGCATGCCTATAATACCAGTAGTGGGTTGTCTGAAGTAGAAGAATCATGAATTTGAGGCCTTCCTGGTGCATAACAAGTTTCAGTACCAAATACAAAACAAAACAAAAACAGCAACAAAACACAATCCCCTATACAAAGTCTGATGTTGAGGTTACAGCTAAAACTTTGGACTCAGACCCAGATTAGAAAATACAAGTTTTGACTTTTAATGAGGTTATACAATTGAAAAATCATGATGTAGTTTTCAATTTGTGCAATGATGGCAATATTGTCTGGTTTGTACATTGTGAAGACTAAATAAAATAACAAATTTGGAAGAATTCTTCCTTATAAAGTATAGGTTGTAATGGCATGTGTTATCAGCAAATCTTCAAACAGAATTCCCTGGGTCTACCCTCTTCTTCAGCACCCATGTTATTTGGAAAGTTTATTAGTAAAATCTTAGGGGAAACTCATCTCTGTTTTTTTTTTTTTCTGACTGCTTAGGTCAAAAGTGGTCCCTCAGGATCCAAAGAATATTTTCTGTCTGTATTTCTGTCTGTATTCCTGCCTTGTCTTGTCTGTCATACAGTAGGTAATCAGTGACTATTCAACAGTGTGGAAGAACTACCCATAAAGGACATACAGGCTATCATGTTTTAGGCTGTCCTCAACTCTACGCAACCTTAAACCCATCTCGGTGACTTCTTTTGTTGTGGAGAACAAGGTACTCCTTCAATGAGGCTGGTCTTTTTCCCTGGACTCATGGTCACACTTGCCCATCACAAAGACTGACTCTGCTAATTAATCTCTATCTGATCCCCACCTCTCTCATCTCTTTATGTCCATTACAGGGCAGTGAACAGATGCACACATTGAAGATGCTTAACCCAAGTTTGTCCAATAAATGAAATTACTCTTTGATTTAGGGGAGGGTTTGCCAAAGGATATTTTTAAATCATCTGTTCCCTTGATTCAGGGGACCTCAAAAATTCCAGCTGTAAGTTGCACAAACATAATCTTACCTGGGGATTCTGTAAAATGTAAGCCATCAATTTTTCTAATTAGGTAAGAACAGAGGAGTGAGACTCCTGGCTTTTCTGGAATTTCTAGGTACATCAAAATATTACCTTGTGCATTTCACAAAACATATGAAAATTACTAACCACAAATTTTGAGGCTCATACCACTTCAATTAATTAATAATTAATTTTTTATAATTTATTTATTCACTTATTCATTGTACATCCCAATCACAGCCCCCTCCCTCTTCTCTATCTGTTCCCACCCTCTCACCATCTTCCCCCTTTCGTACCTTCCCTTCTTCTCAGAAAATAGATCCTCCCCATCTATTAACCGACCCTAGCTCTTCAAGTCACATCACGACTAAGAGCACTGGGACAGATGCTGAGACACACAGTCAAACATTAGGTGGATCTCGTGAGTCTTATAGAAGAGTGGGAGGAAGGATAGAGGGATCTGGAGAGAACAAGAACTTCATAAGAAGACCAACAGAATCAACTAACCTAGGCCCCTGGGGGGCTTACACAGACTGAAACATCAACCAAAAAGTGTATCTGATCTGGAACTAAGCCCCCTATATATATGTAGCTGATAGGCAGCTTTGTCTTCATGTAGATCCCCTAGCAAGTGGAGAGGAGACTGTCCCTGACATGGACTCTGTTGCCTGTTTGTGGATCACCTTCCCCTAGCTGGGCTGTCTTGTCTGGTCATTTTTAATTATGACAGTTTGACATTCTGAGTATTCTTTTTGTTTCTGGAGTTGCTCATATTGTCCATACTTACTGCTCTGAGAGTGGATAGACATTCTATTTTGGTCAGCCACCACAGGAAGTTTAACAATCAGGCACAGTCAAACACAAATCCTTCTTCTACTTAAGAAAGGTTGGCAGGGCAACGGGATTGAGCCATTGTTATTGGGGCCACAGAAAATAAGCAAATGGAGATAAATGCATCCATACATGAGAAAGAGGAGCCTCTCCCATCAGTCTCATGTCCATGTTGATGAAGAAGTACAAAGCACTCTGCATACATTGTTTCCTAAATGCTCAAAGACACAAAGCCTCATCAAACTCCCTCCATTAAGTCCCCAGTGGCTGCATGACATGAATTTGGACAGATGTTACTTTCTGGTTGCTAGGCCAACTCCCACACAGTTGGTCATTTGTTTCCTTGCATTTTGCTCCTGGTATATGTCTTTTGTGTGGATGCTTAATGACAATCTGTAATTTTATGTCATCCTTTAAAAGACCCTGGGTTACTGCTATAGTGTTATAACAATAGAAACTAACAGCCATTGGAATTCCACTCCTAGAATGCTAAAGGCGGCGTGTCCGCTGAAGGCACGGGAGTTTTTCTTCATCCCATCCCGCTGAAAGTGAATTGGCTACAGCTCATCAAAGGATGACTTATTAAGAGGGAATCAATCTCTTCACATGCCCACAGCAGCGCTCCCCTCCCACACCACTGCTCTCTCCCAGCTCCATGCTGCAGCAGGAAACCTTGTACTTGCTTCAAAACAGGACAGGAAAAAGCAAGCAAGAGTAATATCTGAAGCTCACAGCCCTCTCATCTCCAGACTTGTTTGTATGTTCATTCAATTCACTTGTTCAGCTTTTTCTTAGAAGAGTTCTTTCTCCTTCACAACTTGGACTCTATTTCTGCTTTTTTTTTGGGGGGGGGGGACTGGACTTCTGCTTGCCAGTATACTTAAATTGTTTTGCAGATTTTTAGAAATTATGTGTGTGTATGTGTGTGTGTGTGTGTGTGTGTGTGTGTGTGTGTGTGTGTGTTTATATTGGTATGTAGGTGTATATCAGTGACCAAGAGACAGAAATTAGACCTGCTGTAACTGGAAAGACAAGTGATTTGGGATGCCCTTTATGGGTACTGAGAACTGAACTCAGGTTCTCTGTCAACTGGCTGTCTCTCCAGCACCTCAATATAATTTTTGATATTCAATTCTGCTGCTCTTCCTGGTTTGCGCTCTCTCTCTCTCTCTCTCTCTCTCTCTCTCTCTCTCACACACACACACACACACAGACACACACACACACACAGAGACACATATGAGTACACACTGTACATTTATTGGCTCTGTAACCCAACATAATAGTTCATCTTCATGTATGAATTTTTTGCATAACTTCTTAAAAGGAACATTTTCCTGTATTAACTCCACCTTTTCTAGACTTAGCAGTCCCTGACCTACATCATGTAAAAAACTCTCCCTACAATATTAAACAAGGTTCTCCAGAGAAAAGTCAATCAAAGAACATAATTATAAAAAGATATTTGTTGAATTGGCTTATTTTTAGCTGTTAAATAGTCCAATAATGACTGTCTTTTACTGGAAAGATAGGCAGAGAGCCAAGTTGCTGCTTTATCCAAAGAACTACATGCCCCAGAATGGGGTGAGGGGGAATAAGAGGGCAATCATTCAATCTTCACCCCACGCTGAAAGTCTAGAAGCTGAAGATGCTGGGGTTTGGTGTTCATGGAAGGCAACAGAAGCAATGGATGCACTCCTTCAGGAAGAGTACACCTTGCTTGCCATGGTGGACTTTGCTTACACTGGTGGCCAAGGCCTGCGCTGATGGAACTAACCTTTTGCTACTTTGATGCTATCTGGGGCTCTAGCTATTGAGTGGTACTTTCCACATGAAGGGTCATTTTCCCTCATTTGTTATCCAACATGTGGATCCTCTCTGGAAATGTTCTCCCAGGCACTCACTGCAAAGTGCTAATTTAATCCTCCAGTTAACCTGATAGTTTCAACTAAGCATTACACCTACTTCTCAAGCTCATCACCTGCCTGCTTATCGCCTTGGTCACTCTTTTCCCCAGACCAGCACAATATCTGTAATATCTGGCACTTTTAACCTCCTTTCCTAAAACGTTTTTCTCCACTAAATGTTGCACTGCCCCAGTGGGCAAGGGCTGAAAAAGATGATGCCGGAAGCTAAGGAGAGAAAGCGGAAGAGTATTTTGATGTCATACTTTCGGTACCACAGGCCAACTGCTTCCACTCTTCAAGTGTAGAATCTAAGAAGGGTCTTGCAAACCCAGCAAACATTTTGATGAATTAATTTTTGTCTTAAATCTTTGTCAATTTCTGCCCCTCAGGATTCATTTATTCATCTTTCTAATTGAACTACATCCATAACTCAAGGGCTTCCTGTCAATGCACTCACACCTGTCCTTTCCTTTAATTTTATCTGATTGATTTTTTTTTTCTTGTTTCATCCCTGAAGGACAGCTGGGCGGGTAGGAGGCAGGGATGCTGGTCTGGGCTCTCTAGGAGAAGACAGCGGAAATGTGAGCACGGAGCACGTGCACAAGCAAAGGAAACAATTGTCCGAGCGGCGTTAGAACATTTCATTGGTGCTGAAGCAGAAAGGCTGTCCACAAAATAACCACAATTAGGAACAAAAATAGAAAAGAGAGAAAAGAAAAAGTGCGAGTGGGGAGCGGAACAGCACAGTGCCCAAAACAGACACATTTTAGATCCTTTAACATGTGTTTTAAAAATGACTAAGCAGGGCTGCATATTTAGATAAATGTGCTAGGCCCCCTGGGGCTGTTCAGGACTGTGCTCTTAAGGTCCACTTGCTTCCATTTGTAAACTGAAATTGAGAATCTGACTACTTCTTAAAATATCAGATGTGTTGAGGGTTTTTTTTTTAATCTCATAAAAATTTTACTTTTGAATCCTAAGTCAGGGTGAAATTTAATCACAGAGTTATAAACCCTCCAAGCAAGGGTTTATCTGGAATTGCCAACATAACCCCCGAGCTCAGCAATGCAAATGACACCGCTATAATAGAAGAAATAAGAAAGCTTTCAGTATGTTGTCTAAGAATGTGAGCACATTGAAGGTGATTTATGAGCAGGCCGAGTAAGCATTTAAATGCCTTTTCTCGCAGTGGTCTATTTTTCAGTACAACAAGCTCTCTCATATAAGATTCTACATTCTATGACAGCGCTACTCCTGACAACATAAGCCCTTTCTGATAGGACAACATTTCCAATCCAAGATTAAAATCTTGGAAACTTGTCAACAGAAAAGGATGATAATGTGAGGAAAACTGCAGCTATCAAAGAAAAATGCCTGGCAAGTAATTTCTGTAATGGCCAACTTCTAGTAATTTTCTCTACCCCTTCACTCTTAAGTAAAGGGATTGGCCTGAAGGTCATTTTAATATTTTGGATAAGTACAGTTACAACCCAGAAATCCATGAACACATGAAAAAGAGAGTCATTTGATGCTACACAACCCAACTTTTTATATAGCCTTTCTTATTTCCATTTCTAATGCAGTCTGTGGACAATGTTTTTCTTTTGATGTATGGTGGCTTAAGCAGTGAGTTGACAATAAATCCTTGAACTTCACGAGGCTCTAAAAATTAAGGGATTAGAGAGTCTTAAGTTTTCTTAGCTTTATTTCCATATTTTTTTTCTGTGTTACTTTATTTAATCTTCTACTACTCCAGAGATGGAGGGAATGACCTCAGAGGTCTTTTCCATTTTTTGATTCTTATAATTCTCTCTTTCTGTTTAGGATGTTGAGTGATCTCTCTAATTTCTGGCATGCCCTTGGCTATATTGGAGGTGAATTGGGGTGACTCTTAGTTTTACCAGCTACACAGGATAGAGAGGTAAGAGGCATTTGCAGGCCAAAGTGTACATCTAACAGAGTTGAAATAATTTGCACATTTTTATTACTGGGATTGTTCAGAATATTTCATTTCCATCAAACAGTATAGAAGCTAGTGTGAATTTTAAATTTGAATTTCTTAGTTTTTCTTTGGTGTGTCTTATCTTTGTCTCTGTGTATGGTATGTAGGCAGTTTCATGTAGGTGTCTCCACATATATGTGGTGGTGTCTGCACATACATGTGGAGGTGTCTGCAATATACATGTGGAAGCCAGAGGTCAATGTCACTGTTCTACTCTCAATTGCTCCCTGTCTTTTTTTTTTTTTTTTTTTTTTTTTCTTGAGATAGACACTGTCACAAAACCTGGTGCTTGTTGACCTGGCTAGAACCTGTTCCTACCCTATCAGCATTGGGGTCACATATGTTGCCATACCCAGCTTCTATGTCAGTATTGGGGACCCAAACTCAGATCCTATGCACAGCAGGACTTTAATGACTAAGCCACCTCCCCAGCCCCTCATTGTTTCTTTAATGTCCCTTTCTTTCTGAATACACAGAAGTTCAGTTATTAATGATATGTATACTTCAAATTATCAGTTTATTTGTGTACACAATACATTTCTGTATTTATTTAATCAGTCAGATGTCATTCAGCATGTAGTTATTAGCCATGTCCTAATCTCTGCTAGTCTGTGTTATTGTGTCTTGCTTTTTATGTGGGTGTCAGGGATCTGAACTCAGGTCTTTATGCCTTCTTGGTTAGGATTTCACAAACTGAGCTAGGTTCGTGCCCTGTCCAGGAGTACAGTATTGTAAATCAGATACGCACTTTTCCTTGCAAAGGAATGAGACTTGCCTGTCAGCCATCAAATTTCACAGTGATGATCCTAGGAGAGCGATAAACAGAGGAGAGGGAGGCTCATGAAGGGACCATTGAACTCAGTCTCAGAGGTAGGAAAGTCTTCCTAGGGCAGCACTTTTGAAGACATGGCCTGTGCATGGCTGCATTCTCACCACATGGGAACTTATTAAGAATGCAAATCTTCAGCACCAATCCAAGACCTACTAAATCAAAAACTCTGGGGATGGATCCTCCATCTGTTTTGAAACAAGCCCTCTGGGTGATTCCAATACATGCTCAAGTTTGAAAACCATTGTCCCAGAAAAAGTAACAACTTTGTAAGAAAAAGATGCTCTATTTGGCATGGGACTCATTTGCATAATTGATACCTCCTGATAATTAAGTCATCTGTTAACATCTCCCATTGTTTTATTTGTTTCTAAATTGTAAAAAAAGGAAAAGAAGAAACAAAAACTAAAAAAGAAAGAAAAGAGCTTCACTGTTAATAAATGTTGCTTGCTTTCACTTTGTTTAGAGAACAAATATAATGGCCTAAAGGTAAAACTCGGGCAAAAACACAATCACTTTAGAATTACACAGTACAGAGTAACATCATTCAAAACAAGAGCAAGAGCAACAATAGTTTCTTTTGAAACTAAATGGAATGAAGTGACCAAATTACTCAATCCTGCAGAGCATTCTTACAGATCATTGGGCATGTGAATTTGAGAACATCCTGCATCCTGTATTGTGGAACAATCAGGAACATTCTTCTGAGCTGTTTCTGGGAGATGAGAGCATGCACTTGAAACCAGACAACAGTAGCAGGCGCCTTCCTCAATCACTCTATACCTTATTATTATTTTTTTCTGGTATAAGGGTTTATTAGGTTAAGAAGTTAAGGGGGAGAGGGAATGGGGGAGGGGGAGAGAGGGGGGAAAGAGAGAGAGAGGACAAGGGGGGGGAGGGAAGAGGGAGACCCCGAGAGAGACAAGGGGAAAGAGAAATGGAAAAAAAAAGAGAGATGCACCTTATTTTTTGAGACAGGGTCTCTCACTGAACATGGAACTTGTCAATTCAACTAGACTGGCTAGCCAGAGAGACCAATGGTGGTATTCTATCACCACATTCAAGACTGGGATTACAAGTCTGTGTTACTGTGCCTTGCTTTTTATGTGGGTGTCAGGGATCTGAACTCAGGTCTTTATGCCTACTTGGCAAGGATTTTACAAACTGAGCCATCCAGGTCCTTACCTAGAAGTCTGTAATTTTTGATAGGAATATATATATATATTTAATATAAGAAACAACTATTTATTTATGTAGAATTCTTTGAAAATAAAATGGTGTTTGCTTAGAAGTTCATGAGGCATTTTATACTTTCTGTAGACCTGATGACATATTATTTTATATCTTATTCAATAATATTCTTTTTTTAGTATTTAAAGATTTTTTAAATTTATTTTTTGTTTCTACAAGTTATATATCAATCGCAATCCCCTCCCTACTCCTCCTCCAGTCCCACCCTCCCACCCTCTTTCCCCCCAACCCCCATCCCCTTCCTTTTTTTTAAGTTTAAGGTATATCTTTTTCCCACCAACAGCTCCCTTTTCAGTCCAACAAATGGCTCTGTCTCTTATAACAATAAAATACTATACAAAACAACAGAAGTAGTTAGGCCACAATCATGAGAGTTATAGGGCTTAGCATACATTCTCAATGTCCAGTCCATACATATTTGGCACCTGACTTTAACATTTTACTATCTAACCATCTCCATGAGTTTAAAGTTCTATATCCAACTCAGCTTTCATCCTAACTTGCATCACAATTTTAAAAACATCTTCTTAGATCCAGAACACCCTCTTGATTCCTAAACAACTCAAAATTTAACTATGAGACTGTAGCTATTCAACTACTCTAGCTATTCTTCAACTACCTCAGAGACCTGAGAGGGATAAATATATCTGGTTATACAGGAAGTGCAGGGCCAGCAGCTTCCAAAACTAAGAAATGACATATTGGTGGCTGCCTGGACAGTTCCCATTTTCTCTCCATACATTATAGCATCAATCTTCAGCCATTTGGCCCCGTTTCTCTGACAGACATTGATTGTAAAGCAGGAATTATGAAGGACTTGCCTACCCTGTCTTGGCAGAGCTAGGCTGTCGACTTACCTGCTTCCAAGTTTTGTCCTGTTTGGACAGCATTCTGTCTACAGGGATGAAGCAAGGGATTTTTCTTGCCAAGAGATAAGCTTGCCACTAATTCAACCATCTCCAATTGGAGATTCTTCAATGCTCATCTTCTAATTGGAGTAGAATAGGGGGTGCTGTCAGGAGCTGACATATCTCAATATCAAAAAATAATCTTAAGTTAAGAAAAACATCTTTGAATGCCATATTCTGCAGATCTCTTGAAGTTTTTGAAGACCACCTATCTATCTCTTATATTTTGGTAAGCAAATGTTGCTTTTCTCTTAGCAACTTGATTTCTGATTAGCTTAGAAAATAACTGTGATAGACTGTCCTAGTACCTAACAAAATTACATGCTTTAATGACTATTAGTTTGCATTTCTTAATTATCCTAAACAGTTTATGACAGTTGATAGCAAAAGGCCAAAACTTCACATTTCATTTCCAAGCCTTACCTAGGTACAATACCTTAAAAAGAGTTAACCTTAATTTTGTATCAGTATACAAAGATCAATACCAATGTGGCCAAATATAATCTTAATTTTGTATCAATATACAAAGATAAATACCAATTTAGCCAAACATAATCTTAATTTTGTATCAATATAAAAAGATATAAGGGCCAATAATATTCTTTACTATTCTATTTTACCATACCACAAGTTATAACCCAAAATGATACCCTAAAATATTTTTACGTAATAGTAGGTGGTTAAATTCTGTAATAGAGTTTTAAAATTTTCTTTCATCATTATTAAAGATAGGATTTCAGGCTTGGGGAGATGGATCAGTGGGTAAAGAGCTTGCCGTGAAATAATGAAGAGCTGAGTTAGCTCCATTGTAGTCACATAAAAACAGAGTATGGTAGCTTATCCATACAATATACATTCAAGTTCAGGTCTGGGTGTTGGAAACAGGAGGATATTTAGAACTCACTGGATTTTGAAGTCTAGATATATGGGTGAACCCCAGGTTCAGTGGGATAACCTACTTCTAAACAAACAAACAAACAAACAAACAAACAAACAAACAAACAAGGTAGAAGGCTGAGAGTGGTAGCACATGCCTTTAACCCCAACACTAAGAAGACAGAGGCAGCTAGATCTCTGTGATTTGGGGGCCAGGCTGGTTTACATAGTGAGTTCCCGGCCAGCCAAGGATACACAGTGAGACCACTTCTTCACCAAAATAATAAGATGGAGAATGATAGAAAAGGACCTAAACTTCTGAGAATACATGAGCATGTGCACCTGCAAACACAGTGGCATATAACACACACACATACACAGAGAGAGACAGAGAGAGAGAGTGAAAGAGTGAGAGAGAGCTTTCATGTACACACCACTAGTAAAGACATTCTTAACATGTCCTCACTCATTCTGATTTATTTTAGATGCACACCACTAAATACTTGACAACTTGACTCTTGGTCTTTTGTTTTTTTCTGCCAGCCCCAGTCTAACCACATTGTTACCAGATTTACTTCTGTACCTTGCATTATTCTCACAGCTAGGTTACTTAAGTTTTCTTCTCTGGTAATAAAAGCCTCTTATGATCAACTCTCCATTAAGTTTTCTTTCAGTTGTTTGGGATTTCAATTTACCTCTTCTTTAAGCTGTAACCCATCCATCTCTTTCTTTTGGGGCATGGTCTACCCTGTTTCTTGGTTTGTGAGTTTGAGCCTGCCCTTTCCTTTCCCTAAAACACCCTTTTCTCACTTGCATCAGTGGTTGGTCAACATCATCTCTTGTGAGAAGGCTTTGGGAAATCTCTCTAATAAGCTAGCTCCCCCATATTTGCTTCATTCTTATAGTGTGATTTTCTTATGGTTATATACAGATGGCATGTAAATGAAGCAAGTAGACGATTTACAGACGCACAAGTCATTTCATAATACTGCTATCACTATGGAAGGGAGAAAAAATAATTTTATTTATAATGATTTATTTCTTCAACAATACACTGAAGCCCATGAGGCAAAATGTTTGGATTGTGAAGATGGTCAGGATATGGATGTGGGTTCTTGTTTTTCTCTGTAACTTTTTTTAAAAATGTGTTTAAAATGTTTACTGATTTAAAATATAGTGAAATAAATAACTTATAGTTAGATGATAGCATAAATAACCAAAGCAGTGGCTGGCAAAATGATTCAGTGGGTATGAGCACTTACCATTAAGTGAATGAACAAGGTTTGTTTGATTCCCACAACCTGCACGGTAGAAAAAGACAATCCACTAGTTCAACTTGTCTTCTGACCTTTACAAGGCAACATGGTATTTCTCTTCATAAATAAAATAAGTGTAAAATAAAGGTAATCAAGCCAGGTTCCAGAATCTTTCAGAGGTTACAGAATCTCTGATTAGTGAAGGATAACTTAAAAGGTACAGTTTTTTAATTCTTCCACTCCCTCACATTTGTGTGTCTGGCCACACACTTAAGCAACTGCATCATGAGCATGCCTGCTGCCTTTCAAGGTGGCCTGTCTACATCTCAGACTCCATCTCACTTCTGGTACATGGAAGGTGTCGGGATACTTCCAGACTCTCTTTCCAACATTCTGTCCTGTGTTTGGACTGGGATTGGGGCTCTCTTAGTGCATGAAACCCAGAAACAGACTCAGTCTGCATGGAGAGGAGTAGAAAACTCGCCACACACATCTCTGTCTCTGTACTTGTCTCACATATCCTAAATTTTTTTCCTTTTATTGAAAATAGATTTTTTATTACAATACATATATTTTCTTTTTAAATTTATTTATTCATTTAACCTCCTGATCAGATCCCCCACCTTTCTCTCTACCTGGTCCCACCCTCTCCTCCTTTTCCCCCTCCCCTTCTCCAAAAATAGGACCCTCCCCCATCAACCCATTCCGGCTCTTCAAGTCACATCAGTACTAAGAGTATCCTCTTCAGCTGAGGGCAGACAAGGCAGCCCATCTAGGGTAAGGTGATCCTCAAACAGGCAATAGAGTCTATGTCGGGGACTGTCTGCTCCATTTGCTAGATAATTGACATGAAGACCAAGCTGCCTTTCAGTTACATATGTGTAGAGGGCCTAGATCCAGACCATATATGCTCTTTGGCTGGTGCTTCAGTCTCTGAAAGCCTCCAGGGGCCTAGGCTAGTGACTCTGTTGGTCTTTCTGTGAAGCTCTTATCCCCTCCAGGTCCCTCTATTCTTCTTCCCACTCTTCCACCAAACTCCCAGAGCTCCAACTATTGTTTGGTTCTGAGTATCATCATCTGTTTCGATCTGGTGCAGGGTGGGGCCTGTCTACAGTTATGCTGGTACCTGTCTACAAGCATAGCAGACAATCATTAATGGTTTCAGGAGTTTGCTCTCTCCCTTGGGGTGGGTCTCAAGTTGTGCCAGTCACTGATTGGCTATTCCCTTAATCACTGCTTCATCTTTATCCTTGTACATTCTTTATGCAGGGTAAACTATGGACCAAAGGTTTTGTGGGTGGGTTAGTGTCTCCCTACCTCCACTGGAGTCCTGCCAGCTAGGAGGCGGCCATTTCGGTCTCAATGTCCTCTGCTGCTAGGATTCTTACCTAGGGTCCCCCCCCCATCCACCCAGGAGAATAAATAGCCTTCCGGTGGTCTCCCACTTGTTTCAGAGATGCCCCCCCATGGGTTTCCCTTTTCTCTCCCAGCTCTCTCACCCCTCACCCCGCCTGACTCCCACCCTTGTTCCTCACCTCACACCAGCTCCCACTTAGTTTCCATTCTTTATCCACTTCCTATGTCTATTTTATTTCCCTTCCAAGTGAAAGGAATTCAAGAAGCCTCCCTTGGGTGCTCCTTGGAAGTTGGCTTTATTTTTTGGGGGGTGGGAGGACCTGTGAATTTTAGGATGATTATTTTACACAATATAGCTAATATCCACTTATAAGTGACTACATACCATGTGTATCTTTCTGGTTCTGGGTTACCTTACTCAGGATGATGTATCTAGTTCCATCCATTTGCCTGTGAATTGCATGATTTCCTTGTTTTTAATAGCTGAGTAATATTCCATAGTGCAAATGTACCACATTTTCTTTATCCATTCTTTGGTTGAGAGACATCTGGGTTGGTGCCAGTTTCTCGCTGTTACAAATGAAGCTGTTGTGAACATTGTTGAGCAAGTGTCCTTGTGGGGTTTAGTGGAGTTTCCTTTGTGTATATGACCAGGAGTGATATAGCTGGGTCTTGAGGAAGGACTATTCCCAATTTTCTGAGATATCACCAAATTGATTTCCAAAGTGATTGTACAAGTTTACACTCCCACCAGCAATTGAGGAGTGTTCCCCTTTTTCTGCATCTTCCACAGTGTGATTTTTTTTTTTTAATCTCAGCCATTCTGATAGGTGTAAGATGGAATCTAAGGACACTGAGGAATTCCTTAAGAGCTTCTTGGCCATTAGAATTTTCTCTATTGTGAATTCTCTGTTTAGCACTGTATCCCATTTTTTGATTGGATTATTTGGTTTGTTGGTGTTTAATTTCTTGAGTTCTTTATTCATTTTTGATGTTAGTCCTGTGTCTGATGTAGGGTTGGTGAAGACCTTTTCCCAATCTGTGGACTGCCATCTTGTTCTATTGACATAAAAAAAGCCTTACAAAAGCTTTTCAGTTTCATGAGGATCCCCCCCCCCCCTTTTTGTTTTTTTTGAGACAGAATTTCTCTGTGTAACAGCCCTGGCTGTCCTGGACTCACTTTGTAGGCCAGGCTGGCCTCGAGCTCACAGAGATCCACCTGTCTCTGCCTCCCAAGTGCTGGGATTAAAGGTGTGCGCCACCACCGCCTGGCGAGGTCCCATTTATTAATTGTTAATCTTAGTGCTTGAACTATTGGTGTTCTGTTCAGGAAGTTGTCTCCTGTACCAATAAATTCAAGGCTTTCCCCCATTTTCTCTTCTACAGATTTAGTGTATGTGGTTTTATGTGGAGATCTTTGATCCACATGGACTTGAATTTTGTGCAGGGTGATAAATATAGGTCTATTTGTAGACATCCTTTTAGATCAACATCATTTGTTGAAGATGCTTTCTTATTTTTATTGTATGGCTTTGGCTTCTTTGTCAAAATGTGTGGGGTTACTTCTAGTTCTTCAATTTGATTCCTTTGATGGACTGGCTTGTTTTATGGAAGAACCATGCAGTTTTCATTACTGTTGCTCCCTAGCACAGCTTGAAATAGGGGATAGTGATACTTCCAATGTTCTTTTTTTTTTTTTTTTTGCTTAAAACTTTTTTTTATGTTTATTTATTACTTCATTTACATCTCCATCACAGTCCCCTCCCTCCATCCCTCCTGGACCCTTCCTTTCCCTCTCCCACTCTCTCCCTTTTTCCCCACCTTTCCTACTCCTCTGGTGTGGGGGTGCCCTACATATCAGCCCCCTTCAGTTCAACCATTTGAGGGCTAAGAACTTCCTCTTGTACTGAGGGCCTACATGAAAGCTCCACTAGGGCAAAGTATCCCACTAAGAAGTAACAAAGCCTATGTTCCTGTTCCTTTTGGTGTGTTGGTTGTAGGATAGTTATCCTGTACTATATAACTAAAATCCAGTTATAAATGAATCCATACCATATGCATCTTTCTGGGTCTGGTTCATTCATTGTACAGGATTGTTTAGCTATTTTGGTGGTTTTGCTTTTCCATATGAAGTTGAAAGCAATTTTTTTAAAGGTGTATAAAAATTGTGTTGGTATTTTGATGGGAATTGCATTGAATCTATATATTGCTTTCAGTAAGATGAGCATGGGAGGTATTTCCATCTTCTGATATCTTCAATTTCTTTCTTCAGGGACTTGAAGTTCTTGTAATAAAGGTCTTTCATTTCCTTAGTTAGAGTTGCCTCAAGATGTTTTATATTTGTGGCTATTTTGAAATGTGTTGTTTCCATAATTTCTTTCTTAGCCTATTTATCTTTTGTATAAAGAAGGTCTACTGATTTTTTTTTGAGTTAATTTTGTATCCAGTCACTTTGCTGAAGGTGTTTATAAGCTGTAGGAATTCTCTGATAGAATTTTGGGTCACTTATGTACACTATCATATTGTCTGTGAAGAGGGACACTTTAACTTCTTCCTTTCCAATTTGTATCTTCTTAATCTCTTTTAGTTGTTTTATTGCTCTCGCTAGAACTTCAAGTGCTATATTGAAGAGATATAGAGAGAGTGGGCAGCCTTGCCTTGCCCCTGATTTTAGTGGACTTGCTTTGAACTTCTCTCCTTTTAATTTGATGTTGGCTGTAGCCTTACTGTATGTTGCCTTTATTATGTTCAGTTAAATGCCTTGTATCTCTGCTCTCTCCAAAACTTCTTTTTAAGTATTTAAATTTTTTGCTTTTAATTTATTCACTTATTCAAGTTACATCTCAATTGCAGTCCCCTCCCTCATCCTTACCTGGTTCCACCCTTCCACTCTCTTCCTCTTCTCCCTCCTCTCCTTCTCCTCAGATGAGTGGAGCCCCACACATATCAACCTCACTTGGTTCATCAGTCACATGAAAGCTAAGAGTGTCTCTTGCACTAGGGCCTGACATGGCAGTGTAGTTAGGGTAACAGGATACGGAGTTCCATGTCAGAGACAAACTTCCACCGACCTCCACGAACTAAGGTATCTGCATGAAAATGAAGCTGCCTATCTTCTATATATGTGTAGGAGGCCTAGGTCCAGTTTGTATATCCTTTTCTTTGGTTAGTGTTTCAGTCTCTGTAGGCTCTAGGGACCTAAGTTGGTTTGTTCTGTTGCTCTTCATGTGGAGTTCTTGTCCCCTTTGGATCTCTCTATTCCTCCTCCCTCTCTTATACATGACTCTTAGAGTTCCCCCTAATGTTTGGCTGTGTATCTCAGCATCTGTTTACATTT
Source organism: Lophiomys imhausi (assembly GCA_907164525.1). Lineage (NCBI taxonomy): Eukaryota > Metazoa > Chordata > Mammalia > Rodentia > Muridae > Lophiomys > Lophiomys imhausi. Next base: position 4,006,318 of record CAJQZJ010032273.1, on the reverse strand, counting down.
GCTGCTAGGTGAAGTTTCTTGTAGGGTAGTTAGGCTAGGTTACTGTCTCTTTGGGTTTGTGTCTTGTAGGATGGTCATCCTGTGCCATATGGCTAATATCAGTTATAAGTGTGTACATACCATTTCTTTCTTTCTGGGTCTGGGTTGGCTCACTCAGGATGAGCTTTTCTAGATTCATCCATTTCATTGCAAATTGCATGGTTTCCTTGTTTTTGATAGCTGAGTAGTATTCCATTGTGTACATGTACCACAGTATTTTTTTATCCATTCTTCCTTTTCCAATTTGTATCCCCTTGAACTCCTATAGCTTTCTTATTGCTTTAGCTAAAACTTGAAGTACTATATTGAATAGATATAGAGAGAGTGGACAGTCTTGTCCTTGAATTTTAGTGGAATTGCTTGAATTTTCTCTCCATTTAATTTGATGTTGGCTATTGGATTGCTGTATATTGCCTTCATTATGTTTAGTTATGATCCTTGTGTTCCTGATCTCCAAGATTTCTATCAGGGATGTTGGATTTTGCCAACAAAGGGATGTTGGATTTTTTCAAAGGCTATTTCAGCATCTAATGGGATGATCATGTGATTTTTTCCCTTCATTTTGATTATATGGTGGACTACATTGATGGATTTTGTATATTGAACCACCCCTGCATCCCTGGGATGAAGCCTACTTGCTCATGGTGGATGATATCTTTGATGTGTTCCTGGATTTGGTTTATGAGTATCTATTTAGTATTTTTGCATCAACATTCATAAGGGAGATTGGTCTGAAATTCTCTTTCTTTGTTGGGTCTTTGTGTGGTTTAGGTATCAGGGTGACTGTGGCCTCATAGGATGAGGAGCTTGGCATTGTTCGTTCTATTTCCTTCCAATATATTTTGATTATAATTTCTCCTCCCTCCCCTCCCCTCCTGCCTATATCTACCTCCTTTCTGTCTCTCTTTAGAAAACAGATTTCTAAGGGATAATAATAAAATAAAATAGACAGTAAAACAAAAGCAAACAAATCAGAAGAGGTCAAAACAAAGAAACAAGGAAGAGAGCCTAAGAAAAAGCATAAGAAACACACAGATGCAGAGATGCACTCATTTTCACACTCAGTATCCTCCAGTTTTAGCAGACACTTTGAAAAGTAAATCACAGAAATGGATCCATTGATAGTTGGTGCTGTATATCTGTTTTCCTCCATTTGGTTTCTGCATGAGTCCCTGACTCTGCCACTGGCTAGGATGTGAAATTTGGAAAAAGTGTCGAGTTAAAACATTTAATTTACTATGATTCATTACTTAATCATGTTTGGATGTTAATTCCACTGATTGTGGATCTCTGCAATTGTAGTTTTTTAAGAACTCTCTTCCCCAATCCTGCCTTCAAGTATGTCAAGAGAGTACTTGTCAAATCTTTTCTGAAATTTGAACCTCCCGCTTCTTCCTTATTTCTCTGCTCTGTCAGTAGGAACTGAGGTTTATCTGACAGGGCTATTCTCAGTGAGCTCAAGCTGGCTGAGTTTACCACTTCCTTTTCTGAGTACTACTAGCCATTGCTTGGAAAAATTGTTCTAGAATCCTGCCCCGGATTGATGTCAAACTCAGTTCTCTGTAGTTCATGAGCACACATTCTTCCTACGTATAAATCCAAATGACAATGCCTACATTCTATTTTTCCACAAAGAGGTTCTATAAGTTCAGGGATAGCAAATGAGCCACGTCCGCAAGTCCTCAGAGTCCACTGAAAGGCATGCTTCAGGTTCAGAGAGGAGGAGTCATTTGATGCAATACCTTTTCATCCCCTCACCCATTAAACAATGCATCTCTCAACTATTTGAGTGGGAACTGAAGAGCTAATTCTCTTAAATTGTAGTTCTGGTCCTTTTTGGTTTGATGGTTAGTATCAAAGTGAATGAAATCAAAAGAATACAATGTTATTAGAAGGTAGGAAGCATGTGCAGTGATGTGCTCAGATAATTTAATAAAAATAAAATGGACAATCAAGTTGAGGGAAACATGTCTTTAATGCTTTAACCCATATATCTTAATTAGAGAGCAAAGGTGAGCTTCAAAGAATACAATCTAAAAATAATAAACTCTCTACTTGTATTCCTTGAGTATTCATGAACACACCCTGACTCTAGAAATATTTCTTATAGCTATGGTCTTTACTGACTGTCTCAGTGGCAAAGTGTGAACCAAAGTAGAAGCTAATATAACCTCTTAGCTATTGTAAAATTAGCTTGGAGTTGAATATTAACATGCCAATAGGGGTGAAACTCTTCTGCTAAGCCAGCCTTTGAGGCTGACTGCATTGTTGGGAGGGCAAAGGTCAGGGAGGAAAGCAGCAGGAAGAGGAATTGGATGAAAAGAATAAATAGTGCCTTGGTCCTTGAGGTCTTTAATATCTCCCATTTCCTGTGCCAAGAATGCTGTGAGGTAATTTGGTTATATATTCCCACTGCTTCCCGAAAACCCCATACTGGAAGGTATACAGAAAACACAGTGTCCCTTTCACAGGGGAGAAAACTGAATTCCAAGAGAAGAAGTTATTTGCTCAAGGGTCATATGTCTGCTGAGTGGCATAATCAGGATTTGAACTCCAGTGAGTCTGATTTCAAAGCTGCTCCCTTTCTATTGTAGGACACCATCTACATGAAAATAAATCAGGACTCAAAGTGACTTCTTTTGTTCTTCTAAATTGTCTTTTAATGGAAAGACAAGACAGAATTCCATGCCATTTTTCAAATAGATTGCAGTCTTCTGCTAGTTTCAGTAACTGTATTGCACCCTTTCATTTTATAGGAAAAGTTCAGTGTAATTGTTTCCAAACAGTAATGTCAACCCGTTGCTGTGCATGGGTGGAATGCATTTTCACATGACATTTCATTCAGGACTTCATAATATCCAGGAAGCAAAACCTACAAGGACTCCTTTTTGTGACTTGGTTACTTGCTGCATCAGATTGAGGCCTCACAATTGTTGAGCCCTCAGTTGAACTGAGTTTCCTGCTGTTTAGTTCAACAGGTGCAGCAGGATGAAGTCTGTGGATGAACACTCAGTCTTGGTACAGAGGGAAAAAAGTGAAACAAGTTCTGGAGAGGGTATGTGTATATCAGGTACAGTATTTCCTGTAAATGACAGATGTGTTTTGATGATCAAAAGCTCTTCCCAAACTGCCCTGAAGTTAAGAAATGGAGAAGCCTGACCTCTAAATTAAAGCAAGAAACCAACGGAAGCTAGACATGGTACCCATAACCTGAATATAAGTATCTTGAGAGGGGATTCTAGGAGAGAAGCTCTCTCTCTCTCTCTCTCTCTCTCTCTCTCTCTCACACACACACACACATGGTTTGTGTGTGTGTGTGTGTGTGTGTGTGTGTGTGTGTGTGTGTGTGTGT